>JASPKZ010006846.1:480000-497500 GCA_030220185.1 Diploptera punctata | reverse complement strand
TGAAATTGCAAGTCATTAGTTAATTTCGTTATTATTTAAGTAAATAATTATAACATTTTTGAACCTGAGATTATACAACAAACTATAGATCAAATACATGTTAATATTTGCATAACATACACAGAGGTTGAATGTTAGCACTTTATAATTAACTGTTTATAAATTTATGAAAGGTTAATTGAATAATGAACAAAATTACGATGTAACACCCTTAATAAATACAATTTTATACGTACGCTCCAACTGATTACTGCCGAGGCAAAACACATAATTAATTATATTATAAACATTACGGAAATATATAAACTCACAATTATTGCAAATGTAATTAATACATTTAACACAATAAACTCCATTTATACGCGAAAATTAACAAAATACTTTTGAAATTCGTGCTGTTACCCAAGTTAAGAGCTTACCCCCTCCCCCTTCAGCCTGGTACTCAGTTCGACAAGGAGATGTGGCGTCAAAGCTATTCATAATAATAAATTGGAGGCTACTTTTTACAAAATGCAAATGCTAATTCATAAAAGTACTTGAATTTTTAATAAGTAAATGTGAAATTCTATCGTCCTGGGTGATCTAGGATTTATTTTCCTTTCATATGATCCCATAGGTTCAAACCGACCGCTGTCGATTGATTTTTTAGGATGAAAAAAATTGAAGAAATAAGTCCTCTGAGAGATAATTTAAAGATTTTCGGGTTCGTAAAAGTACCTCAATCCTAAATTAGAGTCTTCTTCTTCTTCGGCTTTCCCCCACTTATAGGTTTGCCGTCTTCAGTTTCCATTTATCTCTATCATTCCAATCTCCCTCTTCCAAATTCCTATCATCCATTATAGTTCTGACGTAGGTTTTCCATTTCCATCTTGGTCTGCCACTTTTATTTCTTCCAGGGGGTGACCATTGATATATATTTTTTGGCCATCTTTCATTTTCCATTCTTAGTACATAGCCATACCATTTAAACGTTTGAGTTTCAATCCTCTTAACAAGAGATGTGGTGACATTCATTTCTCTCCAAAGGAATTAATTTCTTATTTTATCCTGTCTTGTTTTCTGGAGGCTTCTTATAAAACAATCAAATTCAACTGTTCTAATTTTATGTCTTTGAGCAAAATTTATTCGCCCTTCCTCATTGGAGTAATACCTCAGTTGCCTGCTAGGTGTATCTTTGAGGCATTGAACTAACCACTTGCCACTCGCTGAAAACTATAGGGAAATGCGTTTATCTCGATTAGCTTAGATAGGTAAATTCCCACGTGGGGATGTTCTGGTAAAACAGATACGTATGAAATTCTGCCTCACAAGGATTGTAAATATTTGGTGGTCAAAATAATTTAAAAAAGAATGAGAAAAACAAGAGAAGAGTAAATTAATATATAAAACAAATTAAGGAAATTGGGATGTTAAAAAAATCTACTGGAATAAAAAACTTTAAGACGGGACCTATAAGGTAGCAGACAGAGAGGAAGACTAAAGGGAACTTGGAGAAGAAGAGTTGAAGAAATACAAAAGGCAGAGACATCATCATCTGAACTGCCAATATCGCCAACACTAGAAGACGGGAATAGGAAGATGCAGTTTATGATGATTATGATGATACTATTGAAATATGAGACCAATATGAACTAATAATGAGAGAGATGAACAGACAGACGAATGGAGACGATGTTATTATATAAAACGTTCCTCATTACAGGTTCGCCACAAGGACAAAGTGATACAATTAATTTTCGAAATTTATGAAATGCGTTTTGTAAATACATTAAACAATTTCAAACTGTAACTGAAGTATATTCTATAAAGTAGACACTTTGTAAAGATGGTTTTTTTAAAATTGAAATTGATCCTCTAATTGCAGC
Organism: Diploptera punctata; assembly: GCA_030220185.1. Classification (NCBI taxonomy): domain Eukaryota; kingdom Metazoa; phylum Arthropoda; class Insecta; order Blattodea; family Blaberidae; genus Diploptera; species Diploptera punctata. The sequence continues at coordinate 495,635 of JASPKZ010006846.1, read as the reverse complement.
GATGGCAATTTTAGAAATATACATTCTATCCAAATCTAAGAAATTCCAAAATTTAGCTAAGAATCCTGGTATAGAACCTCTTGTCCCGATCATCAATCCTGTGTGTACTATCTAATTATTATTTATCTTTGTAAAGTCAACTGTAGGCTCATATATGGCTTTCTTTTCAGACTCAACTTCCTCAGGTTGGCCACTATGAGTCTCAAAACGAATTGTTTGATCTAATATCATACCAAGTTTAGAAGATGGTCTAAATGCAATAATATATATTCGTCTATTTCTCCCATTAGTGGCCACACCAAACTTCCTCATAAACTGTGTAACCATAATCTCGCAAGGATAATAGTGAGCTACAATTTTTTTTACAGAAAACCAGATGTAAGAACAGTTAAGTCTATTAAACTGCGATGGGATGGGCATGTGGCAGGAATGGAGAATGAAAGAGGGACATGAAAAGTTCTTGTAGGAAAACCAGAGAGAAAATTCCCAAAAAAACAAAAAATGAGGTGGGAGGATAAAATTAATCATGATTTGAGGGAAGTAGTTTACACAGGGGATGATTGGAAAACATTAGCTCAGGTTAGGGATGTGTGGAGAACTTATGTCCGCGCGGCCAAGAACGTACGAGTTATGTAATACCAGTTAGTTAATTAGTGTTTAGTTAATTGATATTAATTAATGATACGTGATATTTTTTTTAATATTAGTAAGAGCATTTACTTATAAGACATGCGTCACTATTTTCAGCGACATCTCTGGAAAAAATCAAAAGTAAACGACGAAAGTCACATAATGGAATGTAAAATATGTAACTCGCGATATTGTGGTAAGAAAAATTGCACTATCATCTCTGCCGAAAAATACATTGGTGATAGCGGAGAGCAGAGAACCGGAATAAAAAAGCGAACATTACTCTGCGCCACCGGAAAATATTAACATCCAGTTTCCGCTGTTACAAATTTCATGGCGTCTTCACCAAATGTAGCACAGGGAGCTTAAAAAGCAAATTCATTTGCAGTAAAACATGACATGATTCATGAGAGTCCAAATGACCGGTATAATTTAGTGTAAAACTTGCAACATAAATAATATAAACCTAAGTCAATATATAGGCCTATTATATATACAGGGTGATTCAAAAATCCCATGACATTTTCCTCATATCGTTAATTTATATATTTTTGTTATATATAATTGGGAACTATGCTAACAATAGAGAAAAGATTAGCTATCGTTTTCGCTCGTATACGAGGATTGACGTACGGGTAAGTCCAAGAAGAATTCACTAGAAAGTTCAGAAAACAAGGTCCTAGCAGGCAAGCTATTAGAGATCTGGTACTGACAATGAAACGAACGGGATCTGTTTCTGATGAAGCACGTAGAAGGAGGCCGGCTACAACACCAGAAGACGTGCAAACCATGCAGGATGTCATCTCATGAAGTCCCGGTGCATCAGCCAGAAGACTCAGCAGGAGTTGGATATGTCCCAAAGCACTGTATGTCGTACCTTGCGCTTCAAACTGAACAAACGCTCTTATCATATCCATATAATGCACAAGATTATGTAGTTCAACAAGCTACGTGTGATGACCTGTTAAATGCATTGGAAATGAAGAATAGTAATTGGAAGTAACTATCTTTACATGTTAAAACAATTCCTGGAACAGGATGCTGATCAAGATACTGTGGTTTTCCAGAAAGATGGCGCACCACCCCATTTCGCCATCGTTGTTCGTGACCATCTCAACAAAGCTTTCCCTGGTAGGTGGATTGGCCGTACTTCACCGAGAATTTTGGCGGCCCGCTCTCCAGATCTGACACCACTAGACATCTTTGTTTGGGGTTCTGTTAAGTCCAAAGTGTATAAAGTGAAGATCAACACCGTGCATCAATTGAGAAACCGAATAGCTGCAGCGGTAGCTGGCAATCACACCAGCTATGCTGGCAAAAGTGTTTCGCTGTACACAAGGAAGATGGAGTCTGTGCCGTGATTTAGAGGATCACCACATTGAAATGTACTGAGTTTATCAGCCAGTAGTCATTACTTTGCATATGTAATAAAACGTTTGGCATAAAACATTGGTTTCACGAAAATGTTAAGAGACTTTTGAATCACACTGTATATATTATATAGTGAATTTATCGATAATTTGGAAATCACTCGTGTCATTTGTTAGGACTATTTAACGAATAAAATTAAGCTCTTTACTAAACAATAATTATTTGAATATAGTTGCCGGTGTTTTAAAATATTTATATAGTTAATGTAAACGGCGATGTTTGAAAACAAATTAGAAATGTGAGGTTATGTATATTCACTGCAACTCGATCATATTATTTATTGCCAAATAGGATCGCAATATTGTAAGAATGCACTCTAGTGGAGAAATAATGAAACACATCCAACTATTGTAATCAACATTATAGGTTAATCATTTATATTTTGAATAAACAACTCAGTAAAATCACTGAATCTATTAATTATTTTCTATATTCAATGTATTTGTTGGAGAAATATAATGGTCTAACCTGTTCAGAATATTAAAAAAGGAGGAGCTTTCTTTATCAAAAAAGCAGGAGCTGATAAAGAGAAATCGATAAAGAGCGAAGTGAAAAACGACTGTCATTGGTTGTGAAATAACATTCATTGAAACGTGATTGGTCATTGACTAGCATTTGCGACATGAGTTAAATAGTCTTGTAATGACAGTTTAGAGTAACATGATATGAAGACAAGATTTGTCGGGCTACACAATTCAGTTGGCAAATTATTTCTCTACTCTCCCATATTTACGCTCAATAAAACATCAATTTTACTGATAATATTTTACATAATAGAAAATTCTTTAACGTACCACATTTAATTTTATCTCTAAATAACTCTGTGTCCTCGAAATTTCCTCATTCGAGAAATCACTTGATGTTGATCATGGATAATGTTATTTTCCCATCTCATTTTTGGCCTACCTTACCTTCTGATTTTCCAATAGTATTTACGCCCTTCTATCTTTTCCAATTCGTGCCACATGTTTTGTCCGTCGAAGGTTACGGGACTTAATTATTCTTATTATATCTGGTTTTTCATAAAGAACATGTAGTTATGTGTTATGTAGTCTTCTCCATTCGCCTGTCTGTTCATCTCTATTTGGTCCAAAAATTTCCCAAGATCTTTATTCTCAAATACTCGTAATTTCTGTCTTTTCCCTTAAAGTAATATAATATAACTGAGAGAATAAACTTTTTTATATATTTTTTAACTTTTTTTAGAGAAGTTGGGAAAAGAGGCCATGTAATGCATAACAACATGAATTTTCAGGATTCAGCCTACGATTAATTCGCTTGAAATGTACATTTTTTTACCGTTTTCATTATTATTATTATTATTATTATTTTATTATTATTATTATTATTATTTATCTAGGGATTAAGCCTGTTGGATCGTTCCGCTTTCATGAAAACTAGAATTGTTAAAATTGTTTAGACCATCTTCTGTGTGGGCGTCTAACATTTCTGCTTCTGTGTGATTTATAATTTAGCAATAATTTTGGAAATTATTATAATTATTGTTATTATTGTTATTATTATTATTATTATTATTATTATTATTATTATTATTATTATTATTATTATTTTATTTGATCGCGCTATTTTACAGCTAATACCATTATCATCGTATTTCAAATTTGGTGTAAAATGGTCGCAAACGTTACTCAGAGGCCTCATATTTCAATCTACAGGTTCTTTTACGTGTGTAAATCTATATCCACTGTTTCATTTTTCTTCGGAACGAAACTATATTTAGGATGTTCGCGCCTGAAAATCCTCCACTACAGAACCTTGGAACCAGAGATAATAATAAATTAGGAATTAATTAAAACAATTAAAAAATAGTTCACTAATGCGGAGTGTTAATAATTATAACTACAGATTGTATTATATTATTAATTAATACTAATAATTAAAAATATAACAAAGAACAGAATTATGTATCGAAATATTGATTTTCTGTAGTTTCGTATGGATATTATTTTATCATAAAGCGATTGATTAATTATTGCGCGCAAGTTTAGGTTATATAGTTAACTTGCTCATAACTGGAAATTGCATAAATAAAGAAATCCGTGGCACAGCAGCTTACAAAAACCTGAATTAGTTGGTGTCACTGACTAGCAGATGGCTATAATAGGAGCCGCGTGTTTAGCGTGAAATAAGCATATTAGCCCTTCAATCTTAAACCCTAGCCGGGTTTCACTACATTTCAAATAAAGTAACTGATTAGATACTTACGAATAAATGGTATCCATTTTACACCATATGGGCATACATTAAAATAATATCATGGCGCAGTTGACAATCGAAGTCGGATCCTTGAGAAAGCAGTCAGAAAGCTTTGGTACAGATGCTGGCGTGTGTATTTTAGCAGTGTAGGGACAACTGTAATACTGCACAAGCCTAAGAATGGGGAATTTCATGTTTTTTTATATATATAGTTACAATGCCCACCTCCACACGCCAAAAACACAAGGTTGCACAAATTAATTTCCATCTCGTGATAAGATTCCATACTTTTATTTATTTTTTTATCTTGAATATAGTAAAAGGTCAACCCATGAAAAAGCTGTTAATCTCGAGTAGAATGTAATGACATTCCTGTTTCATAATATGGACATTTTGTATTTTACGCTTAATTTCCCATCAAGATATTTCCCACCACCCGTTCCATTTTATAACAACAAACATTACGGTTGAAGTGAGGTTTCAACTAGTTATTTAATATCAAACAGATATATTTATACTTTCCTGGAATCTTACTGCCAGATCTTGAATGTCAGCTATTCTTCTTTTCTCAGCTCTACAATCCAGGATAAGCCTTTGCAAGCTTCGCAACCCCCATCATTCATCTACCTTCATAACGTTTTTTATTTCTACTATCTTTCATTTTATTAAGGTGAGTCTCTAATTATTGTAGCTACCTTGTCCTTGGCTTATCCCTTATTTTACTTCCAAGGATTACATTAATTAAGATATTTTTGGGCATTACATAAACTTTAATTAATTCTATAAATATGTTCTAGCCAACTCAATCTAAATCTAATATATAAAAATGAATGTTTGTTCGTACTTTATGCGCGGCCATACCGTTGATCCGATTGTGATGGGGCTTTTTGCAAAATGTTCAGGCGATTCCCGGGATGAACGTAGCCTAAACCATAGCAAATATACAAAATTAATGTACACAGAGTTGAATATCTTAGAAAGCTCTACGAAAAACCCGTGACAGCATATGTTTATCTCTTACGGATAACTCACAACAACCATTTTTGTCTTTCATTGACGCCAAGAAGATCGAGCAAGAACTTAGATTCCTATGTAAGCTTAGCAGCACATGGTGGGTATTCTTTTACGGATAACTCACAATAACGAATTTTATGTTTTTTAGCTCATTTATGCCACGAACATCGAGATAAGTAGATTCCCGAGCATCACCAGGTAATCAGTACGAGGAATCTTAAAATAATTACGATATACATTTATAATTATTTTTCATTTTACTCATTCAACTAATCATAAGAAGTACATTACTTTTTGTCTTTCAGCTCATTTATGCCAAGAAGTTCGGGAAGAGTAGATTCCCGGACAACGCCGGGTAAACAGCACGGGCTATCTAAAAATAATTAAAATATAAATTTTCCCTCTCACTTATATAACTAAACATAAAACACATTAATTTTCGTATTTCAGCTCATTTACGTCAAGAAGATCGGGATAAGTAGATTTCCGGGCAATACCGGGTAATCAGCACGGGGTATCTAAAAATATGAATTTATGATTACTTTTCCTTTCACTTATATTCAACTAAATATAAAATCACATGAATTTTCATTTATTTAGGCGTAGCAGCGCACGCCGGGTATTAGCTAGTGATTTTATAAATTTTGCAACATTGTTGTCCATTACAAATATCATATATTTTGTAACTATTTGTTATACCCCATATTCTGTTTTCACGTATTTGTCCATAAATTTCTTTAATAGTTTTCTTTCAAATGTACTTAACGCAATTTCATTTCTTATATTTAGTGCCCATGTTTCAGCTGCATACATTACTTTTGTTCTGACCAGCGTTTTATGAAGTCCTAGTTTAGTTTCTGTGGACAGAAGGGATGATTCAAACAATTTTATATGTTTGTAATGATATTTCTTTACAGCCATAAGCATATAATTTATTTTATTTTGAAATCTGCAATTTATATTTAAATCTAATCCCAAATAAGTGATAGTATTGTACCGAAATCACGTTTTCGGTACGTAAGTCTACGTAATACTGCGTAACTACTACGTCATCGTGTCTTCATTCTTCAGTGATCTTATTGAACAGTGCCAAATTCCTATCCTCGTTGTCTTCTCTCCTACGTACCCCCCCTTTCTGCTTTATGCGCCGCGTGTTACTGCGCACTTTCCCCTTGCTAGTGAAGTCCTCAAATAAGCGGTGTACTTGAACATCAGGGTCATCATCTATTTTGGTTTCGGCGAGTCAAGTCAATAGTAGCTCGAAGTGAGCTGTTTGGTTAATCAGTCCCTTAGGTCAGAGTAGGGCCACTAGGACCGTCTACCCTAGCCCTTGGCGGGACTGGAGTGAGTGGATTTTATGTATGTAGGAATTATTATTATTTATTATTATTGTTATTGACGTTTGTTTGGATGACCCAATATTGTTATTATTTCTTTCTTAACTTATTTTCCAATGGTCAAAAGAAAACTATATTTTGTTATTTGTATTTCATTATATCTGACTTACGACTCTCATTAAACTCAAATTATTTTTAATTAACTTCTGATAACTGATTGCGTAGCTAGTTATGTCAGGTATTGATATAAGTTCCAAAGCTTTCTCAAGCGAACTTAATCCCCTTTTCCCTTCTAGCTTCCACGATTATAATACTGTTTAGTATACAGTACTATATGTTTAATAATTTATTAAGGAAATGTGGATTAATCTTTGCCATCTATGGGCCCGAGCAAAGGTATGTTGATTTAAGCACTCTATACTTTCAAACTCAAGGTAATTATAAAAAGATTGGTACGATCCCGCACGAACACGCGAGTGGTTGCAATAATGCTGGCAAGAGCGAAGGTTCAATGTAATTCTGTTACAGCGCGTGAGGATGCAGTATCACTATTTTTATATGCGTAGTTCTTAGATTTTATAGGTTTTAAAACATTTTGTTCATTATATATAAACATGTTCTTGTATTTTGTTTTCATCAGTATCATTAACCCAACATTTGATCCTACATGTGATTATCTCCAACATTTCTTACATTGATGTTAGATGTTGTACATGAGCAAAATTACCAATATAATTAAAGTTTTTATAATTTTATTGTATTACATGCCATTTTACATATAATCACCCGATTATATTTTGAAGAGCCTAGTTGAATTAGAGTCCACCGCTGTGGTCTCGAGGTAGCGTGCTGCCTTGTCAGGCAGCGGGCCCGGGTTTGATCCTCGGTCGGGACAGTTTTTCTGGGTGAGGTTTTTATCGGGGTTTTTCCTCACCTGTAAGACAAATGTCAGGAAAACTTTAAGGCCCAAACGGTCCCCGAAATCATATGGCCATCATCATCATGATCATCCTTATCATTATCATCATCATCATCCTTCACCGGTGTGGAAAGCAACGGGAAGCTACCACATATACACAATTCCCTAGTAAAGCGGCAAGCATAGCATGAAAATGCTACGATTGCAGTGAAGGACCTGCCTTCGGGCAGAATTACTATGGATGGATGGAGTTGAATTAAACTTCGGTAAGGGATCACATTGTCTTAGAGGGGAGAAAACTTAAAATACTACTAAAATATTTTTCTCGTCTTTATCAATACTATTATAATTATTAGAGCATTATTTCTTAGTTTTAATGACAGAAATTAAAACAACTAAAGGTTTTAATAGTAATCAGCAAGAGTAATGTCACAGGAGTTTTCATCATGTCGATAATTCACGACGTAGTGAAGGGAGTGAACTGTCCACAGAGACGAAAACAATCATAGTGTTTTCATTGATTACTCGTATTTAGTGATTGAAAGTTTTAATGAAGGGAATCAATAAAATATAAATAAGTTATATATCTTATATAAACATTATTTCATTGAATAGATTGTTTAAGAATGCTTTAATAGACTGTATGTTCGGTAGTTTACAAATAAAAACAATTGCGAGTTAGGTTAGACGATTTCCAAACAATTCACATCAGATCTGACAATATCATATCGAAAATATTTCAGTGATAGTCGACAACGTTTTGTACAAATGGTGCCGGCAAATTTTATCCCCCCCCAAAACTAGGGATTCAATTGAAAGGTTTCAAAATACGTAAATTTGATTGGTCAGTTTTGAATGTCTCACTTATTGACAACAATAGTATAAACATCCAAACTTGTTAGCAGTCCAATTAAAATTCAAAACTTCAGAACGACATGCGTAGCGATGGCGAGGAAAATATTTGGGAATATCTTTTAACGTAACACATCTGTCAAGAAACCTTTTCTAACATGTCTCATTCTATATTTTTTTTATCTTTCTCTCGCCTACCATTTTCCACTTTCTGAATGTCTTCAACTTCATGTATACATCGTGTGATTGTTACTATTTTAAGATAAATAGACTTTCAGGATGTTGCACCTGTGTCCTGTTTTAACGGGTATATGTTAGATTCCATTCTTATACTCATATTGAGAAGCACAATCTCGTAGAAATTTCTATATCTAAGTAGATAATAATAATAATAATAATAATAATAATAATAATAATAATAGTACTATTCGTAATCTTGTAACGATGATTTAACAACATAATTATTAAGATAACTGGTTGCTCTTTTGAATAAAATGTAAATGTGTAATTTGTCTTCTTTTGCATTATAATATAGTTTGAAAAAATCTCACACAATTTAAAAGCAATAAACATAATGATAACATGATTTTATTGTACAATTCACTAGAAACATAAGATATGTGTTTAAAAGTTCAAATGTAACTATTCAAGGAACGTAAAAAGCATTTCGCAATTTAGGACTTGGTTGTTATCCCTTTTAATTTATGTTTATATTTTTCTAGTTAAAAATGAATTAACATTCCACATAACGTAAAATCATAAAACGTTAAACAAGAGGTAGTTAAACGGTCTTACACATAAATTTATTTTCGATACGAGAAATTGGATACCAGAAATTTAATACGGATTTTTAATTGTTGTACTCTAAAAAAACTGTAAAGCTATATCCCATGCGAGTTCATTATTTCTATATTCTCTATTGACCGGCTCTGGTTTCCAATAGCAACGAATTCCCATAGCGGGAAAGTGATTAAAAACAATAAGAATATAAAATGTTCTGTGATACGTTGTTTATAATAGTTCATTGACTTGAGTTCCAGTCTTGACCTTTTGATTATAGGTTAAAAAATTAAAGCAAGTTAAGAGATAATATATTGGAAGACAGAAATATACCAAATTTACTTCGGCAGAACATACAAAATATTTACAAAGACAACACCATAAAGATTAAATTAAATAACAGATTTTCTGAAGAAGGAATTATAAATCGTGGTGTGAGACAAGGCTGCCCCCTATCCCCAACACTCTTTGCAATTTATATCAATGAAGTAATATGTTGCTGGAACAAAACATATAAATTTGGAATAAGAATATCAGAAAATAGAAAATTAAACACCCTATTGTTTGCAGATGACCAAATAATAATAGCAAATTCCGAAGATAATCTACAGAAAGGTCTGTATGAACTTAACAAAATTACAGAAGAATATGGATTAAAGATATCTACAGAAAAAACAAAAATTATGGCATTTCAAGGTGTAGATCCTGTCAGAAGTAAAATTGTACTGGACAATAAAATTTTGGAGCAAGTGAATAATTTTACATATCTAGGATGCAATATCTCATATGAAGAAGAAAAGGATGTAAATGCAAAAATATCTAAATTTTTAAGAATTTTAGGATTAATAAATTCTATCTTCAAGCCACAGTTAGCCCAAAAGCATTCAAGACTGAAAGTGTATAAAACACTGGCTCTTCCAACTCTTTTGTATGGTAGCGAAGTATGGACGTTGAAACAGAAGGATATACAGAGACTTAGATCTGCTGAAATGAGATATCTTCGGAGGACTGCAGGATACACACTACTAGATCACAAAAAAAATGAAGACATCTTAGAAGAATTACACATGGAATCTTTAGAAAACAAAATTTCTGATTATAAGTCAAGATGGATACAACATGTTCATCGAATGGAAGATCACAGAATACCCAACTAATGTTAAGATATCAACCTGCAGGAAGAAGAAGACCAGGACGTCCACTCAAAAGACTTCTGGATGGTGTTTCTCTTGAGGCCGAAACAGGTCAACAAATGGCCTAAATTCGTGAATGTACTATGATGATGATGATGAAGAGATATCTGGGATTAGTGATATTAATTTTGGAAAATAAATGTAAGAAAATGGAATGTTCTTCTTTCACTCAGTTACGTCGCCGATTTAATAAAAATGAAACACAAGTTCTTCGAAATTGCAAACATATCTATCGCAAGCTTAATGTAGCTTGTTTGATATTTAATATTCACGGCAAGTGTCAAATAGCCAAAATGTATCATGACGAGAGTCCGTTTCATCCATAATTCTATACTACAAATTATTTTCATATGAAGATGAAAAGAATGTAACTGCAAAAATATCGAAATTTGTAAGAATTTTAGGGTCAATAAATTCTATCTTCAAGCCACAGTTAGTCCAAAAACATTCAAGACTAAAAGTGTATAAGCGGTAGCGGATTATGGACAATGAAACGGAAGAATATACATAGACTTAGGTCTGCTGAAATGAGATACCTTCGGATGACTGCAGGATACACACTACTAGATCTAAAAAAAAATTAAGACATCTTAGAAGAATTACGCATGGAACCTTTAGAAAACAAAATTTCTGATAGTAAGTCTACATGTTCATCGAATGGAATATCACACGATTCTCAAACAAATGTTAAGATATCAACCTGCAGGAAGAAGAAGACCAGGACGCCCACTCGAAAGACTTTTGGATGGTGTTTTTCTTGAGGCCGAAACAGGTCAACAAACGACCTAACTTCGTGAATGTACTACTATGATGATGATGAAAAATTATTTTAATTGTTACATAAGTTTTTAGAAAAGAGATGGGAACATAGTGGCACTGTGCATCGGCTTCGTATATCTAGACGTTAAAAAGGCATACGATTCAATTAAGAAGGATAAGTTTTACAGTATCCAGTTAGAGTTCGGAATTCCTAAAAAGTTAGACTTATTCGAATGTGTCAAAATGGCATAATGAGTAGGGCGTATGTAAGCAAACAGTTTTCGTATACTTTTGTAATTCACAATGGGTTAAAGCAAGAAGATGCACTATCTCCTATATAATTAAATTTTGTACTAGAGCATGCCATGAAATCTTTAGAGGACGAAGAAGGCATACAACTCAATCGTATTACTAAGTTGATAGTTTATGCTGATGAAGTAGTAATATTAGGGGATAGCGAGGAGATACTTAGATCCAAAGAGCACACTGTATTGAGTAACACTAACAAATTGGGACTGGAAGCAAACATCAATAAAACTAAATATATGGTCACACATAGGAATATATTATATAACGGGAAAAGACAGTTAATGACAAATGATGGAAATTTTCAAGAAGTGGGTAAATTGAAACACCTAGGAACAATAATTACGAACAGGATTTTTTTTTCATTAATTATTTATTTTACCTGATGGAGTTAAGACCATAAGGTCTTCTCTTCCACTTCACCAGGGTTAAATTATACACACAATAATAATTATGACTGATACATAAAGGTACGTACACACCTGCGCGCCGCAAACACGAACGGCGCGCGCGCCGCACCATGTTCGTCAGATTTGGACGGGGTTTTAAGGTGCGCGCGAACGGCGCGCGCGTCTCTCACCACGATCCACTCATTGTCGGTTTTTTCCACGAACACTTTGATGGTTCGCTGTTTATATTTGGACGGGTACCTGAGAGGTTCGTTGTTTTCGGTGCGCACCTATTATTTGAGTATGGAGTGGTAAGAGGAAAACATGTTAAAACTTATTGATATTTATAGAAGCAAGCAATTATTGTGGGATCCTCAACATAAGGATCATTTTTAAAAATCATTGAAAGGAGATGCCTGTTTTTTTTCAATGTTATGTGTTTTTTTTTTCGTGTGTGCTGTAATTGTATGAATAAATTAAAATTATTTAGAAAACATGATTTATTTAAGACGTTCATTTCATAATATTATGTATGAAGTATCACAAAACAATACAATATATAAACACATTTATTACTAATTATTTAGTTATTTCTTCAAAGACTCCAAAGAGCAAGATTGCTCATGTTAAGGGGCAATATACAAAAATAATGGCCATAAAACAATTAACAATAAAAACAAGAAAACAAATTCAGGCATAAGTATAAGTAATACAAACTACTATAGATGCACAATATATATATATATATATATATATACACATATAAATACAATATTTAAACAGGATAATATTAATAATAATAAAATTAACAAAATTAACTAAGAAAGCAATGAGAATTTTTTTTAATACAATTATAAAAATGTTTAACATTCGTGAAATGTTGATATTCAATAGGTAAGTTATTGTAATGGTTGATTAATGCATAACGAATCCCTTTATACTTTTTTTTTTTAGAAACTAGTATCTTTGAGCAATAAAGTACCTCTAGTATAATAATCATGTACATCTTTATTAAAAATTAAGGCCATGTTATGGTGAGATAGATTCTTAATAATTTTAAACATATATATACAAATCATATATTTTTAAATTCCTTTAATGCTATAATATTTGAAAAAGTATAAATAAAGTTATAGGTCCCGCGCCGTAGCCGAGCGGTTAAGGTAGGAAGCCTTGGCGCAGAGCTACGGGACTTGCGCTGGTTCGAGTCTCCATGGGGGAAGAAATTTTCTCGTGGTATTTCGGCCAGTATGGGACCGGTGCCCACCCAGCATCGTGAGGCAATTGGGTAGCTACAATAAGTAGCGGCTCCAGGTTGAGGAACCAGCTATAACGGCTGGAGGACTCGACATGCTAACCACATGTCACCCCTACACTGGCTGTTGATCATCTATCTACCTCTGTGATTGACACATGTGGATGTGAAGGGCCAGCAGCCGGCTGGTAAAAGGGCAACCGATGAAAAAGTGGAAAGACCCTCAATCGGAATAAATAAAGTTATAAGATGTAATAAGTAATAAGCGTGACCAGACGTCCCGATTTTGGCGGGACAGTCCCGATTTTGGCGGGACAGTCCCGATTTTTAACAATTTGTCCCGCGTCCCGCGGCATTTTAAAAAAGTCCCTATTTTTTGGGAAAGAATGCAAGACAAGCGGGAGAACGGAAAGGGAATATACGGTTTTCGCCGCCCATGTAGTGATGGGTAATTCGAGAGTGAGTCGTTTAAAAAGAACGCTTCACTACTGTGAAGTGTCAAAAAGTTACTCACTTTTAGTGAACTGCCAGTTCAGAGTTCACTACTGCTACTTAAAATTAAAATTTACTTTTTATTTCAAGCTCTAGATGTCTCACTCCAAATCAACTTTCGCTCATTCGTTGATTACTCTACATTCTCCGCCCATCGACCTTGCATGTCCCCGCCCCTTTCCTACGTCATCCATATCGTTCGTACCGCAGTGAGTGTCTGAGAAGAACGAACTACCTTGGAAGAACGAAGTGGTATAAAAGAACGAACTATCTTAGAAGAGGGAAGTTACATAGAAGAACGAACTACCTTGGAAGAACGAAGTGGTATAAAAGAACGAACTATCTTAGAAGAGTGAAGTGTTTTAGATGAAGGAAGTGGTATCAAAGAACGAACTACCTTGGAAGAGTGAAGTGTATTAGAGGAACGAACTATCTTGACAGAGTGAACTGGCTTTAAACATTCAGTTGTACTTCAAACTCAACATTCGACACGCTCATTCATTCAGTACATGTACATTATGGCACCTTCCGACCTCTTGCTTACGTCATCACTCATACGCAGCATTACTCAGGGATTACTCCTTTTGATCTACGGCATTACTAACGCTACAAATCTAATGTAGTCTAATATTACAATCACTTTACATTTTATTTACTGGAATTCCGAATGTATTTAATAAAAATCCATTTTATCCAAGTTTTAAAACACATAATTTATTAGGTTTACAAAAAGCTGTTGCAAAATTTAGTAAAAATCTTACCTTGCTAAACATTTAGAGCGAATATGCCGTGCACGTTTAAAAGCATCCCGCCCCCTGAATTAAACTGTATTTAGAACAAAAGTTACACTTTGCTTTACCATCGCCTAAATCGGCGAAGAAACCCCAAATTTCACTACTTTTTCTTGATCGCGAATTAGAAGCCATTCTGTAAAAGTGAACACACAAGACAAATTCTGTTGGCCTACCCAGTATTCACCCTCTTTATATTTTTAGTTTAGGGGTTGTAAAGATTAAGATCAAGTAATTGTCAGTTGTACGATTTTGCATATTTCTTTCTTTTTGAAGAACTATTATGCAAATAATATGAGTAAATAATAATATATAAATTAAATTAAATATATCTTCCTTAAAAGTTTTAAAATACTCCACACTTTTTTTTCAAATTATAGAGTTACGATTTTGTTTTTTTTATTAACATTTACAACTTGAAATAAAATATCTAAACAATGAAAATCTGTATATAAATACAATTATGCAAATAATACAGTTATAACAGAAATAAAAAGGAGGTATAAATAATTATAAAATAAACAAAAGTACGGTAGCACTCATATTACAATTTTTCATACTCAAATAAATTAAAATAGAATTTACAGAACTATTTACGTTTATTTTTAAAATTCACAGCTACCATGTGGTTGGTTAACGTCAAGTCACCCCATGCTCGTGCCTTCGTGCTTCCCCCTCCAGCCCATATTGTTTTTTTTTTGCGAGTGAACGAACTATTTCTCGAAATGAACTAGTTGGGCACAACGCTAATGTCCAGCCTTAGAAAACGCTCTTTATTAACCATTAGAAGTTTTTTTTTTACTGCAGACAGGTGCCAAGGCGGCTTTTACTTACAAATAGTGATTGAACCAAATGGACAAATAAATAACAAAACGAACCTTAAGTTCATTGTTAAAAGCTGTTGTATTTCACGTGCTGATATGTACTTCGATAAATGCCTCCATCGCCACGATCGGTATATTATTGTTCTTGTTATTTCTTCATGAAAATTGATCCGTCTACGGAAATAAGTCTTATTTTTAGAGGGCAAATTGTTAATGCTACGGCTGAATATCAATCTAAATTGCAAGACCTTTTAAAAGGCGCAAAACAGGAAAAAATTACTAAGTTTTTTAAGCCCTTCCCTAAAACTGGCAATTGTTCAAAATCTCTCAATAAATTAATTTTATTTTTATAATTTTATTGTAATTTGGAACCTTGGAACATATCACCATACAAATTATCATTCCATATTTGCGGAACATATCCCCCGCGAATAAGGAGCTTTTAT
>JASPKZ010006846.1:472500-475000 GCA_030220185.1 Diploptera punctata | reverse complement strand
GTAGCTTGGTAGATATTAACTAATTTTGTAATAGCATACTGTAGAGAGGGTTGAGATGGCTGGGCGTGTTCTCGTTTAACTGTTAAACGAGAACACGCCCAACCACCTTAACCCTCGTTTAGTAGCTGAACTAGAAAACGCCCAAACATCTCAACCCTCTCTACAATATGTCCATAGAAAATTATTCAGTACCTACCCAGCTGCTGAGGATGGAACAAGTTCTGTAAGGTCTTCACTATTATATTGAATTTTAATTTGCTGAGGATGACTGATATTTCAGGTACAAATTTTAATATTTTAAATTTTTACATGATAGAAGAGATCAAAACGTACTTATTCTTAAGAGTAGCAGTAAAACTTGTTTAATCCGGAACGTTCAATCTGTTCAATGTGAACAAGAATATTGGTCCCGGCAAAATAATAGTAATTTTACGTGTATTAATTTTGTATAAAACAGAATCTATCCAAAGCGGAAACGGAAGTATGTTCTTACACAGTTCATGAAAAAATGTTTATAGGGCGGAAAGATAGATTAGTTCCCACTTCATTGAATTCGCGTTAGGCGAAATAACAATAAGTGATGATTCCTGCCGCCGGGTGAAGTAGAGTTTGTATCTGTATCTGAAATTTTCCTTCGGCCCCACTGCACACCCTCTTCTCTCTTCTTCTTATTCATAATTTGTAGGATTTTCATCATGTTTATTTCCCAAATCACTCCTCGAAGGAAGACTTATTCGATGTGCAGCCACTGTCTATCCATCTTTTATCTGGTCTCCCTCTTGTTCTTCTCCCGTCTATACCCGTTTTGTGAAATACAGGTTTGTTTAACAAATATTTGTGCGTGACGTCTGTCTTACAAATAACTAGTGGACTGTAAAATCTTAAATTAATTTAAGATCTGAGACCGATTGTGTACGTATCTTTCACAAGTAGCGTTCTGAATTTAAGGAATCAAGATGACTAAATCGTATGTATCATTAAATCGTACGTAAAAAGACATAAATGGTACTCTATAATCTAAGAATGGTTAAATTTTTTTATATTTTTTTATAATGCGGAAAGTTGTGTAATGTGGAAAAAAATTGGTCCCATGCGATTCCGCTTTGAACAAGTTTTACTGTATTAAAATATTATGGTCTGAAACGAATAGTATTATGATAAAATTATAGTTTATTGTTAATTGTCAATTTATTGACAAGACATATAATATAGCGAAGCCACATACATTATAAGTAATCTTAAATCTGCCAAAAATCAATTGAGAAGAGAGGATTAGTCATTCTAAGAGACTAAAGTTTTACCGTCAAACCACAGATTCACTGAACAGTAGATTATTCGCGGAGGCTCACTAAATGGATCTTTCTTCCGACCCCACCTTCTCAACTTATGGTCTGGGGACACTTGAAGACCTGATCTTGAAGTCTTGGAATGTGCACAACAGGCAATGTAAAGTCACGTAGTTGCGAAGTGTGTATACGAACATTTGAAGCGCGAAACTGGAGGAGCGCACAATGTAGTCAGTAGACTTTAAAGTCTGTAACAATTTATTGTAAATGGTAGGACGCATTCGTAAGCGTCTTATTAAAATCATCCATACTATCACCACTCGTATTGCAAGTTAACTACTGGCTTCCTAACTGACTTTTTTAGGACTTCCTATGAAAGATTCCGAACCGAGCCGAACTTTCTCTTTAGAGACTTTATAGATCATCCCACACTTTTACACACAACCGGTCAATGCCAACTGATTACGTCATCGACGGATGTTGTTGGTATTTAGGGATCACGATTAAACTGCTTACGAAACGCACTTCGAACTGTTGTAACTGATTTAAAACTCAAAAATGCAAAACACAAAATCCATTCTCTTCAGAAATCGCCTTTTTGTTTAAAGCCGCCAAGGTAAGAAAACAAAGGAAAGCTATCTGCGTATTTATACAACTAGAAGGGTATTCATTCCTCTTTCACTTGAGTCTACAAACAACTTTCTACGCCTGGAATGAGTGCTAATTATAACGAAGTAAAACTACTACATTATTTTACGCATATGGTTATAGAAACACGAAAATAAACTAAATACATTTGTTGTATTTGATGGTTCACATTTATTCAACTATTCGTACATTGAAGTCATGAAAATATACGACTACCATATTTACAATTAACGCATTATGTAGGGATGTATTTAAGCAGATTAAAGTATTTTACGAAGGAATGAACTTAAGCGACACCTGTGAACACAATGTTGCGCGCAATAAGGTGATACAACACATTTTATTAATCAACTGCAAATAACCCTTAATCAGCAACGCCAGCTTGCAATTATTATCAAATAATGACTAGCATTGAAAAACCTGATTATAATTACGGAATTATACGTTTTATCAACATTATTTGTTCGTAAGACTACTGGTAAGTTTCCGTTAAAGATTTTAGAATAAGTATCTGTAATTCAGAACCAAAGACTACAATAATCCATCCATAGTAATTCTGCCCGAAG
>JASPKZ010006846.1:387500-470000 GCA_030220185.1 Diploptera punctata | reverse complement strand
TAATAATAATAATACAGAGAGGGCCTCTATGGCTGTGGACTTTTCGCATTCCTAGTCTCCAGTTATTCCTATCCAACGCATCTTCTAAATCCCATCCTCTAGTTCTCATTCTTTTCAGAACATTGTCCTTCTACTTAGATCTTGGCCTTCTTCTCTTTACAATGCCAGGAGGTTACGAATTAAATATCTTCTTCGGCCATATATCATACCTCATTCTCATTACATAGCTCAACCATTTTAAGGATTTTTCCTTATTGTTCTACGATTGCTTTCTGTGCACCCACCCTATTTGTTATTTTATGAGATGGAATTTTGTCCATTTTCGATAATCCCTAACTTCTCCTCATACTCCATTACCAGTACTAAGATTTTATTATTCATCGATTCCTTAATGCACCAAGTTTCAGTCCCATAGCAGGAAACTGTTTTTAACATAGCCTACGTATACCATCTTCCTTAATCTCTTTAGAAGCAAAATCATAGATGAAACCATGATTATAGAATAAGTAAATTATTTTCAATATTGGGATGTAATGTTTCCTATGAAGAAGAGAAGGATGTAAGATAATTACTAAATTTTCTTCAAATGTTATGACTGCTAAAGTATGCTCTAAAACAAAATTCTGGTACAAAAACATTCTAAGTTAAAGTATATGCATTTTTTGCACTGCGTGCCATCCTCTGTGAAAGTTAGACTTGGGTACTAAAATAAAAACATATCTGCAGGAAAATGGCTGAAGAAACGGAATGTCTCCAACGAATATGTAGTATACTTCTCGAACATATGAGGAATAATGAGATATTGCAGTTATTCACTACTATACCGGTTTCAACTCCTGATTGGATTATTTATACAGGATGTAACTAAATTTCCATTACAATCTTTGAGAGCGTGTAGTTGGGACTAAGACGATTACTTTTAGCATAGAAACATGACGTTTTCCTTCTACACTCAAAATACTACAACACGCGTTGCTCTCTCTGACACCTGCTGTTTGTCGTCTGAGTACACAAGAAGGGCTCGATGTGACGACCACTTACGTCAACATAGATATGATACCATCGTACCATGTTCTGGTACACACGATCACCAATCCTAGTTTTTCACCATCCGCAGTAGCCATTACTGGCGCCAACAGATCTTCTCGGATGCCACAGGGGTCTCATAAATCAGGAATTTCATGTGACCCTAGTTAGTAGTATAGCTGGGTCAAATTGGGAGATCGTTCAGCGTCTTTGGCGCCAATAATGCGGGAGAGTTGAACACGTGTTGTGGTATTTTGCGTGCGTGTAGCGGAAAAAACGGTAGCTTTCCGGACATGAGTTCCTAAGCTAAACATAACGCCTTGGTCACCAATATATGTCCTCAAAGTCTGTAACGGAAACTTAGTCACACTGTATGTAATAGTATATTACGATGCGAGGTTGGGAAGTGGTTTTTACAGAAGCGAGGAAAATGTTCAAAAACCAAGCGATAGCGAGGATTTTATTTTCCGAGATTCTGTAAAACACTTCACAAACGTGCGTTGTACTTCATTTTTTTGTGCGATGGTGTTTTCAAAATAATAAATAATAGTAAAATAATAACATATTTGTTGGAAATATTTGCGTTCATTATAAACAACTGACTAACGATAACAGTATGGACAATGTTTATTAATTGAAATTATAGGAGGCCATGATACCAATTAGTGATAAAATGGCGGCAAGTACATATTTAATGTTTTATATTGTTTCAAATAAAGTTCAGTTAATTTAAAATGCAGTGATTTCTTTCGTAGAGTGTATATTAACACTACCTTTTGGAGATATATATATTGTACGCAGTATACATACAGGACAATGGTTTTACTTCTCACACATGGTTTGTAATATCTAACATTACAGTATAGTTATATTATTACACTATAGTTATTAGGTTGGCAACCCTGAAATGTAGGAAGTTGAACATTTAATCATGGTCGCCATTGCTCTAAGTACGACAAAACACATTATCGCGGAAAAGGTAATTGACGACAGAAAAAGTAATCATGATTTTAATGATACCGTGATTATGAACTTAGAGATGTATCATATAAATCAATTAATAAGTATTCTAAGAGGATAAATCCTACTATTTTTATCACTGGGTTCCCGGACCTCTATTGAACATACCTGATGCACACAATACAGGTGAGAAGAAGCTATTATTATGTGGTTTCCATGGTAACAAGGAGAGCAGAGATATCTAGTGTCACAAAGTTGAACTGATAGCTTCGTGATTAACAATGCATGTGAAATATGAGCATCAGCTATTTCAGTGTAACAATGCCTAGTGACGTAGAAAAGCTCAAGTTACACGGAGTTGTCAGTGACTGTATTGTGTGCAACCTCGACACTCTGTTGTTATCTACTTTATGTGTTATCCTCACGTGTTTCTGACACTCTCAGAAGTAATTTGAATTTCGATGTGCAATTTACAATGCTAATGCTCTCTTTTTTAAACAAATAAATAACTGCATTTGTATTAGGCTAATAGCTAATAATCGCCTTTACAATTTTTAATTACTTTTTTGGAGGTTTAGACGCCGTCAGAAGTAAAATTGAACTCACCCATATAATATTGGATCACTTCACATACTTAGGTTGCATTATCTCAAATGGAGAGAAAACAGATTTTTTTCCAATATTACCAAGTTATTTTTAAGACATTTCTGACATTCCATTTCGGCAATGGCAGAATTGTCTCACTTCTAAGGTTGGAGGGTCTTGAACCTAAACTTAATCTAAATTTAAGAACATTTGCGAGTACATAATTAATTCCATTTAAGGAAATTTCCCAAGTCTGACCGGGAATCGAGCCCGGGATCTCATGAACTGTAGTCAGAAGCTCTGACCATAATAGCATGAGGCTGCTATACAAATTTTATTTTTTTTACAAATTTTAGGACTTATAAATTCTATTTTTAAGCCTGAGTCAAAAAACTTAAAAAAATATGAGTAATCCTGCCCTACGTTTAAGGTAAACTAACGGAATATAAGAATAAAATCAATATATATATATATATATATATCATCATCATCATCATCATCATGAACAAATTCGTTTTAGGCCATGTGGCCTGTACGGTAAACCTAGCGAAGATGGTCTTGATCTTTCCACCGATGTTTTGGTCTTCCTTGGTCCCTATGTCCAGTTGGGGTATATTGGAATGCCAATTTTGGAAGTCTATTTCTTGCCATTCTTCTCAGATGATTTTTCCATTCTTGTTGGTATCTTTGGATATCTTCATTTAAACTTGCTACTCCAAGTTTTCCTCTGATAGTAGTGTTCCTTTGGTGATCCAGTCTATTAACTCCTAACAATGATCGTAAGAAGCGCATTTGGCTTACTTGAAGTTTATGAGAGTTTCTTTTATTTAAAATCCAAATTTCACTTCCGTATTTTAGAGCAGCTTTTGATGTGACGTTATGTAATCTTAGTTTTGTCTCTGTCCTCATCTGTTTACCAAAATGTCTTCGTATTACCCCATTCATTTTATTATATTTTTGTAATTTTGAATCAATGTCACTCTTATACTCTGCAAATACACTTCCTAAGTAAGAGAAATCTGACACTTGTTCTATAATTTTTCCATCAATCTCAATTTTCACCCTGTTGTATGTTTTTTCCACACATTGCCATTGTTTTGGATTTTGATGTGGAAATTTTCATATTATATTTGCTGGCAATTTTGAATAATTGATATATATATATATATATATATATAAATTACGTGTCACGTTGTTTGTCCGCGATGGAATACTAAACTACTGAACCGATTTTAATAACATTTTGCACATATATATAAAACAAAGTAGGATTAGTTACACTATTTATAACTCAAAAACGGCTGGACCGATTTTTATGATCTTTGATTTGTTGGATTTGTTTCCGCCCCGAATAGCAGATTACTATTAAAGCATTGGAAAAATTAACGTAAAAAATATTAAAAGGCGATACGACGTTCGCCAGGCCAGCTAGTATATATCTTCTTCTTCTACTACAAGGTTTAGGCTATGCAGCCTGTTCCGGCGAAGTTAAAAGTGGAGTCCATCTTCTACATGGTCGGCCAACATCTCTTGTTCCTCTGGGATTATACAGGAAGGTTCTTTTTGGTATCCTTTCGTTGTTCATTCTCATTAAGTGTTCTGTCCATTTCTTATTATTTTCGCTGATTTTATCTTCAATTTTATATATATTTAATTCTTCTCGTATAGTTTCATTCCTTATTCTATCCGCTCTTGTGCATCCTTTCACATTACGTAAAAACAGCATTTCCGCAGTCTGTATCCTGCTTTTATCCCTTGATTTCATTATCCAATTTTCACTTCCATACAACAACAAAGGAACAGCCATTGTTTTATATAATTTAAGTTTCGTATCTTTCCTTGTTTTCCGACCTAAGGTTCTTTTTATGGTTCCACAAATAGCCTGAAATTTATTTACTTTATTTTCTATATCTTTATTTTCTCTATAAGTTATATCACATCCTAAATATTGGAAATGTGATACTTGTTCTATTATTTTGTTATCCAGTACAATTTTTGATCTAATTCCATATTTACCAATAAATGCCATTACTTTTGACTTATTTATTGATATTTTACAATTATATCTATTGGCTATTAATTTAAATTTATATGCTAACATTTGGAGCTCATTTTCAGATTCTGCTAAAAGTACAACATCGTCAGCGAATAATAAAGCATTTATTTTATCTTTATTATCAATTAATATTCCTTCATTAGTTAAAACCTTCTTCCATTCTTTTAGGATATCGTCCATATAAATATTAAATAATATAGGTGAGAGTGAACACCCTTGTCGTACTCCTTGGTTTATTTGAAAAAATGTCTTATTTTTAGTCAAATGAGGGTCAATACAAATATTTGTTCCATAGTACAAGCTCTTAACAGTTTCTATAATCTGAATAGGGAGGCCTTTTTCTTTTAGGATATTCCACAATATTTCCCTGTTTACTCGATCAAATGCTTTATCTAAGTCTATAAATAACAAATGTGTTTCCAGGTTTTTTTCTTGTGTTTTGTTTATTATCTGATTCAGGGCAAATACTCCATCGGTACAAGATCTTCCTTTTCGGAACCCATTTTGTTCTTCTGCTAGTGTTACTTCAGTAATTCGTTGTATTCGTTTTGCTATTATTCTAGCATAGATTTTATATCCACTATTTAGGAGGGTAATGCCTCTGTAATTATATGGTTGGTTTCTTTCTCCTTTCTTGTAAATTGGTTTTAATATACCTTGCCTCCATGTTGCTGGTATATTTTGATTCTCCCAACACATATTAAGAACATTCAAGAATCTTAATTTAAAGAATATATCTGCATATTTAATTAGTTCTTAATTGATGTCATCTGGTCCGCTAGGTTTTCTATTATTTGTTAATTTGAGCGATTCTTCCAGTTCTTCCATTTGTATTTTATCTACTTTCAAATTCTCACATTTTGGTTCTTCTTCGTTTTCATTCTCGTTGTACCACAGGTCTCTGAAATATTCTATCCAATGTTGTTCTGATATTGATGTAGGTATATATGCAGCTTCTTTTTCTGATTTATTTAAATATTTAATTGTTCTATAAGCAGTCCATTGTCGTCCATGTATATCATGTTCTAGATTAGATACATATCGTTCCCAACTGTCTTGGTGGGATTTCCTAATAATTTTCTTTGCTTCCTTTCTTTTGTTATAATATATTTCTTTTGTTTCTTCAGTTTTCTTTTGTAAAGCTAGTATATATATATATATATATATATATACAAAAGAATGCTTGTCTATCTGCCCTTTATGCGCTGCCATACCGAACATCCGATTGTTGTGGGGCATTTTTTCAAAATGTTCAGGAGTTTCTCGGGGATATTTTAGGCTTATAAGAGAGTTGTAGTACTCATAGGCTAAATTCATGTACACACAATTGAATATCTCAACCACAACAACAAAACTAAAAAAGTCCGCGACAGCATATGTCTATCTTTTACGGATAACTCACAACAAACGTTCGTATCTTAGCTCATTGATGACACGAAGATCGGGATGACTAAGATTCTCGGCCAAGCGTAAGCAGCGCATAGCGGGTATTCTTTTACGGATAACTCAATAACCATTTTTGTCTTTTAGCTCATTTATGCCAAGAAGATCGGGATAAGTAGATTCCGGGCAACGCCGGGTAATCAGTACGGGATATTTAAAATTAATTACGATATAAATGTATATTTTTTTCTTTTTACTTTTTCAACTAAACATAAAAACATATTTAATTTATTTAGGCGTAGCAACGCACGCCGGGTATTAGCTAGCATTTTATAAAAATATTTCTTCTTGTAAGCCCATGTTTCCCTTAACAGAGATTTAGGCGCTTTTCCCCTACAGGAAAGAATTTGAACCATACTAATTTAGTTACACTTGTTTTCGTATAGATGTCATTTGAGTGGTCCGTGGTCAGCGTTTCGCCTCATACTGACATCTAGGAAACCAAGGTAGTACTAGGACGGGAAAATTCGGTAAATTTTGCTTAGAGGCCTTTTCATTCAGGCTTAAGGACCTTTTACGAGCCTGAAAATCTTGAGACTCGGGACCAACGGCTTAAAGTCCCTCCCGGAGGAGTTGCTCCTTGGATTTTTTCAGCCTAAAAAAATTCATCGACCCCGACCGGGTTTGAACCCGCGACCCTCGGGACCAGAAGCAAGGAGCATAACCACTAATCCACCGCGGCCGATAAACACATCTAATAATCAATTATCTAAATACACTTGAGGCATAATTCAAATAATGCATTGGCCTTCTAAATTGTGAGCTAAGTGTGACATAACCTGAAAATATCTCTGTTTCATTTAAACGTTTATTTCAATTGTATTTAATATGACTGTCTACTGTATAAGTTGCAGTGAATTGCATGGAAATAAATGCGACCGTCATTTGCAGCAAACAATTTTCCTATTCTAGTTTATGTATAATTAAAAGGGGAAATTGGTTCGATGCAGTTGTAGTAGCTTCCATTCTATTCACTATCTAATGCTTTTTTCTGCTCATTCGGTACATAAAATGTTGCAAATAGATGTTTTATTACATGACACTTCAGAAATGTAACTAGCTGGAGCCACTAGATATTTTAAGCTTTAAGTTTTTAATACAGAGCAAAAGTGGATCAAGTCCATATTTTAATCTTTTGAGAAAAAATCATATAAAGTTAAAGTAATTTGTATACTTGTAGACGAGGAATTAGACATTAATTTTTTACTGTGAAATGAACAATTACAATACTTGGTTCACCACTGCTTGAAATAGTTATTTTTTAACCAAAATTCACATACAACTAGAATTTTCAATTTTTGGATTTGTTACAGTTTTGCTCTGAACCCCTCATTCGTATGACAATATTTTTATCTCTGGATGTCAAAGTGGGCAAAAAAAAACATTAGGAAGGAAGGAAGATTTTTTTTTTTCTTTTGAACACTTGTTAGAAGAATATCACATTGGTATTACTTGATATTCCTTCATTTTATGATCAATATGGAAGAATATAGGCCGTCCGGAAAAATTTTAAAAATTAGTTATTTTCTGTGATAAGTAAATAACGGCGCCAGCAGTTAAACACTTGCGTATCACCGCTAGGGTCACGAGATCTAGTCTCGGTCACTCCATGTGGGTTACATTACGAAACGGAGCTTGGGCAGGTTTTTCTCGAGTTTCCGCCCTTTTTCCCCTACCAAAAATTTTATTCCACCATTTCTCCACGCTCAACTCAACATTTCGTTTCATTTTTTTGCATCCGCTCCTTTGACGATGCGTCAGACATGGATTCGATATTAATTTCGGTCACTATTGTCAATTTACTTTTCATCCCTTCTCACCCCTTATCTCTGTTAGAGGTGTTAGGAGTCAAACCTAGACTTAAATGTAATCGGAACTGTCACCAATCAGCATGCCTATCCCAGAACTCTGGATTCGACACTAATCTTGATCACTTATTGAAATTATATTTCTTCTCACGTCCTAACGCTTAGGGATGATAGGAGTCACAGTTTGTCTTAAATTCAGTGGAGAGTGCTACCAATGAGATATGCAACCTCGAAAATTGTGCATTCGACACTAATTTGTATCTTATATTTCACCCCTTTTCATCTCCCTTCTTCCTTTATGGTCGCTAAAGTCAAATTTGAATTTAAGTACTATCTGGACTGTCGCCAATCAATTCAGCGATCCTGATAGCTATTCACTCGACATTTCTCTCGATTCCTTGTGTCACCCACTTAGGGTTGTTACGTGTCAAATTTGGCTTTAAATATAACCGCGATTCTCACCAATGATTTTAGCCACCCCCGAACTGTATGATTTCGACACTAATGTCTATCGTTTTCAGTTATTTTTATGTCACCCCATCTCACCTCTAATGGGGGAGCTAGGGTGTCTTTAACCATGAGGAAACCTTTTTCAGGGCGTAAGTTATATGCATACTGAGTTTGGTCAAAATTACTCCAGATATTTTAGAGTTATGCGGAAGGTCGTTGTCAATCATATTTCATGTCATCCCCTCTCTTACTCATCTAGGAGTGGTAGCGGTATTTACATTCACATTGCCAGATAGTAATTTATAAGTGTACCAAATTTAGTTGAAAATGTTCCAGGCGTTCGAGACTTTGCCGGCACATAAACAAATATTTATTTAAAATATATATATATATATACAGTCAATATGCCCATTTCACCAATTAATGTTTTAAAATGGTCAACAAGTTTCTATAGCCAAGCTGTCATTCTCAAGACCAGATATTGAGTCAATATCTGGTCTTGAGAATGACAGCTTGGCTGTAGAAACTTGTTGACCATTTTAAAACATTAATTGGTGAAATGGGCATATTGACTGTATATATATTTTAATATTTTATCACCAAGAAGATCACTTGTGTATTAAATATTTATTTATTTGCTTATTTATTTATTTATTACAGTAAATAATTGTAGATAAAATATTGTAGACAGGTTGTATTTCGACCTCTCTATAAGCTCCTGAAATTTATGCGCAACCTTTGCAATCACTCTGTATGTGTATGTATGTTCTTTTAAATTTCGTTCTATTACTCAGTCCAGCATACTCACTGAAAGTCCTAGTACACGGAGTGGATGTTAGGATATATTCGGTAAATGCGTGCTATTGTGCATTTCAGAGACTCTTGACGTCCCAACTCGTTAAAAAAAACGTTAAACTGAAAATATATAAAACTACTGTTCTGCCAGTTATATTATATGGATGCGAAACATGGACTCTTACTTTAAGAGAGGAAAGGAGATTACGAGTATTTGAGAATAAAGTTCTTATGAACATTTTTGGATCAAAGAGAGATGAACATACAGGTGACTAGAGAAGACTACATAACAATGAACTGCATGGTCTTTATTGGAAGCCAGATATAATGAGACCTGTTAAGTCTCGTAGATTGCGATGGGCAGGACATGTGGCACGAATGGGGAATGAAAGAGGTGCATGGAAGCTTCTTGTAGGAAAACCAGAGGAAAAACGCGCAGTTGGTAGACCAAGAATGAGATGGAAGAATAACATTAATTATGATTTGAGGGAAATAGATTATACAGGGGATAATTGGAAAACATTAGCTCAGAATAGGGATGTATAGAGAGCTTATGTCCGCGCGGGCATGAACATCCGGTTTCGATAGAGCCAGTGAGTTAGTTAGATAATACGTGGATGTTAGATATCTCCCAATGGTTTTGATATAATTTGACTGTCTCATTACTAAAGCTCTGTATTTTGAACTAGTCTAAAATAATTGTATTCCTAACTCCGTGTATTGGTATATTGTAGATCAGATATCCTCTTAAATTAAACATTTTTATTTACTTCAGTTGTTTAGCAATTACATTGTGGTCTTATATATTTATATTTATATTTAATTATAGTCTGAAATTGTATAAACAGCCATCCTGGGTTCGATTCCCGGTCGGGACAAGTTTCCTGGATTTTTTCGGATGTTTTCCTCATCAGTAAGACAAATGTCAGGAAACTTTAAGCCCAAAATGCTCCCTGAAAATCATCTTGTTCACATAATCATGATTATCATATCCAGCATATTTAGTATAAATGTGTGAGTGAATGACGTGTTTCATCTTAAAGTCGTGGTGTCTCGGAGTAAGCATGGGTTGTGCTACTCGCTCATTCAAGGAGGCCTCAATGTCTTTGAGTAATCAAGAAACTATGTATGCGATCGTATCCAGACAAGTCTTGACCATTGTAAGGCCCGGGCGACGTGGGACATTTGAAAGTACTTATATATGAGAGGTTAAACTAGGACAGAGAATAAGAAGGAGTTTACATGAAATGATTATAATTAAGGAATTAGTCTTGGTATTGAAATTCCAACACAGCAGATTCCTTGGCCATTCATGAAAACCAGAAAAAAACTTAGGTTGTTCGGCACCAGAATCTGAACGCGGGACCTCCTGAGTACAACTCTACAAAAATAAAGAAGACCGAATGTTCTATAAACCAAATTAAAACTGGTTGACTGTCTCACTTTAACAATCACAAATATTTACTGAGAATATCAAGATATAAATAGGATTATATGCATACCCTTGCCTAGAACAAATACATAATATACATTAAGTTTCAATATGTTAGTTTAATTTCCCACAAACATGATCAAGCATTGTTCTACTTCAGCACGTATCCATATTGACTCGGTACACAATATGATATGTACACATGTAATACAAACATACACATATGTATACACAGTATAAGACGGTTATCCCTCATTGACGTTTCATGCTTCAAAAAGTCTTCACAAACACAAATGTACACACAATTTATGTAATGTCTTCTTCTTTCCTTTGTTTTATATCCATGACCTGTTCCATCCAGAAATAAGAGTCCTTCCATCACTTTTTGTTTTTCTTCCAGGTGTTCTTCTCCCATCCTCTGGTAACTTATCTCTTGCTATGCGTACAATTCTATCTGGTGTCATGTGTATGTTGATTCCATCCAAATCAACAGGGGTTGCCAGTTCCTCATCAGGCGCTTCCCCATGTGGTGGATAGGTGCATGCTCGCAAGTCTGGAGGGTACTGGGGAAATAAAATACTCAGAGCGAACCAAAACTAGCAGGACGGATGAGGCTCTAGAGCTGTAGTGGAAGAAACTGACCTAGAAAGAAGAAAACTACGAAATAAAACCCATCACAGCCGGCCTAGCAAGCCACGTGAGTTTTATTTTATTCAAACTCAAAGTACCGGAATGAAGTGAAAATTTACCTAACTAACTCGCATTATTCTATTATCTTACTATTAGCCTACATCCTGCGCCTTCTTTATGGTTTTCCAACTAAAGTTTTTACATCCCTATTTAATTCTTCATTCGTGCCATATATGAAACATGTTTAATATCATTCACTTTTCTCATTCTTGGCCTACCTATTGGGCTCGTTTCCCTCTGGTTTTATATCTGCATTTAAAAAATGCAACTTGCCCAATTTTAGTATACCAAAGGCCCTGTTTATATATAAACTGCAAAACATGTTATATACTTCAAAGAGTGCTGTTAGTTATATCATTAGGAGATACGAAAATGAAGACAGAACGGAATTGGTACCACCATCAGGCCCACAAAAACAATTAAACCGTCAAAGAAAAATGTACTATAGTAATAGTAAATCCAAGATTAACTACCCCCAACCAGACCACAAACAATTAGCAGGTTACTTAAAACAGAATATTTTAATAGAGGAGTAGCCACAAAGAGACCATATTATGTCAGTGGAGTAAATAGGACGAGTCTAAACTACGCAAGGAGTAGACCTACATTCAAAAGGGGGGAAAAAAATGGTGGAATTATGTTGCCTTTGGTGACAAGAAACTCTACAAAGTTTCTGGGCCAGTTCAGAGGACACTGTTGTGGGGAATATCTAATTAAGAGCTAAAAAATTAAACCTTCAGCCAACTGTAAACCATGGTGGAGGAGGTGTTATGGTTTGGGGAATATTTCTTCTAGTGGAGTTAGAAAGTTTGAGTATATTTACGGTGCGGACAACCACAACATATGGACAACACAAAATATTTACAATAGTTTAACGACAATTTGCGGAATAGTGCTGAGAAATTAGGAACACCAAAAAACGTTAAATACATAAAACATTAAAGAATAAATCACAAAGAGATACTAGACTGAAGTTTTATAAAATATTGGTAGTTCCTGCATTACTTTATGGTAGCGTAACTTGGGTAATGACCAAAACATTGCAAAGTAGAATACAAACGCAGAAATGAACTTCCTTAGAAGAACAAAAGGCCGCATAAGATTGGATCGGGTAAAGAATGAAGATATAAGAACTGAGTTAAATATATATCCATTGAATGAGAAAATCAGAGAATATAGAGAGAAATGGTTTACACATGTGGAAAAATGAATGTAACAAGATTACCAAGAGCAGCATTCAACTACAAGCCAAAAGGTTCAAGGAATGTAGGAAGGCCAGTGAAAAGATGGACAGAACAACTGTGATGCGGAACAGGCAATTTTTACCTAGCCCGTGAAGTGAAGAAGAATAAATAATAGTTTTAAAAAACTAAAACAACACGCTTTATTAGAAAACCGAACTGAAAAAATGAAAAATAATTTTAATTTCCAACACTCTTGGGATAAATAATTTTACCATCAAAAGCGTGGGGTGCTCTTTATCAATTAATATATTTGACAATAAACAGATATTGGTAAAAGTAAAGTCTCTAAGAAGAAAATGTAAAACTCATAAAAATCACCCCACGCTTTTGGTGGTAGAATTATTTATCCCAAGCGTGTTGGAAATTAAATTTATTTTTCATTTTTTTAGTTCGGTTTTCTAATAAAGCGAGTTGTTTTAGTTTTTTAAAACTATTATTTATTTTTTATTTTTTAGTTTTAATATTTTACAGAATAAGATAAAAATGTAAATATCTTTAAATTTGATACTATTGTAGTATGAGCTAAATGTAATACTCTTCTAAAAAAACCTCCCAGCCAGATTTGAAGCAGCGACCTACGGATTATTGAAATTATATACCACTAGAGTTCACCGCGCTACCAACTGAGCTCTTACAACAATTGACTAAAAAGTCGACAAATCCGCAACCTACTTACTTACTCACTGGCACTATCGAACCCGTAGGTTCATGGCCGCGCGGACATAAGCTCTCCATACATCCCTATCCTGAGCTAATGTTTTCCAATTATTCCCTGTATAATCTACTTCCCTCAAATCATAGTTAATGTTATTCTCCCACCTCATTCATGGTCTACCAACTGGGTGTTTTCCCTCTCCGTAACCTACCATACCACTTTTCATTTTTTTGATTTTCTGATGATTCTGACCAGGATTTTAGAAACAAAATATGAAATTATTGTATTGTCACGGGTCCTTTATAAGTATACAAAGTTTCAAGTCGATCCAATGTTTCTAAGTGGGTGAAAATCGTGTTCAAAGATTCCGTCACATAGAAACAAAGAAATTTTTTTTGATTATCTGACGATTCTGGCCAGGATTTTGGAAACTAATATGACAATATTATATTGTCACGGGTCATTTACAAGTATACAACGTTTCAAGTCGATTCAATGTTTCTAAATGGGTGAAAATCGTGTTCAAAAATTCCGTTACACATATACAAAGACACTTTTTTTGATTGTCTGATGATTCTGGCCAGAATTTTAGGAAATAAAAATGAAATTATTCTATTGTCACCGTCCTTTACACGTATACAAAGTTTCAAGTCGATCCAATGTTTCTAAGTGGGTGAAAATCGTGATAAAAATTCCGTTACATAGTTACAAAGACACTTTTTCTGTTTT
Organism: Diploptera punctata; assembly: GCA_030220185.1. Classification (NCBI taxonomy): domain Eukaryota; kingdom Metazoa; phylum Arthropoda; class Insecta; order Blattodea; family Blaberidae; genus Diploptera; species Diploptera punctata. The sequence goes on along the minus strand of JASPKZ010006846.1, from coordinate 456,127 downwards.
TCTGATGATTCTGGCCATGATTTTAGAAACAAAATATGAAATTATTGTATTGTCACGGGTTTTTTACAAGTATACAAAGTTTCAAGACGATCCAATGATTTTAAGTAGGTGAAAATCGCGTTGAAATATTCCGTTACATAGATAGATAGATAGATACAGGTCAAGCTAATATAAAGCGTGTAAAAAACGTTACAGGATAACGATCTCAAACACACGGCTTATGACGTTCGATCCAAATCACTGGATTTTAATTCGGTTGAGAATTTGTGGGACAAACTGCAGGATAAGAACTTCGCCAATTATCTGTGATATAGAACTAAAGAGAAGACTGGTGGAACAATGGAATAGCATTAGTTCTAAATACATGAAAATATTAGTATCTAGTAGGCCTATGCCTAATCTCTTAACGTTGCGCTGTTTAGCGTCGATAGTGTCTCCAAACTATGTACTGATGAAAACAAAATCCAATACCAAAGCGAAATCCGAATTTTTATGAGCACACAATATTAAGTTTTTTTTAATAAAGGTTTTCAGTTATTTGTTTAATTTAGAATGAGGACAATCTTTTTTTAAAGTGAAATTACATCGTTTGAAATGCTAATGTTGTCATTAATCCTTTTATTGTGAACTTAATCAAACATAAATTAAGAGTACTGTCAATCCTTTCAAAATTCACAAAACCGAATAAAGTTCTTAGGAAAAATTTTGCACCAAAGAGAGATGAACAGACAGGTGAATGGAGAAGACAGCTAACAGTGAAATACATGGTCTTTATAGGAAGCCAGATATAATGAGAACAGTTAAGTCTCGTAGACTGCGATGGGCAGGACATGTGGCACGAAGACGTGCATGGAAGCTTGTTGTAGGAAAACCAGAGGGAAAACGCCCAGTTGGTAGACCAAGAATGAGGTGGGAGAATAATATTAACTATGATTTGTGGGAAGTAGATTATACAGGGAATGATTGGAAAACATTGGCTCAGGATAGGGATATATGGAGAGCTTATGTCCGCGTGGCCATGAACCTACGGGTTCGATAGTGCCAGTGAGTTAGTAATTTAGAAGGTTTCTGGGAATCACTATAATAGTTCCGAAATACGGTATCTTACTTTAAAAGGGGAAGAAAAGGTTACGAATATATATTTACGAATAGAGTGCTTAGGAGATTTGTCGATAAAAGAGAGAGAGAGAGAGAGAGAGAGAGAGACGAACTGGCAAATGAATGGAGAATCTGCATAAACGAGCTACATTATTTTGTGGTAAACCAGGTGTAATGAGAGTAGTCTCGTATACTGAGAGACATTTGGCCGAATGGGGATTTTAATAGCGGCATGGAAACTTTTTGCAAGAAAACAGAAGGAAAGCACCCAGCAAAGAATGAGGTGGGAAAATAACATTAATCATATTTGAGGGTGGTGAATTATATGGGGAATAATTGGAATATATTAGCTCAGGATAAGGATGTATAAAATCCAAACTTATACAACTTGAAGAAATAACTAACTAACTCACTGGCACTACCGAACCCGTAGGTTCATGGCCGCGCGGGCATAAGCTCTCCATACATCCCTATCCTGAGCTAATGTTTTCCAATCAACCCTGTATAATCTACTTCCCTCAAATCATAGTTAATCTTATTTTCCCACTTCATTCTTGGTCTACCAACTGGGAGTTTTCCCTCTGGTTTTCCTACAAGAAGCTTCCATGTAGTCTTTCATTCCCCATTCGTGCCACATGTCCTGCCCAACAACTTGAAAAAATAAAAATCATAATTCAAATCAGTGTAAATCTCTCAAGTATGAAACGATTATTCATAGCAATAAAGAAAATAAAAATAATCTAACTACTAACAAATAATAAGAAATGCCATGTCTACACAGCCATGAATTCCGGTTTTGATATAGTAAGTTATTAGCATGTATGTATATACCCTACACTTCCTTCGATGAAACATGAGTGCTCCCCTAGGAGGAGTTTCTTCACCAAGCTTATTTCGTTACGCTTATTGCCATTCAGATGTCAATGAGTTGTATATGATCAACACGTCGTCTCAATGAGACATCTATTAGACAAGTAAGATAATTATTGGATGGGGGTTAAATTTTACTCAGATACAATAATTTAGACTTGAGGTTCTTTCACGAGTCCGAACATCTTCAAACTCGGGGTCACAGCTCAAAACCCCTCCCGCACGACTTTCCCTTGGATTTTTCCGCACTAAAAAATCCATCGTCTTCGGCCGGGATTGAATCCGCGACCCTCGGGGCTAGAGGCAACGAACATAATATCTAGATCACCAAAATCGAGAGTGAGTTAGTTAATTGTAATTTATGTCAAGACTTATTAAAATATTGATACAACTCTCTGATCAATATTAATTTGTTTCCCTGTCTTAATTAAAATACAGTGTATTGGTGTTTATCTTAATGCCAGATCACTGGTTATATTTGTTGCCGCTATAAATAATATTAGTTCAGTAGACTTCGCCGTACTCGATCGGTTTAAGGCATAATGCTTTGGCACAGAGTTGTGGAACGTGAGCTAGTTCGAGCTCCCACGTAGAAGAACATTTCTCATGGAATTTCGGCCAATATGTGTCCAGTACCTACAAAGCAATGTGAGGGATTAGCGACTTTAGATTAAGAAAACTAGTTATGACTGCTAGGGGACATCTGGGGCACATGCCTCCACCCCTTGGGATACCTCAATCAAAGACCATACCCCAAGTCCCAGTATCTTGTCCTTCCTATCTATTTCGCGTCCATGTTCAAGTTCTCGGCCTTAAACCAACACCTCAGGGAGAAGGTGTTGGAATCGCAATTTCAGGGAAATTGCTGAGCTACATAGTACGTCAGGTCGCTCATTCCTGAAGACCCCACAGTTAGTCCCCGAAAAGCTGACCACATGTCATTCCTATACTGACTGGATAATCGTCCATCTCTATAAATAAATCTGTGGATGTGACGTGAGCTGTTAGACATAATCGAGGAAAATGTTTAAAAACCGAGCGATAGCGAAGTTTTTAATTTCCGAGATTCTGTAATACCCTTCACAAACGTGCGTTGTACATTATTTTTTGCGCGATGGTGTTTTGAAAATAATAAATAATGGTAAAATAAAAAATCGTTGTTGGAAATATTTGCGTTCATTATAAACAATTGACTAAAATTAACAGTGTAGGCAATGTTTATTAGTTGAAACAATAAGAAGCCGTAAGACCAATTTAGTGATAAAATGGGGGCAAGTACGTATTTATTGTTTTATATTGTTTCAAATAAAGTTCAGTTCATTTAAAATACAGTGATTTTTTTGTATTATGTATATCAATAATACTAAATATATGGTCACACGTAGAAATACATTATACAATGGAAATGGACAGCTAATGACAAATGAAGGAAATTTTGAGGAAGTAGCTGAATTCAAATACCTAGGAAAAATAATAACAAATAGGAATGAGATGCACAAAGAAATAAAACGTAGGCACAATTCTGGAAATGCGTGCTATTATGCATTGCAGAGGCTCTTGATGTCCCAACTCCTTTCAAAAAGTTAAACTGAAATTACATAAAACTATTAATCTACTAGTTATATTATATGGGTGCGAAACATGGACTCTTACATTAAGGGAGGAAAGGAGATTACAAGTATTTGTGAATAAAGTACTTAGGAAAATTTTTGGACCAAAGAGAGATGAAGAACAGACAGGTGAATGGAGAAGACTACATAACAATGAACTACATGGTCTTTATAGGAAGCCAGATATAATAAGAACAGTTAAGTCTTGTAGACTGCGATGGGCAGGACATGTTGCACGTATGGGGAATGAAAGACTTGCATGGAAGCTTCTTGTAGGAAAGCCAGAGGGAAAACTCCCAGTTGGTAGACCGAGAATGAGGTGGGATAATAACATTAACTATGATTTGAGGGAAGTAGATTATACAGGGAATGATTGGAAAGCATTAGTCAGGATAGGAAAGTATGGAGAGCTTATATCCGTACGGCCATGAACCTACGGGTTCGATAGTGCCAGTGAGTAAGTAAGTAATGTACATTAACAGTACCTGTTGGATATTATTTGTATATACATTGTATGTAGTGTAGGCTACATAGAGGGCAGTGGTTTTACTTCCTACACGCGCGTTTGTAATATTTAATATTACAGTATAGTTATTTAGGTTGGCAACCCCGAAATGTAGGAAGTTGAACTATCAATCACGGTCGCCATTGCCGTAAGTACGACAAAACGCACTATCACGCAAAAAGTTTATTTTATACCTATCGCACCACGGAATTTATTTGTAGGCCTCGGTATAAAGTGAGATCTTGTGTGCAGTTTCAAATCCATTTTACTGCACGTTACAAGAAGGTCTTAAAGATGTATTATCTGTTACTTTCTTTTTTTATCTCCTTACAACACATCTTATATTGCTTTTTGTTGCAATTCTTTCCCTCGCCACATTGAAAATGACTTCCACTGGGGAAGTTTCCGCCATTTACTAAGACGCATTCCCGCGTCTTAATATTTTTCTTTGTATGTTTTCCTTTACTCTGCTGAGAGAAATGAAAATTGCCTTGTAACTGGAGTGGTGTCGGACCACGGGGAAAACACACGTGTTCCCTGCTGTGTAATAAAGTGCGACAGTCTGATAGCTTCTTTGTGTAAGTCAGCGCAATTTCCCATACTCTCCAAACTACGTGTCTTTCCTGACAACTTTTATATGACCTTCTCTATTTTAATCTTTTTTTTTCACATTTAAACGACTCTGTCAGTCAGCACGTAAAAATAAATGTATAAAAAATGTTAATGAAGGATAATAGTTTTGAAATAAAATAGACTTCCAAAGGATTTGTGAACATGTTCTATATAATCAACTTTTATAAGATTCATGATGTGTTCCGTTGAGGTTTATTCAAAATTAATATAAAATTATGGAATATTCACCTGAAAGGTCCGTCTCCTCAACTTAATTAATCATTTAACTGTAGCGATTTCGGGACTTGTCCCATCATCGGCAGGATTCAAAACTGGTGTTTCACTGAAGATCTGGTAGAGGGGGTTGCATATATTGGGTTCGTTTTCGTTTATCAGGCTATCGTTGTGAGCTGCTTTCATGATTTCCATCTCTTCGAGTACGTTTATCTTCGTACTCGAAGAGATGGAAATCATGAAAGCAGCTCACAACGACAGCCTGATAAACGAAAACGAACCCAATACATGTAACCCCCTCTACCAGATCTTCAGTGAAACACCAGTTTTGAATCCTGCCGATGATGGGACAAGTCCCGAAAGCGCTACAGTTAAATGATTAATTAAGTTGAGGAGACCGACCTTTCAGGTGAATATTCCATAATTTTATATTAATGTTCTATATATATATATATATATAACCGATTTATTAATTCATAATATTTTATTAATTTTGTTTTTTTACGTATATTAGCTAGGGCCTGTCTGCTGTATCATGTATCGTACTTTCTATAAATTTCATTATTCGTTGATTGGCCACATTTTCACTTAACATCTAATTATATATTATTATTATTATTATTATTATTATTATTATTATTATTATTATTATTATTATTATTCACTGGAATTGGGAACAGAAGAATTATATAAAAAATACGTCAATTAAAATTGCAACAGAGATTCTTGGAATAAAGGATGAGTATGGAAAGAAACAAAGGAGGTGGTCAGAAAACATAGAAGAAGCAATAAAAGACAAGAAAGAAGCATTTAATAAATGTATTAGTACAAAAACACAAGAAGATCATAAAATATACAGAGAGAAAAATCCTACTGTAATACGAAAAAATAAGAATGGCTAAGAATGATGAATGGGAAAGGGTATGTTCAAATGTTAATAGTAAAACAGGCTTCAGCAGATCAAGGGAAGCATGGTCGGTACTGAAATCACTGAGACAAGAATCACATAAAACAAAAATCGACATTATAAAGATGAATGAATGGTTCGAATATTTTAAGGAATTATTAAATGAAAATAGAGAAGAATTTAAGGAGATTAAAACAGAAAAGTTATTCGAAAAAATTCGAACGGAAATAAGAAAGGAAGAATTAGAAAGAAGCCTTAATGGAACGGAAGAATGGCAAATCGTCAGGACCGGGAGGAATACATTTAGAAGTATTGAAAAATGGAGGAAAAACTTCAATCAAACTAATAACAAAACTATTTAATCAAATTTTAAGAGAAGGATAAATACCGGAAGAAATGACAGTAGGGCATATCATAACTATATTTAAGAAAGGAGATAGAAGGAATTGTGAAAATTACCGTGGAATATGTGTTATGAATCCTCTGATAAAATGCCTAGGAAAAGTGAAATGTTACAGTGGAATAGAAGAGCAATATGGATTTACACCAGGCCCATCTTGTATAGATAATATATTTGTAATACGACAAATCGTTGAGAAATGTGAAAATAAATCAAAAGAGATTGGATTGTTTTTTATAGATTTAGAAAAAAACATATGACAGTGTATCAAGAGTTAATTTATGGGTGGCATTACGTATAGCAAAAAAACTGATGAATACCTAACTCAAATAATACAAGAAATATATAAGAACAATAAATGTCAAATTAAAATGGGATCCCAGTTATCAGAAACTTTTAGAACCAGTAAAGGATTGTTACAAGGATGCCCGATGTCACCAACACTGTTAAATATATATATATATATATATATATATAGACATATAGACGTTTGTTTAGTAGAATGGTCACGTAAGTCTGCAAAAATGGGACTAGAATTAACAGAAAGAAGGTATCTACTTCACTTATTTTTTGCCCACGATCAGACAATTGTAACCAGGATGGAGAAGATGCAAATTATATGTGTAATCAATTGTCAACAACATATCAGAAATGGGGTTTGAAAGTCAAAAAAACAAAACAGAGCATTTAACAAATGACCCAGAAGAATTATATATTAATGGGGTAAAGATAAAGAAGAGCAACAGTTTTTGTTATTTAGGATCAATTATAGAGAAAGATGGAACATTAAGTAAAGAAATAGCAAAAAGGATTAGTAATGGAAGAAAAACCATAGGAATGTTAAACTCTGTACTATGGAGTAAAAATATCATTAACAGAACAAAACAAATAATTTATGAGTCCATACTAGAAAGTATAATGTTATATGGATCGGAAGTTTGGACAATGACACAACAACATGTCAATAGAATAACTAGAGTTTAAATGGATTTTTGGAGCAGAGCTGCCAGAAAATCTCGACTGGAAAATATTAGAAAATGGATTAATGCAGAAAGAAGTATAATGGATGAGATTGGACACAGAAGTTTAAAATGATATGGACACGTAAGAAGAATGCAGGATGGAAGACTATCAAAGGCTGTCTATGCATGGAAAATTGAAGCAAGCAGCAGAAAAGGAAGACCAAGAACAACCTGGAAGTATAACATTCAAAATTCATTGAGGAAATTTGGTGTAACAGACGAAGACACAGAGGACAGAGAACGATGGAGAACTTTAATTAAGGAGAAATTGTGAATGTTTGTTGCAAACTGATAGTCTGTAAGTACGTAGTCATTTATGTACTTTTTTAATTTATGTTAATTACTAAGATAGGTTGGAGAAAACCCTCAGTGATGAGAAAAATTCTCAAAGTGAATGAATTATTATTACTATTATTATTATTATTATTATTATTATTATTATTATTATTATTATTATTATTATTATTATTATTGTTTTACGCTTAGACACTCGACTCTCATTGCTACTGTCCGGGGTTCGCGTACCTGTCACTCCATATGGGTTTCGTAGTTAACGAAACGGAATCTGGGCAGGTTATCTCGGTATTTCACCGTTTTCCTCTGTCACAAATTTCATTCCGCCATTTCTCTACACTCATCTCAATCATTAATGTAATTTAATTTTATTTGTCCCTATGACGAGCGTCACGACCAGATAAAGCTGTGTCTAAAATTATTCCATACAAGTAAATAATTTTTTTTTTGCGCGATAGTGCGTTTTATCATACTAACAGCAATGGCGACCATGATCGAAAGTTCAACTTCCTACATTTCGGGGTTGCCAACCTAAATTACTACACTGTAATAAAATAACTATACTGAAATATTACATATTACAAACCGCGTGTGGGAAGTAAAACCACAAAAAAATATCTAAAAGGTAGTTTTAATATACGTTATACGAAACAAATCACTGCATTTTAAATGAACTGAATTTTGTTTGAAACAATATAAAACAATAAATACGCACTTGCCGCCATGTTATCAATAATTGGTCTCACGATCTTTTGTAGTTTCAACTAATAAACATTGCCCACACTATTAACGTTAGTCAATATTGTTCATAATGAACGCAAATATTTCCAACAAAGATGTTACTATTTTACTATTATTTATTATTTGAAAACACCATCGCGCAAAAAATAATGTATAACTCATGTTTGTGAAGTGTTTTACAGAATCCCGGAAATTAAAAACCTCGATATCTCTCTGTTTTTAAACATTGTCCTCGATTTTGTAAAAACCGCTTCCCAACTTCGCATCGTAATATACTAATAAAACTCTTCTATAAGCAAAATATTGAAATGTATTGAAAAATATGAACTGAATCAGAAACAAAATCTCTTAGAAATTGAAGGAAGCTTTTATTTATCAAGAATATACACAATATTTCTCCTTCTTATAGTAAATTTGTATATTCTGTTAAGCGTTTAATTCGAGAGTAATACAGGTCATTAATATTTTTAATTACTTTACCCACAAGAGGTTTATTTAAATTTTACATCTCAATATGTACTGTTTTATGCTGAGCTAAAAAAAACTCCGCTGTAGGGGAGGATTGATAGACCAAGAATGAGGTGGGAGAATAACATTATGATTTGAAGGAATGAGATTATACAAGAAATGATTGGAAAGCAATAGCTCAGGATAGGGATTTATGGAGAGCTTATGTCCGCGCGACCATGAAACTACGGGTTCCATAATATCAGTGAGTTAGTTAGTTATTATTGTATATACTGTAGACTACATTTACATATATTCATTATTTTATGCCTATTTTATATATGAGTGGATCTGTTTATATAATCTTGATTTTTTTTAATTTATGGAACAAAATATGCACGTACCGCCAAACAGGACCGTGCGAAATATAAATGAAAAGTATTTCCTTCCTTACTAAGCAAGGTGAATATGATATAGTTGATCGAGATAGTCGGATAGTTTGCGGGGACTTTTCGGGCCTTACAGTTTCCCAACATTTGTCTTACAGGTGAAGCAGAATTTCGAAAAATCCTCACTCAGGAAATTTGTTCCCGACCGGAGATCGAATCCGGGCCCATTGTGAGGTAGCCTCGCAGTGGGCTATTGTGTGTAAACTTCATAAAATAAATTTCTAGCTACAGAGGATTTTTATTATTACATGTAATACTGGATAGCTTTATTTGCTCAGATTTATTTGTAAGAGGTCCAGGAAAATAAATTTAAACATGTCAGTACTGATTTTATCGTACGTTTTATGGCAAGGAATACATTTTCAACTTTTCTCTTTATTTTTCATGTAAACTAGTGAGATTCATGTTCAAAAAATAAATCTCGTTAAAAACATCTCAGATATTACCTATGTGGCAGTAAGAGAGACCCGCAGTGCGCATACTAGCGGCTATGGTATCATTAACTTACACCGTCACGGTCTCCTACATAACTTGTACATGACAAATTTTTATATATCTTTTACACACTTGAATGCTGACAAAGTATAATGGTGGCAAACGACATTGTGCTATATATAAACTTCACAGATAATATACTATATATATATGACGCGATATTCAAAGTTTATTCTCGGTAATATATTAGGTAAATTTGATTAAAATTAACTTTACCAATTTCACAATAATACAAATATAGTGGTGAATTCCAAGGCAGCTAATTAAAAATTTGTAACAAATTCAGGTTGCATATACATACTAGGGTTATAACTTTTTGGACTTTTGTGAAATAAAATATTTCCTGTGCATTAAGGGTGAACGTTTGCTTAAAACCATTGAAAAATACCTTCATTTCGGTGAGCTTCAAGAAAAGGTCACCCCATATTAATATTAAATATTGATTTAAAATATATTTGGGGATGACGTTTTCTTGACGCTCAGTGAAATGAAGGCCCTTTTCTATGGTTTTAAGTCAAAGTTCACCCATTCATTGCATAGGAAATATTTTACACCCATTCAATGCACAGGAGATATTTTATTTCACAGAAGTCCAAAAAGTTATAACCCTAGAGGGTTATAACTTTTTGGAATGTTTGCTGAAATAAAATATTTCCTATGCGATGAATGGGCGAACTTGTACTTAAAACCATTGAAAAATGCCTTCATTTCACTGAGCTTGAAGAAAAGGTCACCCCCAAATTAATATTAAATATTGATTTATAAATATATTTGGGGATGACCTTTTCTTCAATCTCAGTGAAATGAAGGCCTTTTTCTATGGTTTTAAGTAAAAGTTCATCCAGCCATTACACAGGAAATATTTTATTTCAAAACGTCCAAAACTTTATAACCCTAATATATACTTTTTTTAACCCTTAATGTAATTAAAAGTTTTATTTATCAAAATCACTTAGATATGGTGTCTTCTAATTTATATAAAGACATAGCATTGTACGTTTATATTTCATCGTAATCAGCAGCACCATCAAGGACTTCACCTCAAGATCTGTTCCGATTTCATGTTAGAATTTATTTGTCCATCTTTTACTGTGTCTTCCCACATTTCTTCGTACTATGACCTGTAGTGAATAAGTATTATATTTAAAATTCATTCATTCGGCGATTAGACATGTGTGTCACTGAAAATTGTCACTAGTTTGAACATTTAATGTGAATGTTCTACTGTTCACGATTCATATGAGTAGTAGCAACTGTAACAATCCCACTTTCTGTTTCCATTATATTTTTAAAATGGTACATTGTGATATATTTTTAAACAGGTCTTCGAGTGCTTAACCTTCCGTCGGGAGCATCTGATCTGAGACGCACAGGTTGTCAATTTTGTCCCATTCCATTGTCATCAGAGGGCGTTGACGACTGGGCATCCGAGTAGCTGTTTATTTTTACCTTCTGTAAATAACCACACCACTCAGTTTGCTCTCCACCTTTACTACGGCGGGTTGTAAATATTTTGTTCAGAGAAGCTCATTTCGCCCGAAGTCATTACGTTATTAAAGATGTGTATTTTGAAAATATTTGAAAAAAGAAAATTATTTATTTACCTTATTTAGACCGAATAATTTTGCTAAAAACATAGGCTAAATGTTGATAACGAGAACTATTTTCAAGTATATTTGAAATGAACCTAACTTGTTCTTACTTTTATTTAATGTTGTTTGAAGGCTTGTCACAAATTTTATTAATCAGTATTATGTCCAATAGAAAGTTTTCTAGCAGAAAAATTTAAATATTTTATCCTTTGGACATCCCTAACAATAACATTTATTCGACTTCACGTTGTTCAGATTGGCAAACAGTGCGTTAAATAAATGTATTTAAGCATGTGCTCATCAGGCACATTGCGCCCAAACTCGAACGCCAGAATATTGCGCCCGACGGAAGGTTAATTAACGAATCGAAGAAGAAATATATAGCGCCATGAAGAAAGCAGAGTTGGTATTTGCATCATGTTAATAAATAACGCTACAAAGCTCACGGTTCGATTCCTGGTTCAGACATTAATTTTTCTTTTCACAATATCATTATAATATTATAATATGATCCATTATTGGAACTGTGTTAACATAACAGTATTGTAAAATATTAAATAACATCGTTTACTGTTTATAAAAGTGGGGGTGTAAAATTCTCAAATATAGATACTTCTAAACGAAGTCGGCCGTTGGCGATGGTAGTGACACCTACCTGGCAGCGGACGAAACGAGGATTATAGATTTGTATATGTGGAAAGAAATTGTTAATGTTTGTGCCAAGTCTATAATGGTGTAGTGAGCTGCACACTAGTACGGAGAACTAGAGGTCCACGGTTCAATTCCTGGTTCCGACATTAATTCTTCTTTTCACAATATCATTATTTTTTGGAGATTGTAAGTATTTTAGTGTCCCCTAAGTACGCTACTAACGTTCTGTAGGGTTAGTCCATTGGAGGGGCTGCCTCCTTAAGGGCTTTGGACTTGCTTCCTTGAGTTTTGTCCCCACAAGGAGGGTTGCCTCTTCCGCCTTCTGCCGTTGAGGACTTCACTCTTGCTTCCCCGAGCTGGGTCTCTTATTTTATCCCCAGAGATTGGGTTGCCACTTCCGCCATTTCCGCCGTTCCGATATTTCTATCTACGCCGTGTCTGCCGTTGTGGTCTCCCGTGTTTGCAGCTTCCAGTGTGGTCGTTGCTCCCATGTTGCGGATTATTCTTAGTTCCCTCTCCTCTTATCTAACCGCAAGCCAAGGCTTCCCGGTTATGATCGTCTGGGTCATTGGTACTAAGCCTCCCTACCACGCCATGGTGACAATATCATTATAATATTATAAAGTTCACTAACCAATCTGTATTATTTCCTTTCCGTCCTTGGACGACTTATGTATAAAACAATTTTTCATTTTGTAGTTAGGAAGTTATTTCGGATGGCCAAGATAAAAGGGATAACTTATATATGTACATATACTTTTAATGTTCATGTTTGAACACCGTTGAGGTTAAAATTATATCAATTATAAAAAAAAGTGTACCTTAGGAAACAGTCATCCTCAACTATATTAACTTCTGTTATAAACGTTGTTATACTATTAAAATTCAAAGCATTTCAAAGACATGCTTGATCTTCAGGAATTTTATGGTACTGTTTTAAATTATTCGTATATGTTATAAAGTGTATACCAAAGCCCTCTGTATAAAATATACATATAATTTAAAACAGTACCACAAAAATTCCTGAAGATGAAGCATGTATTTGAAAAACTTTGAATTTTAATACTGTAGTATGACGTTTATAACAGAAGTTTTTATAGTTGAGGACGACTGTTTTATAAGGTACAAAAATGCGTATGTATATATATATATATATATATGGTTTGGTATGTTTCCTTGAAGAAAGGTCCCCGTCCGGAGATCCGAATGGGGGACTATTTTACCTCCGGATTTGTATTTCTTTTTCCAAGGCTTCATGTTTGTATTGGAGTACAATAAACTAGTTGTAACCGTTTAGTAGTAGGCACCACATGTGGTGGTTACGTCACCCATTGTGAGAAAGTAGGTATAGGAAGGAAGGAGAAATGAACCCCTAGGCCTCGAGTACTCTAATACCATCAGGGTCGAAAGAAACAAGAGGTCAGTCAAGGGAGACTGGATAGAAAAGTTGAAAGAGGGAATTGGTATGGGGAGGAGAAGTAATAAACCACTACCCATCACTCTGAAATTGGAGGGTGAATTATTAACTCAAACACATGAAGCAAAATATTTAGGAATAACTCTGGACACAAAATTAACATGGAAGAAACACATGGAGAATATATGTACAAAGATAGAAACAAGGTTACCATTATTAAAACGATTAGCAGGGAAAAAGTGGGGTTGCAACACACAAACCCTAAACACCTTCTACCAAATGTACATAAAACCTGTACTTCAATATTGTGAAGAAATCCTAGTAACTACTAAAGTGGAAAAACTTAATAAATTGCAGAACCAAATCCTCCGTCTGATAACAGGAGCCGTTAAAACAACACCAATCACTGCCATGCAAATCTTAACAAATAACCCATACATAGCATCTGAAATTGAGAAAACAGCAGTCACACAGTATGAAAAATTTTTACGGCTACCCCATAATAACTGGACCCAAAGAAAACCACAAGTATGTTTAAAATCTCAGCAAAGCTTCCTAAGCATTGTACAAGAAATCAAACAGAAATTGCAACTTCCACATTCAAAAGAAAATATGCAGATGAGAAACAACCCTCTAGAATTTTTGGAAATCGAATATAACCTTCATTTAACAGAAGACATCAAGAAATCTGAAACTCCTCCATATATTTTAAAACAAATGTCACTGGAAATAATAAATCTAAGATACCCAGCTCCTGAATGGATACATATTTTTACAGATGGCTCCAGCCTACCAAATGACGGTGGCACTGGTGCTGGTGCAGTATGTCCACGTTTTTCCTTTTATCGTAAACTAAACACAAATTCAACAAACTTTGATGGCGAAATTCTAGCAATTTTCTTAAGTTTACAAAATCTTTTATATCACATCCAAAAATTTACAAAAGTTGTAATTCTATGTGACTCCAAAGCAGCCATTCTTGCTATAACACGAGACACAACACCCAAAAGCATCAAAATTATCGAATGTCACAAAATGATAAAACATTTGTCCCGTCTACATAAAAAAGTTGTACTTCAATGGATTCCAGCCCATTGTGGAGTGACAGGCAATGAAATAGCCGATTTTCTAGCCAAGAAGGGTAGCAAAATTGTTTCAAACCCAACTTCTGCTCCAGTTTCCTTTCACTCTATCAAAAGAATTATCTCAAATAAATACATCAATAAACTTAGAGAAGAATACACCACCAAAACATCTGGAAAGGAATGGGAAAATCTACAAACTTATGACATTACTACATTACAAAGAAAATCTGCAGTAGCAACATTCAGACTGCTAACGGGACATGACTGCTTGAATAAACACCTACACAGAATTGGCATAACAGATTCACCTAAATGCCCTTTTTGCAATTTAAATGAAGATATGGAAAGAAACCATCTCCTCCGTTGTCCAGCTTTTGTAGAAGAGACCAGCCTTTCTGCTAAATATTGGAGTGCAAGAGAGCGAATGATTTCATTATCAAGTGCTCGACATTAGATACCAACCAACCAACCATATATATATATATATATATATATATATATATATATATATGGTATGATAAGAAAAATAAATGCCTGGGCGGGATTCGAACCCGGAACTCTGAGTCTGTACCTCAGCGAGATATCAATTACACCTCCAGGCGAATCCAATTCAAACACTTATTTTTCTTATATATGTATTATATTCTCCATTATTACTAGATGTCGCGAGAACTCGGTCTTCACTGCCAGCTAGTAGCTGACTATAACAAGTAAGCAAATTAAAGAGAATATTTTTTACTTTATAGCAGTGACGCTTTATATATATATATATATATATATATATAGACGTGTGTGTGTGTTTATGTGTGTGCGTATGATTGTGTGTGTGTGTATATATTTATATGTAATAAATATAAACACAAATCGCACTGATTGTAGGTGATGTGAATAATTAAGAATTATAAATAAGAATTAAGCACTGGTAGAAATTGCGAATTTGTAATGGGAGAACGCCGTAGAGCATTTCTTTTAAGGCGATAAGTTGCAAGTGGGAATACCGCGGTTTCAAGTTCCGATGGGGGTCAAGGTTTTACTATCACAAAAATTCTGGCTGCACCATGGCCTTGGGGTAGACTCAGCCTCTAATAAAAATTATTATCTGACTATGTTCTAAGAGTAAAGCGAGTGTCACTAATGACTGACAATCCGGCTGACATATCCTGACGATTTGATAGAAAGAGGGAGATTTAACCTACTTCCTCAAGGACCTATTAAGGCCTTGGTAGTTGGTTCACTTTACTATTTTTCCATTAACGCAGTTTAACCTTTTACCTTATAGGTAATTTTACGTCCCGCTCGTCACCCAGATCTTAACAACCTGTCGGGAGAGGGATTTTAACTCTGTTCACAAACATACTTTTTTTGACCACACAAGAACATGGAGAGCCTCCTCGAATGAGTGAACAGTCAATGTTTGGACTTGCTCCTAGACAACACAACATTAAAGACAAAACACACTATTCACATACACATCCATTCTGAACATGGCGAATATGTTAATCATGATAATAATGATAATAATAATAATAATAATAATAATAATAATAATAATAATTATTATTATTATTATTATTATTATTATTGCGCACAATCGTGCAAAATTAATTAATGTGCATATTGCGCTATTGACATTGTCACTTTGGAACACAATTCGTGATGATATCTTGTACACTTTAGTCCACACAATTTACATCTGCAACTGTCTTCGATTTGATGGTGACATTCCCATACACTTTGTGATTGAAGCCGTGGACTGCATAGCGGTTTATTTAGTGCCTTACTTTCTTGTTTGGTTCAGACCAGCGTCTATATATTATGGCAGGCGTACCGTAGAATGCCATTCCGCTTCTGTCTTCTCTCTTGCATCATTTGTTCGTATGCTTTAGTGGTAGCGCATTCTGAGGTCTTCCAGGAAGAACTTTTCTCTTGCTAGTACGTAGACCAGTCTCTAGGAAGTGAATCTAGAGACTCCTAGAATTTTATTTAGATAGGAGGTCTTGATGCTTTCTCAGATGTTTAAGTGGCTTATCTTCAGATGCTCCCAAACTATCTCTATCACATATGCGATTATTGACACTATTTTTGCATTGAAGAGTTGCACAGCTGTGTCTATTGATAGTAGGACAGGTGATTTTATTTCATTCATGGCCCTTAGAGCCGCTGCTCTCTTTCTCTCTCTCTCTCTCTCTCTCTCTCTCTCTCTCTCTTTCTGTCTCTCTGACGTGTATCTTGAAGGTGGTGCCAGAGGTTTGAAAGGGAGTCCGGAGTTTTTCAGGGTCCCCTTCCGAGAGTTCGTAGATAAATATACCGTCAAAACACAAGAAACAAACCACAAGAAATTAATCATGATTACGATTGCCAGATGACGTTCGGGGACAGTTTGGGCCTTAAAGTTAAGTTTCCTCTCATTTGTCGATTAGGTGATAAAAACTCCTGAAAAAAAAAACATCATCCAGAAAACTTTACTCGACCGGGTATGGAAGCCCGGCCCGCTGGGTACAAGACAACGAAGCTACCCTCAGACTACCCCATTTTAATAATAATAATAATAATAATAATAATAATAATAATAATAATAATGTTTTATTTATTCTAGCAGAGTTAAGGCCATAAGGCC
The DNA here is from genome assembly GCA_030220185.1 of Diploptera punctata. Lineage (NCBI taxonomy): Eukaryota > Metazoa > Arthropoda > Insecta > Blattodea > Blaberidae > Diploptera > Diploptera punctata. Next base: position 439,081 of record JASPKZ010006846.1, on the reverse strand, counting down.
TTCTATTAGTTTTTATTCTATCCTCTAAAATGTTACTTAACTATCAATATAACAATTAGTGACGCTTTCGTTCCTAGTTACTAGGCAACTAAACCTATCGTTCATATTATAACAAAACAAAACACACTATCAAAACATAAAATACAGGTTCAACAAAACGTAGAATGCACTTTAATGATAAAAAATATAAATTGCAGAATATAACAACATTGTTTGTTGATATATCGAGTTTGTTTTTCTTCAAATCCTACATTACTTTTTCTCTAAACGTATAGTTTCAGCAACAAATAAATTTCATTAAATATAGTAAATATGCAACATATACCGGTAGATAAAATATTGTAGACAACACGGTACAAAATTAGGTTTAGTAATAATGGAATTTGTCTTTTTTTTTTCGATAGAAAGGAAATAGTCCATACATTTTAGGTTTAGTAACTCGCTGCTCCATCTCGTTACAAGGCTGATTTTTAACTACTCTTCAAAATAACTATTATTTCATCTAAAATAAAGGTGTCGGACGATATTTGTTTGTGAAATATTTTCAGTTTGTATCGTATGTGTGTAACGTAGAGGGTATCATGATCTGATGCGGAAAATAAAAATATTTCTCTAAGAAAAATTCCAAACTCCGAGGAATGGAACGTTACAAATCGATTCGGATGTATACGCAATCTTCCATTTGCGTGAACTGTAAACAAATTTCCGCATCGAAACATGACGCATCGATATGATACGTGTGAACGGGCTTTTATTGTCCAAACTGAAATATAAACCAGCTATTGTAGAGTAAAATGTGGTACTAGGAATTTTTATGCACAATAGAAACTTGTGGTTTCTCACGCACACAGTAAAATGTCACTTTAGCCTGGGAATATGAAACTTGACATGATGCAACACAAGTATCTTTACTATCCACTGTGTCATAAAACCTCTTACAAAAGGAAAACGTTGTGCAGCGCTATGTTCTTATGCACATAGTAGAATCTCACTACATGCAACTCACTACACCTTGACAAGCACAGTTACTGTGCAAAATGACGAAAATGTTGTTTTGCGTGAAGAATACAGGACATCTCATCACCACACATAATAATTATGTATTATGTTTTGTTTGTCTTTGGGCTGTACCCCAGCACTAACTACTGCTTACCAAGATATTTAAATGTATTTGTATAATGTACGGTATTTTTATATATTATGTTCACACATAGATATACATTTACTTTATTGTAACGGACTGTCAACAGCACGTACGGCTTACTGCCCGTGCGACCCATATTTGTAAATAATATTGTAAATATCTTACTTTTTGTCTAACAAAGTCCTACTACTACTACATTTGGGCAAGACATGTGGCACACGCATGAGGGATGAAAAAGGTGCATAGAAGCTTCTGATAGGAAAACCAGACGGAAAACGCCCAATTGGTAGACCAGAATGAGGTGGGAGAATAACATTATCCATGATTTGAGGGAAGTAGATTAAACAGGGAATTATTGTAAAGCAATAGCTAAAGATAGGGATCTATGGAGAGCTTATGTCCGCGCGGCCATGAACTACGGGTTCGATAGAGTCAGTGAGTTAATTATAGAAAAACAATATGCAATGGAAATCGACAAATGAGGGAATTCTGAAGAAGTGGCTGAATTCAAATACCTAGGAACTATAATTGCAAATAGGAATGAGATACACAAAGAAATTAAACATAGGCTCAATTCTGGAAATGTGTGTTATTATTCATTACAGGAATTCTTGACGTCCCAACTCCTTTAAAAAAAACGTTAAACTGGAAATATATAAAACTATTATTCTCCCAGGTATATTATATGGATGCGAAACATGAACCCTTACTTTAAGGGAGGGAAGGAGATAACGAGTAGGATATTTGAGAATAAAGTTCTGAGAAGAATTTTTGGACGAAAGCGAGAAGAACAGACAGGTGAATGGAGAATACTATGAACGTGATCTACATGTATTTAGAGGAAAACCAGATATAATAAGAACAGCTAAGTCTCGTAGACTGAGATGGGCAGGATATATGGCACGAATGGGGAATGAAAGAGGTGTATGAAAGCTTCTTGTAGAAAAACAAGAGGGGAAAATGCCCAGCTGTTAGACCAAGAATGCGGTGGTAGAATAACATTAACCATGATTTGAGGAAAGTAGATTATATAGGAGATGATTGGAAAAACATTTGCTCAGATTAGGGATGTATGGAGAGAGTATGTCCGCGCGGGAATAAACCTACGGGTTCGATAGTGCCAGTGAGTTAGTTAGTTACGTATGGACTTACAGTCTGCCGCGGTGGACTAGTAGTTATGTTCCTTGCCTCTAGTCTTGAGGGTCGCGGGTTCAAACCCGGCCGGCTCGTTAGATTTTTAGGGTGAAAAAAAATCCATGGGACAAGTCTTCCGGCTCTTAAATGAATGAAGGTCAATAAAATGACTACTGTGCAAAAGTTAACCGACCTTTATCCATCCCAGTAATAACTTATTTACCAACTACATGTCTCATTGAGGCGATGTGCTAACCATATGCCACTCGTTAACATCTGTACATATATAAGCGTAACTGAATTAGTGTAGTTAAGAAACTCTCGTTATATATATATATATATATATATATATATATATATATGTTATATTGCAGATTTTCGCGGATATAAGTATGAATAAGAAAGTTTTCTTGAGTTTTCCGCGTCTTGGATTCAAGTTCGGCCCCTGACCACTGACTCTGACGTTTCGGCATGATCCCACATGCCATTATCAAGGAATGATAAGTTCGAGTCACAGGTTTAGGTCTCATATAATTAAACAAATAGAGTTTTCGCTGTGGTTCGTTTCCGAAGACGTACACCCATCCAAGGTTTAGTTATGTAGTTAAACACCTTCAGTTTTCAGTGTGGTCCGCTTCCGAAGCCGTACACCCATCCAAGGTTTATTTGTTATGTAATTAAACATTTTCAGTTTTCAGTGCATATATATATATATATATATATATATATATATATGTGTGTGTGTGTGTGTGTGTGTGTGTGTGTGTGTGTGTGTGTGTGAGTATGCATACATAAATAGTTACTATCTTTATATCCTGCAAGTGGAATATCCTGTAACAGGATATCGTGGGCCTAATTGTACGTGAAAGAAATATACATTTAAAAAATGTATACCGGTATTACCTTCTGAAGAACAGATCTAATGTCCGCGTATTAAATGGTTATTATTATTATTATTATTATTATTATTATTATTATTATTATTATTATTATTATTATTATTATTACATTTGGTATACTAAAAGGGGCTATATAAATATTTAATTTCATTTTTTACTTAATAAAACTTGCATACTCTACATTTTATTGTAAATGGAGTATTTTCTATATTTTAATCGTTTGGGTGGAATAGAAGGGCTTGTAGTCTTAACTCTGCCAGAAGAAATAAATAAAACATTACTTACTTACTCACTGGCACTATCGAACCCGTAGGTTCATGACCGTGCGGACATAAGGTCTCCATACATCCCTATCCTGAGCTAATGCTTTCCAATCATTCCCTGTATAATCTACTTCCCTCAAATCATACTTAATGTTGTTCTCCCACCTCATTCTTGGTCTACCAACTGGGCGTTTTCCTTCTGGCTTTCCTACAAGAAGTTTATTATTATTATTATTATTATTATTATTATTATTATTATTATTATTATTATTATTATTACAATTTTATCAAGAGGTAGAATGATGAACAACGTTTTTGTACATAATGTAGAAGCCAACTTGACACCAGATAGTGTGCGCATGAAATTTGACTTGGCTTGAACTTTTTATAACCACTCATTTTTCACTTCATCATGGACTTCATCCCGAATGATACAAAGATTATGACGGTACTTTTTCAGCCCGTAACGACGCTAGGCGTCGCAATCAATAACTTACACCATTCCCAGTTTCGCCTCCAGTCTTCATCGTTAAAGTTATTCACAAAACTCCTATGTACAAAGTTGGAGATTTTTATTCACTCATTCGTATTCAAACTGACTCTGGGGTTCACTCAGCTTTCTACAAAATAACTTTCCAGGGGGTAATAGCGGGCGAGACAGTGTGTATCGTGTAACGGAGCTAGTCTGGTTGACTTCCCACGAGTCAGTATTAGATCCCCGGGCAAACTATCGCTTCCTTCAGAAAACTAATTAGCTACTCCCGTTAAAAAAAAACTAAAAGTGCGGTTGAGAGACTGCGTCACGCTAATCTCTTATCTCGCTCTGCAGTCATTTGCTACAAGATTTTTAAAATATATTACCTAACTCTGTTCAGGTCACCATGTTAAAATTTTAAGAAATATAAAACAGTACCTGATGAGCAATCGTCCTCAGCAATCAGCAGTGTAGTTTTGTAGGAGGCTTAAGTTTTCAAATTGAAAACAGAAGATGAAACTTAAGTTTTCGAAAGGCCTCCTACAAAACTACTCTGCTGATTGTTGAGGACGACTGAAATCTCAGGTACTGTTTTATATTTCTTAAAATTCTAGTCATTAAAATTAATCTCTTCAGTCGGCCTTTCCTCTTCGAAGCTGTGGAAGCACAGATTTATTTAATAGTGATCGGAACATATGCTAACAAAGCAATCTAATTTTTGTACTGATGGATAAGAAACGTAAATCTCTGTACCCAACTCAGATGGACTTTATGGACTTTTTGACGTTACTCTGTCAATATTGTCGTTTATTTATTTACCTATTATTTTATTTTAAGTTATTTCTTCTTCACTCTCCTGTTATCAGAATTTACTACCAGTTGAAATTAGGAGCTACCGTGTAATAATCTATTTCAACCAAAAATTGTGAAAATTTGTGAAAGATCTACATTACTTTACTTTAATATTTCTTTAATTACACGAGTTATTTATTAAATTAAAATATATTTATGCACTTATTCATAGCTAATATCGTATTTAAAACTACTGTATATTCAAAATTAGATCAGTTGGAACACAATTCATAATTTGTTAACATGTCTGAAGAAGGTACAGTGTACCGACACAGCTGTCACTGAATTATATAATAAATATGAAAATCAAATAAAACTACGTTTTATTTTTATTTAATTAATAAATATGGATTTTCATCAAGTAAACACCAACTCAATTGATTAAAAAAATAAGAAATACTGTCATATGAGAAAAATTTAATATTGGATATGCAATAGTAGACTATTTAAGATATAAGCAATTAAATCAGTATGATCATGTACGACGAATACAAGAAGAAAGGTTGCCCAGAAAAACATTGAAATGGTGTTCACCTGGAAGAAGAAAGAAAGGAAGACCTCGAAACACGTGGATGCAAGAAATAAAAACTGGAATGAGAACAAGAGGACTGGAGGGCATGGAATGGATGGATAGAGAGGAATGGAGGAAGAAAATAAAACTTTAGGCACAGAAAGATGTGTAACCATTTAAAATTTGTATATAAATAAATAAAATCTTTTCTTAAAGGTGTACTTTTATGATAATAGCATTTAGTATTAGTTTATAGGTTATCCAGTTTAGAAGAACTTTTTGTAGCCATATGCTTATTTTAATGTGGCTGAGTGGTAGATAAGACCTACTGGCCTTAATTCTACCAGTTTAATTATTAGAAATTATATTATTATTATTATTATTATTATTATTTGACGAGAAATGCTCATAAAGGCTTGTCCTACTGTATTTCCAATATTCGCTGTGTGTAAACCACTTTTTAATATGTTTTGAAAGTAAGGCAAAACGTGAAATTGGCTCAAAATCGGAAATTATACCAAAAAATGCTCTATATATGCGAAATCGATTATTTGTTTCTTTTCTTCTGGAAACTTCAAGTCAAATAAAGGTGTCGACTGCCTTTAATCAGTGTCATATCAACAGCATAGATGCTGATAATATATTTTAGTGAATGCAATTTAATTCCGAAAAAAAAACAAGGTATGCTTGTATTCAACAGTTGCATTATTTTATTTGTTAATTTATTTAACAGGGTGTTCTTGGCAGTCCCGCTCCTAACATACGGAAGTGTAAACTGGCATTAAATAAATTTGGAAAAAGGAAGATAGAAACTGCAGAAATGCGTTTCTTAAAAAGGATAGCAGGACTCACTTTTAGAGACCATATCCGCAATATCGACTTTAGAGAATAAATACGAATATATGAATTAGCAAATAAACTAACAGACAACAAACTAAAAAGGTTTCAACATATAAATCAAATGGAGACATCTCGTCTATCAAAACATGCTTCACAATATATTCCAAGAGGTAAACGTTCAGTTGGACGCCCCATGACCAGATGGAGGGATATTAGGCACAGGCGTACAGCCTAACATTGAAGTTGAAGAAGACATTTATTTAACAAACTTCCCCAAATACGTATGTTCTGGCAAAAGTGACAAAGTATACTTGACACTGGAGAAGAACAATACAAATATGTCACACACACACACACACACACACACACACACACACCACACACCACACACACACACACACACACACACACACACACACACACACACATATATATATATATATATATATATATATATATATAAACTGCCGTAAAGCGAGTATCAAGCATTATTAGAGACAAATCGATCCGTTTCATGTTGTCTCATTGTGATAAATTAGTAATTATGGCTCTTTTGAATAGTTAGAATATGGAGACATTTGGATGCAAATAATAAAAAGTCTGTCAGGCAGGAACTGCGTAAACAAAGCGAATTTTTCAGCAAGCCTAGAAATCGAATTTCTCAACAAGTCCAATTTTTGAAGTTTATTACAGAACGATAAGGAAGAGGAGTCATATATCGAGTTACAGAAATTTCGAGGAAGCAATGAATCGTGTGCCTACTGCCAGAAACCGACAATGTAAGATTCTCTGCGAGAAAATAAAGAAGAATAGCGGCAGCTAAAGTTGTTTTTCAGCTTTGAATATCAGACAATCTTCCTCTTCTAATTATCCATTTCGCTAATTTTCGGAGAATATATTTCATATTTTCGTCTCTCAAATACACAATTATATCAAATTTCGTGCCCGAAAAAATTACAAAATTGCGACTGGTAGATCAATTTTATATTTTTGCCCCGTCACTCCTATTAGTTCGATTTCCTTAATTGAAACATATGTGTAGAGTTTCGTTGCAAAAAAAAAAACAAAAATGGCTACCGCTAGAGGGTTAACATATATATTAGGGCTACTTAATTACTCTGTGTCACAGCAGTATCTGAAGAACCTTGGCGTGCTACATATTTGCTTACATTCATGACTATTTCCTGTTTTTTTAATTCATTTTCACATTCATTGATTATACCATTTGATCTGTTCGGTTACTCATTACATGAATTTTCGAAACGGATTAGTTCTTATAAGGTAAAGTTGTCAGCCCTACGCATAATCCCCAATATCTGGATCACCAGGGTATCCCTTTTAGTCTGGATCATCGCCCTCGACTTGTTCGGCAGAGCTGTGATTCAGCCGCATGGCTCTCAGGAACATATGATCTCGAAATTCCATGGAGATACCTTCGGGGTAAACGCATGCGCATGCGAGCGAGCGTACTCACCCATATATACCTTTAATCGTCATTTTAATGCCTTGTAAATGGGATTGTTGAAGTTTATAAAATACATAAAGAATATTTTCATTGGTATGTTTTTGTGCACGATTTATTTGTGGTATTCGAAAATTTGATCATGTTACATCGTCCCTGGAACAATTATCATGGCTTCGTCTAAGATATCGTAGGAATGTCCTTCCCTATCCCTTCTCTATAAAATACTACACACTCCATCGCTTAAATATTTATCACGCCGCTTCATTAGACTCATTGACAAACATATAATTTAGATACTCGTTCCCTCAGCACATTATCCTTTATATCCTTCCTCACCACACTGTACATTATTCACTATCTTTTACAGTTTCTCTTGCCAGAATATGGAATTTTCTCTCTCCCTATGTCGAGACAGTCTAACTGTAACATCATTCAAAAACTAACTGAAGAATTATTTAATAACAAACTTATACACCTCATTGGCAGTATTATTAATGATTTTAATAATAACACTGAGCAACAAAAATATTTTTTTTTGTCTCATAAAGAAAAATATGTGATTCTGATAGCATTTTGTCTCCTAAATTCAAATATCTTATCGGATTTTCTCCATCACGCAAGGTTTCCGAGAGACAGGAATTTATAATTTCAAACACTTAATATTTTATACATTCGTGTTCGAACATTCGAACTCACCTAAAAACTAAGAAATGACGATTTTCTGCTATATTTCGCCTATGGAGCATCCCTCCTGGTGGTCCAACAATAATCGGCCAGCATATTAGGATTCCATTTGCCTTGATATATCTTTCCATAGCTGAAATCTCCTGAGTTAGCTCATTTGGTTTTATTTTACAATGGACAAATGGACGAAAAAACATTTATAAAAAATAATTATTTAAATCCATTAATTGAATTTGAAATAAAAAACTGGGTGATGGAGAAATTCCGAATACATATTTGAAAACACGATTAAAAAACTGCATTACGTACAACTATTGGTACTCGTGAGACAAAAATCATGTTGACCAGTGTAATTTTAATAATAATTTAATTCATTATATGAAAATAGTACTAAGATGAACAGATATTTTCAGTTATTTGTTTTAAATATTGTATAATTGACAAAATAGTGTAATATGATATCACCATATTTTCTTGGTTACATTTTATTATTAGCTTCAGTCTTATTTTAATCATCATTAATATTATTATGTTATCGATGCCGCGGTGGACTAGTGGTTATTCTCCTTACCTCTGGTCCCGATGGTCGCGGGTCCGGGTCAATGGATTTCTTCTTCTTCTTCCTTTCATGTGATAGACCTAGTGGTCTGTTACGGTCTCAATCCAACGTTTGAAGAGTCTGCCCAAAGATCTCTTGCCTGGTGGCTGGTAATTTAAGATCTGACGTGGTATTCTTGTTCTGCTCATTCTTCGTACGTGAGATTTCCAGTTGCATTAGGATGGAAAAATCCAAGGAGCAAGTCCTCCGGGAGGGGCTCTACGCCGTGGGTCACGAATCCGAAGATGTTCATGCTCGTAAAGGATTTTGAGCCCGAATAAATAAAACTCTAAGCAACATTTACCGACATCAACATCCTAGAAATACCTGCTAGATGTCGGTATGTTGACAGCATGCCATTTATGACGTTATCATCATCCGTTATCATGGCAGCTGCCGCCGTCTTCTGGAAACCAAACGTCATTCCTCTCTGTCCATCCATTGAATTTCTTCTAATTCTCTGATATTCATAGCTGCTTGTACCCTTTCTATCCAAGTTTTCTTCGGTCTTCCTCTCTTCCTCCTTTCTATTGGAATCCATTCCATAACAATTTTAGACAATCTTTGCTCTGGCATTTTTTGACATGGCCATACCACTGTATTTTTTTTCTTTTCTATAATATCTATGATGTCTGGCTCCTCTTGTACACCCATAATTTCCCTTATTTCTTTATTTCGCATTCTATCCATTCTAGATTTTCCAGCTGATCTTCTTAAAAGATTAATTTCTATACTTAAAATTCTTTTCATTTCCCTGGTAGGAATTAGCCAGACTTCAGCACCATATGTTAAAATGCTCTGAATTATGGTTTGATATATTTGCAATTTTCTATTTTTTGTAATATTTTTGCTCCACCAAACAGAGTTTAAAGCATTTATTGCTTGTTTTCTTTGTGCGATTATATTTTTACTTTCCACTGTGTTATCGCGTGAATGGTCTAATTTTGTCCCTAAATAAGTGCATTCAATATTAGGTTTTAGTTCTTCTCCATTGCTGAAATTTATATTTTTCATTTCTTCTCCTATACACAGATATTTAGTTTGCTCAATGTTTATATAAAGTCCACATTTCTCATATTCTTCTTTTAGTTTTTAGCCATATATTCTATGTCATTATTTATGATATATATATATATATATATATATATATATATATATATCCAAATAAGGTAACTAAAAATTACCTTGGTCTAGTAACTCCTATCAAAGGAGAGGCTATGGCTCAACTTTGGGCTACGCCATTACAGACATAGATAGATCTTAATCTTATAGATATCTTATTAATTAAATTTTTATTTCACATTTAATATTACACTTATTGTGATTTCTATATTCTAATGTAATATACGTTTGTCCTAGTGAGTGGAAGAGAAGGTCACATCGCCTTAACTCTCTCGGGCTAAATTATTAAATAAATAATAAAATGAATAACTTCAATTCTTTGGAAATTCGCTAAAAATGAAATACTGCTGGTTTTAAAACAGGCGATCCCGAGAAAGGTATAATTATCTCTACTAAATCAGAGTGCAGACAGAATAATAAGACGTTACACTTTGCTATGAAGGAGGAAGTTTCAGGTGGATTGTGGGAGACCAACTGTTGCGAGTTTTGCGTGCAGTCTAATCACCTTGAGCAAGAAGCCTTTGTTCACTGAGATTTGCTGTTTTATCTTCTATGTTCCTGTCACACCTCCTGTTGCTTTCTAACATTTCTTCATCTTTACCATTTCCTTGTTTCCAATACAGCATTGGGTAAGTTTCAAGAACCTTCGTTCATTTCTTTATATCTACTGTCATAATCTTCAAATCCCACAGTGTCTTTTCTCGTACTCGAGCTATTCCTTCAATTCGTTCATCGTATCTATTTTTTCAGTCGTGGAGGATCTCATTCCATCAAAATTCACTTCACATAACTCTCGTGGTTTTATCTCCACATACATTTGTGGCCACGTGTCCAATACCATTTAAATTGCCTTTTCTCTACTCTCGCCATAATCTGCTTTGATTTCTTTTTATATCCTTGATACTTCATTCCTAACCCCATATAGTTTACAGTATTAGCTACATGTCTTATTGCTTTCATCCACAGTACTCCTATCTGCTTCAACAGTCCAGCACTTCCCTCAATATAAAAAAATTGGTTCAATGACTACTTACTATCTGCAATTTAGTCTTCTTACTCTTTTCCCCCGAAGGTTATCTTATTTTCCTGATGCGAGTAACATACTGAGGGAAATTTATATACTCAACTATGTATTTCCTCTCCAACCTTTCATTTCATGCAGTACATTGTCTTTAATTTTGGAGATCTATTGTACCCAGATATCGTCTACAGTGGTCTGAAGGTTAGTGTCCTTCATTCTGGTTCTGAGAGTCGCAAGTTCAAACCTGGGAAGTGCCGATGGAATTTTAGGAAGAAAACATGCAAGATATAAATCATTAAATCATGGATCTCGAGCCTGAAGAGTTTTGGGTTCGTAAAATAACCTCAAATTTAAATTACAATCTTTGAGCAAAATTTGATCTACCTTTCCAATAACGTAAAATGTTAGTTGCATATTAGGTGCAATTTTGAGGCTATGAAATAACCACTCGTCATTGCTGATATCTGAAGGGAAATACGTGTAATTAAATTTGCTTGATCAAGTATTATCACATATAAAGAAGCAGCCATACCCCATATGGGGATGTAGGTTTTAAATGTAGACACACTGACCAGACAGTTGTACAACTATCTGACTGCGGATTTTCTAACACGATTAATAGTTGTATCTTTCTTATATTTAGCCATTTTTAGATTATAAGGAATAACAATTAACAAATGACTTCAATTTAATTTTGATAACTATACATGGTATATATATATACACACACAAACACGCATAAACAAGGTGCGGCCTAAGTCAGTTAACCACTACACATTTTTGCATGAGAAAAAATCAGATTGTTTGAAACTAGAGTTTGAAAATGGGACCTTGAGAATATAATCTCAAACACACACACACATATATATATATATATATATATATATATATATATATATGATTTTTGTATAGATATTTGTAAGCTATAGAAAATAATATATTTGCATTTTAAGTTAACTGACTTATGCTGCATCCTGTATATATATATATATATATATATATATATATATATATATATAATTTAAATGGGGGATGGGTGAAATTTCTATTTTCTACATTTTTTGAGCTAGGGACTTGCTTTTTGTATAAATATTCACTGCATGATACATAGTGATGTGTTTAAGTTTCATTCTTGTGATAAATTTATTTTATGAGTTATTAAATATTTTTTTAATTGCATTATATTATAATTAAATGGGTTCCACAATTTTTAGTAAATGTCTGATTTTTTTACAAGGCCCCTAAAATATTTAGAAAAGAACATCATGCATAAGAATTCTTTTAATGTGAATACAAATAGAGAAAAAATATACCTCATGCGTGGAATTACAAAAAAAAATAATAATTGCATAATGTTATTTTTTATTTCTTAACATACTACTTCAATCATGAAACCCATATATTACGTTGTTGTCCATTGTGTTTAGGACATGCAGTAAAAATTTGAACCTTCTAGGACAAAATGTCTGAATTCCATTCAATTTTTAATGTACAAAAATGCAGTGAAAATAAAAGTGTGGAAAAACAAGTTTAAAGATTTGCATGCAGGTGGTATTTAACTGGGGCAGCCTTTTAACTCTGGCATAATTTAGAGCACTTAAAAGCGCCATAGGCTTCTGAAACTTTGCCAACATATACATTAGAGTACAGGATATTTTTTAGTACAAAAAACAAAAAATGCCAATTTTAATCTCAAATGGTCAATTTTTCACCCATCACCACCCTTAAATGCAAATTTAGATCAAGTGCTATGGTCTGGTATTAATGCCATAACCTCAGACCCAGCGGGCACACGTGGATATTCGGTCGGGACAAGTTTCCTGGGTGAGATTTTTCTCACCTATAAAATAAATTTCAAGAAACATTATGTCCCAAATTGATCCTGAAAACCATCTACCCATCATGATAATCCATGTCACATTCTGTCTGTTTAGTATGAGTGAAACGGGTGTCTTGTTTTAAATATTTGTGTTGTCTCTGGCATTGACATAATCAATGGAGGGAATCCATATCATTGGGCGTTCAAATAAGAATGTATGATTCAAAGTTTGAAATCCTCTCTTGACAGATCGTCTCCCAGTGAGACCCGGGTGGCGTGAAAAAAAAAAGTAATTACAAATTATGCTCAGAGGTCTTTATTTCAGGCTTCAAATTCTTTTACATGAAATAAAACTATCTCCTGGAGTTCGTGTGCAACACTGCAGTTACTTCATATTGTCAGTCGCTGTGGCGTAGTCGGTGGAGTCCCTACCTTCAACTCTGGCGACCCGGGTTTGATTTCCGGTGGATAAAAGATTAAAAAAATCTCAACCTTGGGAATGGGTATGTGTCGTGTCCTAGTTGTACACATTGGGTTTAATTCCTAAAAAAATTACTTCATATTGTTATGTGATTATATTGTTTAATATAATATAACAATAGTGAATATTGTACAGCAGATTAAGAGTATTATGCAATTTAATTGAAATTTCATCAAAATTAACATTTCTATCATGAATAGATTTTATATAACTGAGCTGCTTTAATCTGTTGCAATTATTTATAATCAATTCAACGTTCCTTCACGTTTCGCATGTTTTATTACCATCTGTCTGTATGTCTCTCTCTATCTCTCTCTCTCTCTCTCACTCTATTATATATGCAAACTGCTATTGGCTATTGAGTTAAATTGTAGATGCAGCGCATTAGACATCAACTAGCACGTGTGTGTGTGTGTGGTTCTGTGACAGATTTTTTTATTCAATGTTAATTTAATCTGTTGTAAGGATGTAGGCCTACTGTATATTTAAAGACCTAGCACTTCATACAATTTTCAATATTCGTTTCGCATGTTTTACCACTATCTGTCTCTATGTATGTCTGTCTGTCTGTCTCTGTCTCTCTGTCTGTCTGTCTGCCTGTCTCTCTCTCTCTGTTATATGTGCAGACTGCTATCGGCTTACTTACTTACTTACTTACTGACACTATCGAACTCGTAGGTTCTTGGCCGCCCGAACATAAGCTCTCCATACATCCCTATCCTGAGCTAATGCTTTCCAATCATTCCCTGCATAATCTACTTCCCACAAATCATAGTTAATGTTATTCTCCTACCTCATTCTTGGTCTTCCAATTGGGCGTTTTCCCTCTGGTTTTCCTACAAGAAGCTTCCATGCACATATTTCATTCTCCATACGAATCACATGTCACACGAAACTTAACTGTTCTTATTATATCTGACTTCCTATAAAGACCATATAGTTCATTGTTAAGAAGTCTTCTCCATTCACCTGTCTGTTCATCTCCCTTTGGTCCAAAAATTTTCCTAAGTACTTTATTCTCAAATACTCGTTATCTCCTTTCCTCCCTTAAAGTAAGAGTGCTATTGGTTTAAATTGTAGATGTAACGCATTAGACACAACTTGCCTATATATTGTCTCATTAAAAATGCTTTCTCGTTATATAGAGCTTTAAGAGCTCGGTAACGCACTAACGTATAGAGTTAAAGGTCCCGGGTTCAAATCCCTGTTCAGGCATCAATTTTTCTTTTCATTATATATATTTATATATAATGGTTCTGTAACGTAGATTTATTTATTCAATGTTAACTTAAACTACTGTAAGGCTATACTACATATTTAAAGACGACGCTACTTGCAATTTTCAATATTCAATTTAAATTTCAAGTTTTAAACTTTTTTCTGCTCATTAGTTTCCCTGGAGAACGCATTTGCAACCACTTCAGTAAATTGACAAACAATTTGAGATTCACTATGACAGTTCACATGATCGTGTGTCAAATGTTTTACTAGTTTGCATTTCTAAGTCCCTAACATTCTGTATTTGTATCCGATAAACAAATAGTAGACATACTATCCTGAATTTTTGCACAATTATTATGGTGTGACTATTGTACTATGTGCACTTTTCCCTTGCAACGTTTACAATAAATCATAAGTGAAGTAATCACATCATTTTCTAACTCAGCTGGCTCCATTTTTCTTCATAACAATCATATGGTGAGGTATCCACTTTGGATTTGTCGAATTTTTTTTTTTTTTAAATTAGGAATATCCACAATACAGTGTTTCTCCTTCAACCCAAAGTGATTTGTCGCCAGAGGTTCCTGTCTAGAGCATCTTCTTCCCCCAGATATCTAGCTTCCATACTTCTCCTCACTCCATCCATCCAACTTTCTCTAGGTCTGCCTCTTCAATTTGCTTTCCAATTAAGGGTATTCTTTGGTATTCTCTCTTCTTTCATTCTTATGAGGTGTCCATACCATTTCAAACGTTTTTCTTCTATTTTTTTCAACTTGCATAATTTCCTAAATTGTGCTGTTTCTGATCTTTTTAATATTTGAAATAAAATTTTAAAAATGCTATCAGTTACAGAAAATACGAACATTCAGTCGAGCAAGAGCTGTGTAAAATAAGCTAATTCCTCAGGAAACCAAATTTATTAAGTTTATTACAAAGCACCTCAGCAGAGAAGTTAAATAATGAATTTGCGAAATTTAGAGAAACTGGCGACCGCTAGTGGAAGTTTTATATATCGGCTTTCAGGTAAAAAAAAATCCACTCCTAATGGTTCAATTATACTGATTTCAGATATTTTTTTTTGTTTCAGGATATACATAGTTTCGTTATGAAAAATAAGAAAATTTTACTAGCCAGAGCAATTTTAAAATGTTTGTTCTTGGTTAACACCCATTTATAATGATCCCATTAACTTCATAAAGAATTTAAAACACTAACTGGTTATAAAAATGTTAATAAAAGAAGATCGATAACAACTCAATCTTACTTTTCTTAATAGATTGTTATATGCAGAGCTTGTTCGCGAAAAAAAAACAGAAATTGCAACCGCTACAACATTAATAGGTATACACAGAGATATATGTATTGTTACAGATGACTGGGGTTCGTCTTCACATAGTTTATGTCTTGAATAATCACACACAGATATCATGTAATATTTCACAAACACTTTATTTAATTCTACAAATTCCATAACAGTTTGTTCACATATGTATTGACTTAGGCTTTCACGGCCGAAGTTGCTATGATGATGTTGAAGATTTCCGGGCTGTAGGCCGTAGTCTCGAGGCTTTAAGTTCCCCGACGGTTGAAGAAGATTTCCGGCTGTAAGGCCGTGGTCTCGAGACTTTAAGTTCCCCGACGTTTCGCCAGAGACAACCCTTGAGGATGCCAGACGCAGTCTCTGGCGAAACGTCGGGGAAATTCAAGCCTCGAGACCATGGTAGCCTACAGCCCAGAAATCTTCTTCAACATCATCATAGTTTGTTCATAATTTGCAATAATAATTAATATTGATTTAATGTTTATCTCGTAAACAATTATTTTACAGTCTGTGATAAATACACTATAATTTGTTCTCTTTCAGTTTGTTCACTTCTCGCTATCAAAAACAGAACTGACTCGCCTCCTGCCTTCGCCACAGATATATAAGCGAGAAGGAACTTTCTAGGCTCTCGGCCTATACACTTCCAAACATGGAAGCCTCTGGCCACCGATCTATCCCGAAATGATAAGTAGAGATTCGTAGAGATATCTGGAATTAGAGCCCAGACATTTCGATGGTCTGCGCGGGTCTTTCGACTCTACACTCGGCCACTCGCAAATCTATTCCTACCAATTCGAGACTAATATTCTCACCTTCGCTCGCGAAATTCAAACATCATTATTACGACGCGTCACAGTATTTTTCAACTTTTTGTGCATATTACGTAGGTGCGATTAAAAAATATATTTTCATGGATACAGCCTCAATGGATACATTATTTCGGAATTCGCTAAAAATATATTTCTTATCATATTACAATTAATTATTGTTTTTTTAATAATAATAATAATATTTCAGATGTATACATATTTATCAATTTATTAAAAAAAAGTAACCACAAATGATTTATATAAATAATGTTACAATTATGCGATTTGTGTTTAATATATTTCACTCTTTAATTTCCGTCTGTTGCGGTCAACGTTCTTCTTTGCAGCATTTGCAGATGAGATTGCTTGCTGAGCAGCCGCTCTGGTATTCTCAAGATCATTTTGAGCATCTAAGAGATCTTCCTCAACTTCTTCCATACGCTGTTTAGCTTTTTCCAATATGCATGTCTTTTCTTTAAGTATTTGATCCGATATTTCTTTTATAACCTTTACCTCTGCTAAACTCTCTTTTGCCAATTCAAATGCTTTTTCCGATGCTTGTAACTGAAATGTCAATTATAAAATTTCACTCTCATTATTATATTTAAGAGTATTTCTCAGTTATTAAAAAGTTTGGCTTAGATTAGATTAAAACAACGTACGGGCTCTGGTTTTCAATGCCACAACATTACAACCTTGTACAGGTTCATTGTATATAGTATCCATTGTTGTTTGTTATGAAATGGATAGGAATGAAATATATTCTACAGTGTTATGTATTCTGTTATAGTTCAACACATCAGGCATTCACACACAACTCATATTGGCATTTCCTGGACTGACTCCAGGGCTTCAAGGAGCCTACCAACCTTCCTTTTGGCCCTATTCTGCCCTATGTCACAAAGGCTCAGAGTCGTGAGGAAGTACAGTAATGTACCCACTGAATCATCACTAGGGCAAGGATTTTTATGTAATAAAATATGAGATTGCAATACAGATAGTATATATTATCCAACTGTTTGTGTGTGAAACCAAGACAAAAGACAGAGATAAGTCTTATTTCTCATAATAATATTCAACTGATTGCACGTGAAATCAAAATAAAAGACATTCATACGTCTAACTTGACATCATACTACGTTGCAATCTTACCTTTTAGTACCAAAAAATCCTAGCTCTAATCATATGCCTGACCAGACTATTTTTCTTAAATGAGATGAGTTGAAGGGAGATATGAAATTAATGAATAAACGAAGATGAAATGACATTATAGGGAAAGAAAGAGAAGTGGACAGAGCGTTGGTGGGATGAAATTCGGGAAACGGGAGAAAAACCCCAACAATGTCCCTCCGGAACAGCCAGGAATCGAACCTGAGTTCCCACTCGGGACAACCGTTCGCGCTAACTACACGTCTACCGACCGCTTTTATTACTGATATCCATACATAGTAATTCTGCCCGAGGGCAGGTCTTTCACTGCAATCATAGCATTTTCATGCTATGCTTTGCAGCTTTACTAGGGAATTGTAGGTGTGGTAGCTTCCCGTTGCTTTCCACACCGGTGAAGGATGATGATGATGATAAGGATGATGATGGTGATGGCCATATGATTTCGGGGACCGTTTGGGCCTTAAAGTTTTCCTGACATTTGTCTTACAGGTGAGGAAAAACCCCGATAAAAACCTCACCCAGAAAAACTGTCCCGACCGGGGATCGAACCCGGGCCCGCTGCGTGACAAGGCAGCACGCTACCTCGAGACCTCAACAATGGACTATTATTGATATATAGTAGGCAATATTAGACATACTGTTCTGTTGTTGAGATATCAAAATTAATTTGCCATCCTGGTTTTGCATTTTAACTATCAATTCGATGTAATATGTAACTTATGAAGGCGGAATGTGAAATAGTTATTTAAATATTGTTATTTTACAGGTTTGTTTCTGGATGGTCCGCAATTATTTATGTATTATTGATGAACATGTAGAAGCTTCTTTTTAAAATTAAAATCATCTCGGAATTTAGTTGTCCACTTTTGAGGCCGTAACCGCACATCGAATCTACAGTATTAAACTAAAATTTACCATTAATTAAATCATATGTTATTTTAATTTTAAATAATAGTTACGAGTTAATGTGTGTGTATGTATGTGTGATCTAGGATTTTACAATCATCAGTTGCATCGGTGAGTTATTATTAACCAAAATAACAAAATGTGTTTCGTATGTGGAAAAACCACGGCTTCCACCACAAATTATGCAAGAACAAGACATTCCACATCCCGAATGACCAATGTGTGTGTGAATTGTGCGGACAGAGATGTGACCAATATCATATCACCGAGTGCCGTGAAAGAACAAAATCGATCTCCGAATATAGCAAAAAATAATACCCATTCGGGTGAACCTTCCATATTTATATTATGTGGAAAAACGGTTCTTCTACTTGAACAAAAATACAATTTAAATAACTAAAGGTGTTTTATTTTTTTTAGTATAGGGAGTTCTTTCACATGGAATGATCCTTTTCTAAACCCTGCCACAGACCACTAAGTCTCTTCTAACTACCCCCCCCCCCAAATACTTGGAAAAAGTGAAATCTACGTTGCCAAATCCAGAAAACACGAAAGGAACTGCCAGTCTTAATTTTCTCATTAAATGGATAAAAATTGGTATTAACAGTACCATATGAAACGGAAAAGAATTCAAAACTTAATCCAAGTACCTGTTTAATAATCCGGAAATTAAAAATTCTATATCACCTCATCTCCTAGTGCCGAAATATAAAATTTAATAATTCCAATTTCTAACCACAACGGGTACTAAATGCAGACCCATTAGTCAGAATGCAGGCAGAATCCACCAGGCACTCCTTTCGTATAATTTAAAGTTTATAAATGTAATTTAACTATATAAAATCCATGGTGCGACAGGCCTGGAAGGCCTATAGCCTACCATGCGGCTGGTGACTTTACATCTAATTGTCATTTACGGAGGTGGACGATCATCGAGCCAGTATAGGATTGACATGTTGTCAGCATTTCGAATCTCCCAACCGTTAAAGCTGCTTTTCTCAACCTGGATATAACTATATATTAGGCCTAAAATCAATATGTCAAGTGTCTCTTCACATGTTAAGCCAGTCGTATAGATTTCGAGCGTTTACATGTTTTTATGATACCAAAATAAAACGGTTATCACTTCATGAATAGGGTCAGGGTTTTTACGTTGTAAAAGGTAAGATTGCTACTTAGTATAGTGAGAAGTTAGACATATGACTGTCTCTTGTTTTGGCTTCACACACAAACAGTTGAATAGTATTATGAGAAGTAAGACTTCTGTCTTTTATCATGGTTTCACACACAAACAGTTGAATAATATATACTATCTGTATTGGTATATTATCTTTTATTATATAAAAATCCAACAGTGGCTGCACATCCAATACGTCTTCCACAGAGGAGTGATTTAGGGAATAAACAGGATGAAAATCCTACAAATAAAGAATAAGAATATATAAAAATCCTGACTCTATTCATGAGTGATACTTTACAATTAAGATCGAAGAAGAATAAACTATAATGTAATTTACTGATGGATAAATTTGAAGTTAACTGTAAAATTACAAAATGCTGAATACCTTTAAAAACATTATTAATCACCGTTGAGGTTGTTTTTAAATATTTAAAACAATAAAAATTTTATTTGTGCTGACAGTCGACCTCAACAAATAAAAATTGTACCCAAAAGAACAGCTTTGAAAATGGAACTAGTTCCGAAAGGCCTAGCTGATTATTTTATACTATTTTAACTTGTTGAGGAAGACTGTCAGCACAAGTACAATTTTTATTGTTTTAAATGTGAAATATTGAATGTTTTTGACAATTAAAGTTAAAAAACAGTAATATGGGGAAATAACTTCCATTTTAAAATAAATTAAGTCAAAAATTTTCGTCCACGTTACTGAAAATATATGTAAATATATGATATTAAATATGTTATTTTGGAGGAGTTTAATATTCTGTCATTGTACCAAAATTTTGATGGTAATTAAAATATAAGTTTATTCTGGGTTTGTAAAACATACTTCGTGTTCTGCCAACAGTAGAGCTTTGTTTGCTTCTTCGTCCAATTGCTGTATTTTATGAACTGAAGTACATTCGTCTTTATACACCTTCTTAGCTTCCTTCAGTTCTACCTCCAGCTCCTCCACAACTCTCTCCTTGCCATCAAGTGCAGCCTCTGCCGCTTGGGCTGCTTCATAAGCCTTTTCAGCAAACTGCATCTTTACCTATAAAAACTTTATTATCTAAACAGCAGTTGGGATGGTACTGACGAAAATAAGTATTATTTAAATAATTAATTAATCTGTCTCCAGAATAAAATTTTAGAGAGATCTAATCAATTTAAATATCTTGGATATTATCTCTCTATCTGGGATGAAAAGGATATCCCTGAAAAAATTACTAGTTATAATAAAAGTTTGGGAATTATTAATCAAGTTATGAAACCATCCCTTGTACAAAAAAAAAAAAAGATTCACCAGATTACGTTTATATAACACTTTGGCTAGACCAGTGTTGATCTATGGTAGTGAAGCATGGACACTAAAAAGACAACATGAAAGCAGAATAACGGCTTGTGAAATGAGATTCATGCGCAGAACAGCGGGTTACACCAGACGGGATCGGAAAAGGAACACCGATAGGTCTATCTTAAAAGAATTGAAGACTACGCCAATTTTGGAATATATTAAACAGTACCGACTAAATTGGAAACACCATCTTGAAAAAATGGGTTCAAATCGGATCCCCAAAGCTGTTTATAACTATATACCAAGAGGACGAAGATCTCTGGGCCGTGCTATGAAACGCTGGAGGGAAAATTGTCTATAGGACCGTAACAGGCCTTGGCCTAATACTTGGAAGGAAGAAGAATAATTAATTATTAACATTAGACAAAAACTCAAGAAAAGATAAAACTTTCTAATCTCTACAATATTTTAACTTTTTTTAACTATCACTTACGAAATCTTCAAAAATAAACAGGAATAAACTTTTTATTTAACTTTCACAAGAAAAAAAACACTATGAGGTTTAATTTAAGAATTAAATTAATATTTTTATTACCTCACCTCATATCCTTTTTCTTCTAGACTGCAGTTTCGGAGCATATCTCCATCATCAGTAGCCTCTAGCCTCTTGTCGACCGGTGTTATGTCGTTTTGTTAAAACGACATAAGACCGTCGACGAGAGGCTACTGATGATGGAGATAAGCTCCGAAACTGCAGTCTAGAAGAAAAAGGATATGAGGTGAGGTAATAAAAACATTAATTTAATTCTTAGGAATAAACTTATTTGTAATTTTTGCTGACAGGTTCGTCATTTCACATCACAAACTAATCATCGTTATGTTTAGGTCTACAGTTGGGTTTGTACCTTGGCTTCCTCTAGCAACCAACGCCATGCTTTTGCTGTAATACATTTTCAAATTTAAACTTTGCATGGTATTAATATCACTTTTTAAAGTTATTTTTATGCCAATTTCTCACTCAATTGTCAGATATTTTCCGAACTTTCGTCAGAGTAAAAAAAAAAATCCTCAGACAAATTTTTTACGTATTTTTTTTTTACTATTTTCCTTCGAATTACAAGGCGCTAGAATGTAAGTATTAATTGTAATTTATTTCTGTAACATGTATCCAGTGTTTGCTTATAATGGAACTATATGTTTGTATGTAGAATTTTTCTGGCAGCATGAACATCTTGTATGCTAAGGACACAAATACTAATAATCTCTTGTGGGATTAACTACAGTACAAGTAATAAAAAATCCAGCTCGGAATCATTATGAGTTAATCATATATAATATAAAGTGAGATAATTAGTGGTTATGCTACTTGCCTCTGGTCCCAAGAGTGGCGGGTTCAAACCCGGACGGTGTCGGTAGAATATTTAGGATGGAAATTCCAAGGAGCAAGTCCTCCGGGAGGACCTTAAACCGTGGGTCCCGAGTCTGAAGATTTTGAGGCTTGTAAAATATTCATAAGCCTGAATAAAAAGTTCTCTAAGCAAAATTTACCGACCTCAACATCCTAGTAATACCTAAGTTGCCTGCTAGATGTCTCATTGGGTCGGTAGATTGACCGCATAAAATTCGTGACATCTATGGGCAAATAATATAACTAAATTGACTTGATCTAGTAACTCCTAACAAAGGAGCGGCTATGGCTAAACTTTTAGCTATTAACGCCAATATATATAATACTAGGATATTGTAGCGTGAGGTTTTTACACCTACTCATCTCTCTATAGGTGCGGTATACAGAAAACATACTCAGAAACGAACCTTAATATAAATAGACTGGATCGCTCCTTGCAATTCTCGCATTATACGAAAGGTCATTATTTTTTGCAATATATATATATATATATCACTCAATCAACGGTCATCAGTTTTGCTTGAACTTCATTCCTTAAAACTTACATTATGTTTAAATCGTATGGATGGCCGACAGGTTCCAATATATCGCAACTTATTACTGCTCGAACAGCTCAGCTAATAAGGGAAAATTACACAATTTCACTGTTTCATAACGTGTCTTTACAACCTCGATTGTGAGATTTTCTGTTAAATATCGCAGCTGATTTTCAGTATATGGAGTCCTTCCTAGATGTTCGTTCTGGCAGAAAAATTTAATGGTACATTTCGATATGATCTCATTGGTAGTTCCTTGTTAAAAAACACAATGCATAGGAATACTAGGGGAGTCTCTCCTTGGTATTGTGATTAAGGGAAGAGGATGTTATGAAATGAACTATTGGATATTCAATACTTTACATCAATCTGCGAGTCTTGCAATGGAACCCTAGTCATTTTTAATACCAACCACAGTATATCGATAGTTTTTTTTAAATTTAATGTTACCAGTTTGTCATTTCGACATTTCTGGTATTCTCTCCTAGCATTGGCGTATTGTAACCCATTTCTGAGGTTGAGGCGCTGGAAGGTGGGGGTACCTAATGATATGATGGGTGATGATGGTAATGAAGCGCGAGGAGAGATCTTAATCCTAAACTTAATCTAATGAGGTGAATATGATAAATGATGAATACGATGGCCAGATTATGTTCGGGGACTGTTTGGGCCTCAAAATTTCCGGGAATTTTCCTTACAGGTGAGGAAAAAACACCGAAAAAACCTCACTCAGGAAAGTTATCGCTACTGGGACCGAATCCTCCCCGCTGCGTGACAAGGCAGCATGCTAACTCGAGACCACAGCGGTGGACTTAATACATCGATAGTTATCGAATAGATTCGTGTTCATAACATGCTTGCCAACATTTCATTCGCTTTCTCCTATAACCAAATTATCAATATGTTTATTCCAGTTAGGTTGGTTAGTTTATATTACATAGGTTGGATCAAATTAGGTAGGTTAGATTAGATTATTTAGGTACTCGGTCATTAAATTAATTTTATATCTTAAGTTGGACACAATGAAAAACATTAACTACATATTCAGCATTTTGTAAATATTCAACTAGGAAGCTTCATTTACTTTATTTCATTTTATATTATTTTAATTGTATTATATTCCATGTTTTAGTTAATATTAGCTAGTTTTAGATCACATCATCTCATTGTCTTTTGTTTAGTCTATATTTTACTTAAAATTGTAGCTAGTAAGTATGTAATTTTTCTATAATTTTACTAATCGCTGGTTGAGTGGAAGGGAAGGCCTCACGGCTTTAACTATGCCAGCTAAAATAAAACATTACTGTTATTATTATTATTTGTTAGTTTATTTTTGGTAAATTAGCTGCTATGTTCAAGCAAACTAATAGACATGTTTCAATGACAATTTGCTTTATTTTAGGTTAGTTTTACGTCCATTTCTCATTCTATTTTCAGGAATTTTCTAGATTTGATTTAAAAAAAAATATATATATATATATATATATACACTGCTGAGGTAATTATTTACATAATGCCGCAATACGGTTTGTCTTTTTTGAATTTTATTTGAATTTATGTGGCCGATACCAGGTACAGAATTTCCGAACTTTTTTTTTTTAGTTTTTTTTTTTGTAACATTACACACAGCATTTTTGGTAACTATATATAGAAATATAAAGAAACAACAAATGGAAAATTAACAAAAAAATAGCTGGGTTCCCAAATAAAAAAATCGTTTTAGTTTTGAAAATAATGTATAGCCTGTAATTTAGTACTTTTTTTAACAAACAATCAAAATTCTTTCATATAATATTATGATATACCGATAATTAATAAGCTTTTAGAACGAGTTCTATAATCATTTTAAAAATAATTATACTGTATTAAAAAATAATTGTAAGTTTAAAGTTTGGAAAATAAAAAAATAATTAATTTCATTTCTATACTATTTTTATGCAATGTAAATAATGAATACAATTTATTCTTCCAAAAATAAATATTATGTGGATTACGACAGCTAAAATCATTACAATAAGTATTAAGGCATGGTCGTGAATACAAATCAACTGTATTCTTATGACGATTCAAAAAATTACTCCATTAATACTAATTTAATATAAAATTGACTTTAATAGGTTTATTGCATTAATTATCCTTACGAGATAAATCGCATTTCAAGATTCATGAGATATCTTAAATTTGAAGAATTTATATGATTTTTTGTCCTATCATGTGATTGAAAATCAAACTTATGCAATGAAATATAAACATGCATGTAAAAGGGAAAATTATTAATTTAATTGCATATTAAAAGGCTATGTAAGATTGTGTATATAACATCATACTGGAATCAGAGCTGGTACTGGAAACATCATGCTACTATGGTTAATGAACTTCATACCGCAATTGATCCTGCCTACATTGTACATCTGCTGCAGTTCATCACGGCATCCTAGACGTAGTACTGCAAACGACTATCAATAAGTTGTTGACGTTTTGACTTGTAGTCCTTCGTGTGCTGCGATTGGCCGCATCAATTTTTTCAGTTTTCGTCTCGGCCAATCACATCCGCGGATTCTACAGCTGGTTAGCAAATTCCTTGTTAGGGCGTGGCCCTAACACGGGCTGATCCTTGTGTTCTTTTGTGTTTTGTGTATAAAAATCGAGTGAAGTGCTATCAAGGTAAGTGGAGTGGATACAATAATTATTATTGTGATATTTAATCTTATTCCTTGGTGACAAGTGTTTAGTGCTTTTGTGTATAGTGTCCAGAACTAAGACTTGGTATTACCAAGCACAATGGCTGCTATGCCAAAGTCTGACGGGTCTATGGATCCAGTAAGTGAGGATGTCGGACCTCTCATACTCTGGGAAGACTCCGCGAATAAATTTGAAAGGTTTGTCCACAAGTATGGATATGACAAAAAACCCGAATTAAAAGAATTGCTGTCCACTCTTAGTGGAACTTTCTTATTGGTCATAAATTTCATGGGTACTTTCCCAGACTATGAAAGGTCTGAAGAAGCTCGTGATTTCACGTCTTCTGCGTTGGATCGATTGAATCAATTGATAAAGGATAATGAACCAGGCCAACAAACGTTTGAAGCTATGCTTAACGAACTCAAAGGAGATTTATTAGAGATTCGCACTACTGCGCTCTTCTATTCCTCCGTGAATCGCAAAGAAAAGAGCAAACATACCTTCAACTAGCAGCGATATGGACACCAGTGAGCAGATGACCACTGAGGAGCAAATGCTCACTGACGACCAGTCAACTGCTAGTGGAAAAATCTCCAAAAAGAAAAAACAGAAAGAAAAAAGAAAAAGTACCGACATTAGTCGTAAAGAAAACAAAAGTTGATTCTTCTAAACCAAAAGAACCCATACTACTGGGCAAACCCACTAAAGAATTTGTACCTATACATCCAGACAATCGATCTACAGAGTCGCAGGAATCACGAGTTGAGGTTCCAGCAGTGCTTATTAACAATAAATTTTCAGTTTTAACTGACATTCCAAATTCCACTGCAGGAACATCCTCAGAGAAGATGGTCCCTCCTCAAGCTACTGGTCCTACTATGGCTACACCTACTGCTACTCCTTCAGGTAATGCTGTCCAATCGGAGCAAAGACCCCCACCAATTACTATTATTGGTCACGGGAATTTGTTCCGAATAAATAAAGAGTTGAAATCACTAATTGGCGACCAACTGAAGTGTGTTAGTATTCCTGAAGTAATACGCTAGTATGCACGTTCATTGGAGGATTTCTTCAAGTTGAAGGAGTATTTTAATTCCCTAAATAGGGAATACTATACTTTTCAACTGAAGAGAGATCTTCCTTTGAAGGTGGTGTTAAAGAGACTGCCGGCAACTGTAGACCCAGACGAAATTAAAGAGGAAATCCTCGCGTTGGGTTTCCCAGTTAAAGATGTAAAGCAGATTATAAAAACCGAAAATAATTTGGCCATACCCCTTCCCATCTATATATTGGAATTAGAACGCAATAGTAAAGCGTTGGAAATTTATGATCTAAAGCGTCTCTTATACACTGTTGTAGCCATAGAACCATATAGACCTAGAGCCGGACTTAAGCAGTGTTACCGGTGCCAGTCATTTAATCACACCTTTCCTGCCTGTAATCGGGCTCCTCGCTGTGTTATCTGCGCTGGGCCTCACGGGCACAAGGACTGTACCCTAAAGGCCGAAGCGCGGAGAGACACAACTTTGCTAAAATGTGCAAATTGCAAGGAGTCCGGTCACCCGGCGTCCTATAGAGGCTGCCCTGCTTTCAAGGTGGCCCTTGAAGCTTATAGCAGGGTAGCTAAACCCATCCCTAATCCAAAAGAGAAACCATCCACAAGTGATCCTGTTCCAAATCCAACTATAACTACAACTCAAAGAAAGACCTTCACTTCTGTGAAGGTCGATCCAAGAGTTTCCTTCACCCAAGCCCTACAGACTGGTACTGCTTCCAGAACAACACAAGAGAATAGCACTGCTAAAGTAAAGGGCCAGCAAATGCTAATAGGTAGCTTAAGTGCTCGTGGGGAGGAAATTCTCCGGGATGTTCAGCCTTTATTGGCTGAACTGTCTAGTCCCATGGAGCGTTTCATCTTCATGAGCCGACTGGTTAACCTGTGTTTTACAGGTTAACCTCAAAAGGAGAGACCATCCACATAATGGTGCGAGACCGCTTGCTTTGAGAAGTGTGGGTCACTCTACGCTGTCCGGCTTTCGGACTCTCTGCTTGCCGGCGGCGTAGTTTATGATGCCTTCTTACAAGTATGGTGGTTTGCACTATTATTCTGGTATAGACCTGTTAGGTAAAATACATTGTCACCAAAGGCTGAGGTTACATAATCCACAACCACTACTCGATAGCCAAAAAGGAATTTGCTGCCAAGTTTATCCCAGTGGGGAACAGTATGCAGCACACTGGACGGTGCAACGTCACCGTCAACAATCAGTCAGTCAGTGTATATAACGTATTCAAACGGCATGCCCATAATCCAAGGTATGACCTGATTTTAAGCCAAGAAATCAAAATACTACATTTTAAAAACTTTCACCACTTCAGAAAAGCCTTTTCCCTTAACAGATTCTCCATCTTTCACAAGATTACCTTCGTAAATTTGAGAAATGAAAATGGTTAAAGCAAAAAATAGAAATTATGTATTAACTAAGAAAATATTACCACGTGTGCAGCCTCCTTGCCTGCAGTTTGTTGTGCTTCTGACGCTGCTTTCGCTTCATGTGCAGCTTTCTGGGCTATGTTAGTTGTTTTAGCTTTCTCAAAATCCTCTTCACCGGGCGTGTGTTTATTTTTACACCCTGTTGTGCAGGGATGTGAACCTTGGCCATGATGCGCTGCTCGTTTCATCTCTAGAATCTTATCATGCCAAAATAAATGTTTATTAGTTTATATTTTACTAACTGAGTGCCGGGTATTTATTTTGCACAATTTTTTAATCACAATTAGCTTAGCGATCTTGAAAATTACGGATTCCACATTAAACTCTGAATTTTCAGATCTTTTATTTTTCACCCCTTCTCATCCCCAGGCTAATAGGTGCTGACCTTGGACATAAATTGCACCAGGAATTTTACTATTCATCTCACTGGCACCAAAACTATGAATTCGACACTGATATTTATTTATTTATTATATATACAGGATGTTTCAGAATAAGTATTACATACTTCTAGGGGTTGTAGAGGGACTTAGTAGATAACATTTTTATAACAAAACCATCTTTGAAAACGTACCATTTCGATGTAAAATAAGTTTGAAGATCGGACAACAATGGGCTGATATCGTGTGTCTTGTGTTACAGATTACGTATTACGCACTTCTAGGGGTTTTATTACACCTGTCGAGTCAGAGGAAGATTTTGCACGAATTCTGGGGGCAGCAGAAATTATCGAGCACACACTAGGTCTTATGGGACGTGTGTATGAAAACATATGTCGCAGGTACACTTTGTGCAACGAACAACAGGGTCGCCACGTGAAACCACACTTTTAGTATAACCGCTAGAAGTCTGTAATACTTATTCTGAAATACAAGACACACGATATAAGCCCATTGTATTTCGATCTTCAACCTATTTTACATCGAAATGATACGTTTCCAGACATGGGTTCCTTATCAAAACTTTATCTACTAAGTTCCCTCTACAACCCCTAGAAGTCCGTAATATGTATTCTCAAACACCATATATATATGCTATGTCGTTTTCGATTATGTTTACATGTTTTTAAATAATAATAAAAATAATAACCATAAATATGTATTAGTGACCTAATTACTAAAAAACAATCAGTTATTGGAATCGGCATGTGTGTGTATATATATATATATATATATATAAATGCCTGAGTCGGAATAAACTCGGTACGTTTAGCGTTCTAACATTCTGAGCCACTCATGGATCCTAACACAAACATATAATTTAAGAAAAATAAATGTTTGTGTTAGAAAAAATATACATACAGAATCTAGATACTCGGGATCAAATCCCGACCCAGGCATTTATTTTTCTTTTCACATCACATTTACCTTCATTGCCAAATGTCAGAAATATAGTTATATATATATATATATATATCCATAGTAATTCTGCCCGAAGGCAGGTCCTTCACTGCAATCATAGCATTTTCATGCTATGCTTGCAGCTTTACTAGGGAATTGTGTAGGTGTGGTAGCTTCCCGTTGCTTTCCACACCGGTGAAGGATGATGATAATGGTAAGGATGATGATGATGATAAGGATGATGGCCATATGATTTCGGGGACCGTTTGGGCCTTAAAGTTTTCCTGACATTTGTCTTACAGGTGAGGAAAAACCCCGATAAAAACCTCACCCAGAAAAACTGCCCCGACCGGGGATCGAACCCGGGCCCGCTGCGTGACAAGGCAGCACGTTACCTCGAGACCACAGCGGTGGATATATATATATATATATTGTAGAAAGCAACAGGAAGCTACCACACCTATAATTCCCTAGTAAAACTGCAAAGCATAGCATGAGAACGCTATGATTGCATTGATAGACCTGCCCTAGGGCAGAATTACTATGGATGGATTTATATATGCTACGTCGTTTTCGATTATGTTTACATTCAACCCCTTCTCACCCCCATTAGTCTTAAATATTCTCTGAACTTTTACCAATCAGCATAAAGACTCAATAAACAAGAGAGTTAATTTTAATATAGGGCACTTCCCTTCACCCTAATAAGGGTGCAGAAATCTCGTATATCCACAGTGTATTTTCCGGATTATGTGTTTAAATGTTTAGTGCAGGTGTCCAGAGTTATGATGGAATATAAATAAAATAGGCTAACATAGGCCTATATACATTCATTTTATAATAATATGTAGACCGTTATATCGTCAAAAGAAATATATATATATATATATATATATACCTCAACCAGTCGATGATGACATTTATTCCATAGGACTCCAATATTTAGACGAAATGTTTGAAAACTGTATGAAAGTTTAAGATAATAGTAAGTTATATTACAATGCGAGATTGGGATGTGATTTTTACAGAAGTGAGGAAATGTTTAAAAACCGAGCAATAGCTCGGTTTTTAATTTCCGAGATTCTGTTAAATACTTCACAAACGTGCGTTTGTACATTATTTTTTGCGCAACAGTGTTTTCAAAATAATAAATCATAGTTAAATAATAACTCCTTTGTTGGAAATATTTGCGTTCATTATAAACAACTGACTAACGTTAACTATGTGGGCAATGCTTATTTGTTGAAACTACAGCAGGCCATGACACCAATCAGCAATCAGTCATAAAATGGCGGCAAGTACTTATTTATTGTTTTATATTGTTTCAAATAAAGTTCAGTTCATTTAAAGTGCAGTGGTTTGTTTCGTATAATGTATATTAACACTACCTTTTGGATATATTTTTGTATAGGCCTATACATTGTACTATGTAGCATACATAAAGGGCAGTAGTTTTATTTCCAGCACGTTGTTTGTAATATGTAATATTACAATATATTTATTTAAGTTGGCAACTCTGTAATGTAGGAAGTTGAACTTTCAATCATGGTCGCTATTGCTCTAAGTACGACAAAACGCATTATCACGCAAAAAAAAAATTATATATGTATTGGTCAAGAATAGAGAATGGACATTTGTTGTCTATATTTCACTATATCTTACTTTAAAGTTTATCAACACATTGCATTACATTTTTATATTTCAGAAATCAATAACATTTTTATGCCCGCCAGTTAGCTCAGGTCGTAAAATCCGCAATTTTTAATTAGCGGGTTCATGTAAGATATACCCAGCGGGATTCGAAATTTTAATTGTAAAATTTTCAAATTCAGGATCTTAGTGGTGAGTAAAATGGTATACTCCAGGTTGTGTACCAGAAGCCTTAATTAAATTACAAACACCTCCGCAGAACAAATGTTGAGAAGACATAAGATACTATTGATAGCGATTCGTCCGATGGATTTGGACGTAAAGAATGGCGCTTCCTTCCATGTATTGTGACAGGAGTAGGTTACGTACCACCTTCGCATTACACCTTCTAGATTTTCATCAGTATCTCCTATACAATACACTTACACCACACACACATTTAAATAGGTACAACCCATCCTACCACTGTTCTCGAAAGTATACATCATTGATGCAAGTTGTATGCTGCAGTGGTCTATAAAATGAAAATAGACCAAATTAACGCCAACTATCCGCCTAGCGGGAAATCCAAAGCAAGAAATGTGCTGTTGATAGGCCTAGCAGAACACACGAGTTTCCATCTTGCATTATATTAAAAGCTAAGGGAAACTCACTACAGGCCTTAGTAGGACATTGGAATAGTAGGTTATTAAGTCTTCGATTTTTCTAGACAATTGCCACGAGATGTCAGCCCCAGAACACACGTCAGGTACTCATTTCTATTAGAAACTGAGTCGATCCCAGAGTCATGGTGCCACCAGAAGGATTTTAGGCCAGTTAAAAAAACCTGACCTCTCTGGGGCTCGAACCCTCTACCTTCCGTATTATAACGTGCTGCCTTAACCAACTACACCACGGCGTAGCTCACAGTAATCGTTTAATTGGTCATAAAGTGTCATCTATATAAGTTCATCGGACTATACGCTACTCCAACATTACCCACAGATGGCTGTGTAAGTCCACAATAAATCAATTTATATGAACTAGTGTTCGCCCACTGGTCGAAATTCGACCATAAATGACACGGCACCGCACTTATTATCTCACTTTATATTATATTAAGCATTGTTAGTTTTAAATTGAATTAGAAATTGTTAGTTTTAGATTTTATTTTAATTTATTTGACATTGTACTGGAAGTTTTATTACACTGGTCAACATCATTTTTGTCTTAAGAGTATCAATAGTTATACTTCATGCAGTTTTTTTATCGTGTTTTCAAATATGTATTCGGAATTTCTCCATCACCTACAGTTTATTTTATTTCAATTTCAATTACCGTAATCGATTTAAATAATTATTTTTTTGTAATAAACCTAGATTTATTCCCGGAAAATCTTGGCGCAGTGAGCGATGAGCACGGGGAACACTTTCATCAGGAGATTTCTGCTATAGAAAAGAGATATCAAGGCAAATGGAATCCTAATACGCTGGCCGATTATTGTTGGACCATCAAGAGGGATGCTCCACAGGCGAAATATAGCAGAAAATCGTCATTTCTTACTTTCTAGGTGAGTCCGAATGTTCGAATATTGTGTACTTAAGAACGTAGAAAATATTAAAGTGTTTTAAATTATAAATTCCTGTCTCTCGGAAACCTTACGTGATGGAGAAAACCCGATATCATATATGAATTCAGGAAAAACTTACTATCAGAATCACATATTTTTCTTTCTGAGACAAAAAAAGTTTATTTTTTGTTGCTCAGTGTTATTATCATATAGTACGTAACTTATATTTAAAAAATCGGTTGACGAACCGAGGGGAAAAAGGTACTTAACTGATTTGTGTTGAAGGTAGAAAAAAAAACTGTTTCCAAAATTGTTTATTAATAACACTAAATCTCGTCAATAGCTACAAAAAGTCCACTGACAAACAGAGGAGAAAATTATACTTAACTGTTTTGATATGCCTATTTATATATAGATGACCACAGTACTATAAAAACTGTAGTCAGACTCCCTGTTTCCTTAGCTATCTGCCTCGCCTTATTAAACACTGTAGTCAGACTCCCTGTTTCCTTAGCTATCTGCCTCGCCTTATTAAACACTGTAGTCAGACTCCCTGTTTCCTTAGCTATCTGCCTCGCCTTATTAAACACTGTAGTCAGACTCCCTGTTTTCTTAGCTATCTGCCTCGCCTTATTAAACACTGTAGTCAGACTCCCTGTTTTCTTAGCTATCTGCCTCGCCTTATTAAACACTGTAGTCAGACTCCCTGTTTCCTTAGCTATCTGCCTCGCCTTATTAAACACTGTAGTCAGACTCCCTGTTTCCTTAGCTATCTGCCTCGCCTTATTAAGTTACGAATTAAAGATAGAAAGCAGGCTTTCATGGCCGGTATTCATGGTATTAGAAGATTTGAGATTCTGGGTTCTAAGGCCGTGATCTATAACTGGTGTTTCTCTCAGACGTTTCCCCTTGACTATGGAAGACATTTTCAGTGGTGAGTTCTTCTAGGTGGTGTTCCCTGATTGGATGTTCGGCTGTGTATGACAGGAATATCACCTAGAAGAACTCGCCACTGGAGATTGCTCCCTTAGTCGAGGGAGAAACACCACTTACGGACCATGACCTTATAGTCCGGAATCTTCAATTACCATAAAGGTAGAATATTTTACTAAAGTAAAATTTATGAGAATAACATTATTGCATTTACTTTATTTGCTGATGAGAAGCGAGTGACTGGAAATGCTGAGCCGGATAATTGCATGTTACAAAAAACTGAAAACAAATATATTAACATTAATATATTAACATACCAACCACAATCATTATACAGTATTTTTAAAATAATCAAGAATAATAATGAAATAACTTTTTTTGCAAAATATTATCTGTTTTTACCAGAGATTTATCAGTGTGATATGAGGTACAATCCAAATAAGTCTCTCTCTCCCTTTCTCTCTATTTTTTGAATGAATAAATTCAGTACATGGCATGAACTTATAAAGAAATGAACCTGGTTCCTACTATAACAACTCAATGACTGAGACAGCCAGTTATTTCTTTACTTTGACTATGTTCATAAAGAATGATTTAATTTAAACGCTAATAAAATTAATATTTCATATACATCATTTTAACAAAGTTGAGGACGACGGCATCTGCCAACAGGTACATTTTAATTTTCAACTTTTATCTTATCGGCCGCGGTGGACTAGTGGTTATGCTGTTTGCCTCTGGTCCCGAGGGTCGCGGTTTCAAACCCGGCCGGGGTTGATGGATTTTTTAGGCTCGTAAAAGATCCTTAAGCATGAATGAAAAGGCCTCTAAGCAAAATTTACCGAATTTTCCCGTCCTAGTACTACCTTGGGTTTCCTAGATGTCAGAATGAGGCGGAAAGCTGACCACGGACCACTCAAATGACATCTACACGAAAACAAGTGTAACTAAATTAGTATGGTTCAAATTCTTCCCTGTATGGGTTGAGCGCCTAAATCTCTGTTAAGGGAAACATGGGTTTACAGGAGGATTGACTATGTTCTGTAATAGCTAAGGTCAATAGTGTTACAATCAAATTCGGGCATAAAAGGGGCAATCTATTTTGTTCGGAGCCATTTTTACTGGCTTCAGGTTCTTTTATATGTTGTAAATTTACAATATTGGACAAGGGGCTATAATTCCTTTTATACTCAGAATGTTCTGCTCAGAAAAAATGTGTGTACCAGGGCAATATTTAACCAGAGTTAAGGCCACGTAGGCATATTCTCTGTAGAAAGACTAAAATAGATTAGAAGGGAAATTAGGGGGAAGAAAAAAGTAGAGCAAGAAAGTGTTCATGATGAAAGAGTGGGGTGGATTGTGATCGGTGAAACACAAGAGTTAAACGATGAGCAAACCGAGACACTACATAGAGGAACAATACCCTCCGGAACTGCCAGGTTTCCAACTTCGGATCCCAATCGGGACAGCCGGGCGCGCTAGCCATGGCTTAACAAGACTTACATCAATATTGTATTATAGTAATAAATTGGAACAAACATTATTTTGTCTGTCGGAATGAACTTAAAAAACGTACAATATAATTACATAATTAAGATTCTTCAACCTGTTCAAGTAATGACTGAAAATATTTAAAATGAGCCTGATTCAGGTTTCGTCATGGCTGTATTTAAGTATTTATTATGGTAGTAGAAGTTTAAATAATAGGTGTAGGAGAAAAACTTGACAACCCACATAACGTATTTATTGAGATAACTCACATTGAAGTCCAATATCAGTTACTATGTAAAATATACAGTCAATATGCCCAATTCATCAATTAATAATTAAAATAGTCAACGTGTTTAAACAGCAAAGCTGTCATTTTTAAAACTAGATATTGACTGAAGACGAACTATTTTAATTATTAATTGGTGAATTGGGCATATTGACTGTATATTTTTTCGATTTTATCACCAAGAAGATCATTTCTGTATTCAATATACAATGGGTCATAAACCTGTTTTAATTTTTTTTCTTTCACAACTAGTCAATTGATTACACTGGCCAACATGATTTTTGTCTCACTAGTACCAATAGTTGTACTTAATGCAGTTTTTATGTATTCCGAATTTCTCCATCACCCACAGTTCTTTTATTTTAATTTCAATTAATGGATTTAAATAATTATTTTTTTTAATAAACGTTTTTTCGTTCATTTGTCCATTGTAAAATAAAACCAAATGAGCTAACTCAAATGGTTTCAGCTATGGAAAAGAGATATCAAGGCAAATTGAATCCTAATATGCTGGGCGATTATTGTTGGACCATTAAGAGGGATACTCCACAGGCGAAATATACCAGAAAATCGTCATTTATTACTTTCTAGGTGAGTTCGAATGTTCGAATATTGTGTAGTTACGAATGTAGAAAATATTAAAGTGTTTGAAATTATAAATGCCTATCTCTCGGAAACATTGTGTGATGGAGAAAAACCGATATCATATTTGAATTCAGGAGAAAACATACTATCCGAATCACATATTTTTCTTTCTGAGACAAAAAAGTTTATTTTTTGTTGCTCAGTGTTATTTGTCAATATATCATGTATCAAAACTTAAAGCAGAGGTCGTTAATACAGAAAAAAACTATTTTTAAGAAATATGTCGGGTGTCAAAATGTTGTATTTCGGCCATACCCCTCAAATCATAAAGTTAAAATTAAAAACAATAACATGATTTTTTACCTCTCTGGCACATTGTGGACAACAGAAATGCTCATACGTTAAGTCCTCATAAAAATAGTAATATTTTCTAAAATTTGTATTAAAATTATTTAAAAGTAAATCTTTGAGTCTTTAAAACTACAGACTTCAACAAAAGCTAAAATAAAATCTAAGTCCATCAGTTTTTGCTAGATTTTAATTTTATTATTATTGAAATTAACAAAAAAATATTTCCCAAAATAATATAAAATTAGATAACATAGTAATTTAAGCTAAAAATTCTAACATAATATTTGGTTCCATATTATGTTTAAGGCAAAGATACTCACTGAAATATACAGTAACTGAAGTATATATTATTTTGTTGAAAAACATTTTGCAGAACATCTGATTCCAACATTTGATGAAATCACAGTTTCAAAAAACTGTGAATTTTTTAAACTTATAGTTTGAAAAAAATAATCATCATTAATGCTTATACGTGTTGAAATTCTCAGATAATATTTTTAACAAACAGCTATGGAAACGACTCAATAATACGTTTTACTGTGTAATTAACTATAGCAACATTACAATGATGTGTATTTATTTAACTCTACACGTTAACTAACCCACATTTGGAGTCAAGAACAACAAAATGTGGGTTTCAAATGTATACTGCTTTTGTAAAAAATCCACTTAACATTTTTTTATAATTTCTCTACAGAACTGAAGCTATTCATTTATCTTCATTACTATTTAAATTGGCAATGTTTCACATGGAATAGATCGTTTTAATTTATGTAACGTTTTTAATATAACAGCATAAAAACGAATGAGAAAAAATTGTTAAATTTGTACTGGATTACACAATATACTGTAAAAAGAAGTAAGGTACTGGGGAAATAAAATATCGTGGGCGGACCAAAGGCGAAGACTATAAGGGCAGATACCGGCGGAGTTTCAGGAATCGAAACGGCGAGGATGGTGAAAATATCAATCCGTCTCTCAAGAGGTAATAGAGAGGTAATCTGCTGCCTTGTAAATTTTATGACGTGGGAACGTCAAAGGCTAGGAGATGCTCTCACTCCAAAATAAAATTTAGCGAGTAGGTGGAACTCCGTAGCTTGGTTAAGGCAATCCACCTAAGGGAAGGGCTATCCGAGACAAACCTACTACTCCGTATGCTGGTAACCTCTCGATAAGACATTTAAAATTACTCAGATTCATGACAATAAAGGGAACAATGCGATGACGAAACGGACAGTTAACCTAATCCGTGAAGTGGAGAAGAAGAATTACGTTTATACATTATTTTGTTTTCATCACGGTCCGACACAATCAAATCAAATAACTCGTATGAAAAAATATTGTTTCATCAATTTATTAATGTTTTTTAACTTTATTTCTATTGTAGTTCATCGTATTATACATGTTATGCAACTTAGAAGTGTTAGGAATTTACGTAGGCTAGGTATAATAACACAGGTCAACATGATTTTTATCTCCTGAGTGCCAATAGTGTACTTAATGCAGTGTTTATCGTGTTTTCAAATATGTATTCGGAATTTCTCCATCACCCACAGTTTTTTTATTTCAATTTCAATTAATGGATAAACTTTTTTCATCCATTTGTCCATTGTAAAATAAAACCAAATGAGATTTCAGCTATGGAAAAGAGATATCAAGGCAAATTGAATCCTAATATGCTGGGCGATTATTATTGGACCATCAAGAGAGATGCTCCACAGGCGAAATATAGCAGAAAATCGTCATTTCTTATTTTCTAGGTGAGTCCGAATGTTCGAATATCGTGTAGTTACGAATGTAGAAAATATTAAAGTGTTTGAAATTATAAATTCCTGTCTCTCGGAAACCTTGCGTGATGGAGAAAAACCGATATCATATTTGAATTTAGGAGAAAAAATACTATCAGAATCACATATTTTTCTCTCTGAGACAAAAAAAAAGTTTCTTTTTTGTTTTTTTTTTGTTGCTCAGTGTAATTACTGTGATCAAACTACATTATTTCTGCTACATTATTATTGTTTCCTTACATACTATAGTCTTCGAACCACTGACAAAATCTCCCATTCTCCAAGGAGCCGGTGACAAGTCTAGATGGCCCTTGGTCTTCCAGTCGTCTGCTGGTCTTACACTTACATGTGTAACTAACAGAGACTAAAGATCATCTATCAGAGTAGGGTGATTTGTGGTCAGTATGTGAATATCCAAGCCGTTATAGCTTACTTTCTCCATGTGGATCCGCTTCTTATTGTAACTAATCAAATATCTCATGATACCATGTCGGGTGGGCACCGTGTCAGCACATCAGAATTAAGGGCGGTGATATGTAAAAAATTTACCATTTGAGATCAAAATTGACATTTCTTGTTTTTTGTACTAAAAAATTGCCTGTTCTCTAATGTATATTTTGGCGAAGTTTCAGAGGCCTATGACGCTTCTAAGTGCCCTAAATTACGTCAGAGTTAAAAGGCTGCGCCAGTTAAATACTACCTGAATGCAAGTCTTTAAACTTGTTTTTCTACACTTTTATTTCCACTGCATTTTTGTACATTCAAAATAGAATGGAATTCAGAAATGTTGTCCTTGAAGGTTCAAATTTTTACTACATGCCCTAAACAAATGGATAACAAAGTAGTGCATGGGTTTCATGATTGAAGTAGTATTTTAAGAAATAAAAAATAAAATGTATGCAATTATTATTTTTTTGTAGTTCCACACATGAGGTACAATATTATCTTTTTTCTCCCTTTGTATTCACATTATAAGAATTCTACTGCATGATTTTTTTTCTAAATATTTTAGGGGTCTTGTAAAAAATCAGACATTTAATAAAAAATTGTGGAATCCATTTAATTATAATATAAGCAATTTTTTTTTAAATGTAATATTTAAAAACTCATAAAATAGAAGTCTCACAAGAATGAAACTTAAACACATCGTTATGTATCATGCAGTGAATGTTTGTTCAAACAAATCAAGTCTATAGCTCAAAAAATGTAGTAAATAGAAATTTCACCTATCACCCTCCTTAAATAGCCAGATTTTAACCAGTTTGTTTGGGTCTTTAATTGTTCTCTACGTCCTTTTGATTATGTGGGGGTTGTAAAGCAATACTTCAACACCAAAAGCACTTTTAGAATGTTCTCTGATATCTTATGGATGGCATGTTACTGATAACACCTGTTTTGTGTTTAGAAAACTGTGTAGAAAGAGACATATTTTCTGCACAAAATTTTCATGTGAGATAGGCATAATACAGGGCTACAATTTAAGCCCCGAAAAAAGTATCTACACCTGTTACGGGCCTCATAATACCAATAGTAAAAAGGAACTTTTTCGTCGCTTTCAATTTTTTGCCAGAAAGTTGCGAACCGGTTTTATCCTTCAGGGCTATTTTTCTAGCGCTATAACGAGCTATCTTGTGTTTTTTTCTAAATTAATTTTGCTTTATAGTTGAAAAAATAGCTTTTGGCGTCTTTATGAATTTTTAACCTAGTTGCCCCGCACCGATTTTTTTTTTCCCAAAAGCATATATATTGAATTCCTACGATTTTTCTGTTAATTATCACGTTGGAATGTGACCAGGGATTTTTTAGTACTCTAATTACCCTGACCTATTATTTTGCAAAACAGTTACTATATTCTCCGTTTTTAATTCTTACAAAAAACAATAATACATGCCAAGCACGTCTCAAGAACAATCCCACGTTTGCAGGAACACTGCAAAATAAATCGCTGCTTAAAGCCGGGTATTATGAAAGGGAGGGGAAAATCGCGCGGACGAAAACCAATGAATATTTTTTCTGTACAAGTTGCAGGAAATTTGTAACCCTCGTTGTCTATTACTTGCAACGAG
Source organism: Diploptera punctata (assembly GCA_030220185.1). NCBI lineage: Eukaryota > Metazoa > Arthropoda > Insecta > Blattodea > Blaberidae > Diploptera > Diploptera punctata. Next base: position 398,726 of record JASPKZ010006846.1, on the reverse strand, counting down.
TCCATTTTAATTGCTCTATATTTAATTGGAAATATGTTAAGATCACGTTTAGATCAACAAATAATATTTTTGAAATATTAATAAGGAAGGTGTAAGTTATTTGAAAACTGGTAATTGCGTTAACCTGCAACATCCCTGAAAAGACCCCTTATTATAGTACTGTATATCTTCAGATTTATTAGTTTTGATAACAATATTGATTTCAGTAACCTCGGCTTTTAGTAATACGAGCTTAAGGCTAGCAAACTTACCTTGTAAAACACTTGAAATGAAACCATCACAAAACAGTGTATCGTAATATCAACAGAAAACAGTAAATTATAGCAGAGCGTAACAAACCCGTCTTTATAGCCATCCAAATACACAAACAAAAAAACTTCTAGATAATGGAATACAGTGTGTCCGACTTCTAAGAAATACGGAGTTACAGATTTAACAATTATTTTAATTGACTATTTAACTCATTCCCCAAATGGGAGTCCATGACCGATCACATTTCAATGAATTTTGTTTTACAACCAGTGATAGTCGAGTTTCACCTCGATGTTTAGCGAATTATGTTTACCAAAATAAAGAAAGATCCTCCTTTTTAATATTCTGATCGTGTCAGAGCATTATTTTGCAGTGACTGACTCTCCATCAAATATGTTCAATATAGCAAATAATGAACAGATTCCTTCAAACTACTTACTTTGATAATTATGTTCAATAATTGTGTTTTTAAATAATTGTTTCCTAAAAAATAATTAATAACCTATAACGTTCGGTATAATGAACAGTTTCATTTTTTCTCCACTAGAGTGCATTCTTACAATATTGTGATCCTATTTGGCATAAATAATAGCCTATGATCTAGTTACAGTGGATGAGCAAATGAAACAAACAAACATTTGTAATTTGTTTTCAAACATCGCCGTTTACATTAAATAGATAAATATTTTAAAATAACTATATTTAAATAATGATTTGTGAGTAAACAGCTTAATTTTATTCGTTAAATAGTCCTAACAAATCCCACTCTTGATTTCCAAATCCTCTTGATAGATTGGAAATCACTCCTGGCATTACTTTATGATAAATATTAGCCAGTGTACTGTTTATGTTTCTGAACACCATTTAAAATGTATCATTGTTACTTATTGTTCATATTATTGAATACATCGTTTATTTTTTATATTCAGTGCCACCAGGTTGTCATTATGATATTTCTGGTATTCTCTTCTGGCATTGACATTCTGAGGTTGGGGAGCCTGGAAGACTGAGTTACGCTATCACGATGATGCATATTAGGTGATGATGGTAATGATGCGCCTGGAGTGGCCTTAATCCTACACTTAATCTAATAAGTTGAAAATGATACCAATGGCCAGATGATGTTCGGGAACCGTTTGGACCTTAAAGCTTTCTAACATTTGTCTGACAGGTGAGAACAAACCTCGAGAAAACCTCTCCCAGGAAAATTCTACTGGCCGAGGATCGAAATCGAGCCCTCTGCGTGACAAGGCAACACACAACCTCGAGGCCACAGCGGTGCACATTGGATACATTGTAGATATTTAGGCTATAAAAATTGTTTTATGCACATTGGTAATTCGTAAAATAATTAAACTCTGGATCACACACACAATTTGTTGACCACATAAGGACATGGAGAGCCTTCCTGGATGAGTGATCAGCTCAATACCACGGCCATGTCCGAGACAACACGAATATTTAAGACAAATCACACCATTCACTCATAAATTCATACTAAAGAAAGCGAATACGAAATGAATGATTTTGAAGGCCAAAAGTGTTCGGAACTATTTGACCTTGAAGTTTCTTGACATTCGTCTTATAGGCGAGAAAAAAAATAGAATGTAAAATTCTATATAAAGATAATAAATAACGATGAGATAGGCCAATATATAGCACACAAATAATTTTATACATACAAATTGAAAATATTAGAGCCTCATGACAAATAACCTATCCTCCGGCGACATATTTAAATATAATGTGACTATAGGTCTTCTAGTCTTATTTATCGCTATTTCGGAATGTAATAGATGTCAGTTTCCTATAACAGTCTTTGTTTTGCATATTTTTGGATCCGGATGACAGCTTTGTAGAGTTATAAAATAATGACCATAGTTCATAATTTGTTTCATGTAATTAACAATCTTGGATTTTCAAAAAACGTGTTTCACAGATATAGATTACATTTGTTCTGCATGATAGATATTATATATTAGTAGAATAAAATAAGCTATTTGTGAAATTCACATTTGTCACATTCCCTGTTATTAACACGTTTCAAATAGAACACTTACGTTTCAACTTCAGCTGGCGGAAAATCCTCACATTTCAGCAGCTCCTTACCTGAAACAAACATACAAATATGTTTAATACTTTATATACTGTATTGAATTTTATTAATCACATTTTTAAATATTTAGTTCTACAACAATTTTATGAGCTTAAAACACATGTATTGTTTTGATATAATTTACGTTTTAGTAAATCCTGAAACAAGAGTGACGATCTTTCACCGTAAAAATACAACCGTCAAGAAATGCGGACATGGGTTCTACTGGGGTAAAATTTTCCGGAGGTCAAATAGTCCCCCATTCGGTTCTCCGGGCGGGGACTACTTCAGGGAACCCATGCCAAAGGCTCAAACACAGGGACATGTTCCTAGGAACATGGAATGTTAGGACTTTATACAATAGCGGGGCACTAGAGATATTAACGCGGGAATTGGATAAATCGCCCTTGGATATAGTCGCTTTACAGGAAGTTAGGTGGCCAGGAGAAGGTAGTCAGGAATCAGGAAGCTTTGCATTATACTATGGGGGTGCAGAAAGACCTGCATTTGGAACGGGTTTTTTAGTCAGAAGGAGGATCCTATCCGCTATCCGAGATATTAAGTTTGTTAGTGATAGGATATCATACATAATTCTAAAGGGTAAACGACATGATTTTATAATTGTTAATGTACATGCCCCTATAGAAGATAAAGATGACAAGATCAAGGATGAGTTCTATGAAGAATTAGAATGCATATTTGATAGCCTTTCACGGTATCATATGAAAATTGTCTTAGGAGATTTTATAATGCCAAAGGTGGGCGGGAAGATATATTCAAACCAACAATAGGCAAATTCAGTCTTCATGAAGATAGTAACGACAACGGGGTTAGATTAGTCACATTTGCCACATCAAAAATCTCATTGTTAAGAGCACAACATTTCAGCATAAGGATATTCATAAATACACCTGGACGTCCCCAGATGGAGAAACTCGGAACCAGATAGATCATGTATTAGTGGAATAAACGCTGGCACAGTAGCATCACCGATGTTATAGCAGTTAGAGGGACAGACTACAATTCGGATCATCATCTGGTGAGAGTGAAAATCAGACAACCGGCTGTCGCTTATGAAGAGGAACAAATGCTAAAGATGATTCTGTAAAATATGAATTAAAAAACATGAAAAATGATGAAATGCGGCAAGAATACCAAATCAAAAATTGCTAATAGATTTGAAGTACTGGAATCTTCAGATGACAATGTGGCAACTGAAGAAGAAACTGATATAACTTAAGAATGGGAGGCTATAAGAGATACGATTAAATTGTCAGCATCAGAAAGCATTGGTTGTTTAAAAAAGAGGCAAAACACGAAATGGTTTGATGAGGAATGTGCCGACATTGTAAAGAAAAGAAAACTAGCAAAATTAAATGGTTACCGAGCCAAATGAGGTAAATTTAGAGCAATTGGGTAGTGTTAGACGGGAAACCACTAAGTTACTAAAGAGTAAAAAGAGGGAATATTTGAGAGAGAAGATTAATGATCTTGAAATGAATGCAAAAAATAGGAACATTTAGAGAATTATATCAGGGAATTAGTATAGAGAAGAAAGGGTTTCAGGCTAGAACAAACATAATTCGGAATGAAAATGGGGATATGATTGCAGATTCCAGGAGTATATTAAATAGATGGAAAAGTTACTTTAATCAGCTATTAAATGTACATACAGAACAGGACATTGAGGAGGATAAGTTAACAGACAGCAGAAATGCTAGTCGCAGAGCCAAGTGCATTAGAGGTTGAAATGGCGATTGAAAAATTGAAGATGTATAAAGCATCAGGTTCAGATGAGATCCCAGCAGAACTGATAAAATCAGGGGGAGAAAAATTGATGGACAAGATACGCTGGTTGCTTAGTATGATTTGGGAAAAAGAAGCTCTTCCAGATGAATGGAAGGAATCAATTATCGTACCAATTTATAAGAAAGGAGATAAAACTGATTGCAACAACTACAGGGGCATCTCATTACTTTCAACTTCGTACAAAATTCTAACAAATATATTAGTAAGCAGACTTGCTCCCTATATTGATGACATTCTAGGAGATCATCAATGTGCATTTAGAAGAAACAGGTCTACAACAGATCAGATTTTTAGTATAAGACAGATTTTAGAAAAGAAATGGGAATATAATGGTACTGTACATCAACTATATGTAGACTTCAAAAAAGCATATGATTCAATCAAGAGGGAGAAGTTATATAGTATCCTGCTGGAGTTCGGAATTCCTAAAAAGTTAGTTAGACTTATACGAATGTGTCTAAATGGCTCAACGAGTAGGGTGCGTGTAGGCAAACATTTTTCAGACACTTTTGAAATCCAGAATGGGTTGAAGCAAGGAGATGCACTATCTCCTCTACTATTTAATTTTGTACTAGAGCATGCCATTAAATCTTTAGAGAATAAGGAAGGCTTACAACTGAATGGTATTAATAAGCTGTTAGTTTATGCTGATGATGTAGTACTACTGGCCGATAGCGAGGAGATACTAAAGGCCAACACGCACACACTATTGAGTAACACTAAGAAATTAGGACTGGAAGTAAATATCAGTAAAACTAAATATATGGTCACACGTAGAAATACATTATATAATGGAAATGGACAGCTAATGACAAATGAGGGAAATTTTGAGGAATTGGCTGAATTCAAATACCTAGGAACAATAATCACAAATAGGAATGAGATGCACAAAGAAATTAAACATAGGCTCAATTCTGGAAATGCATGCTATTATGCATTGCAGAGACTTTTGATGTCCCAACTCCTTTCAAAAAACGTTAAGCTGAAAATATATAAAACTATTATTCTACCAGTTATATTATATGGGTGCGAAACATGGACTCTTACTTTAAGGGAGGAAAGGAGATTACGAGTATTTGAGAATAAAGTTCTTAGGAAAATTTTTGGACCAAAGAGAGATGAACAGACAGGTGAATGGAGAAGACTACATAACAATGAACTACATGGTCTTTATAGGAAGCCAGATATAATAAGAACAGTTAAGTCCCGTAGACTGCGATGGGCAGGACATGTTGCGCGTATGGGGAATGAAAGACTTGCATGGAAACTTCTTGTAGGAAAGCCAGAAGGAAAACGCCCAGTTGGTAGACCAAGAATGAGGTGGGAGAACAACATTAACTATGATTTGAGGGAAGTAGATTATACAGGAAATGATTGGAAAGCATTAGCTCAGGATAGGGATGTATGGAGAGCTTATGTCCGCGCGGCCATGAACCTACGGGTTCGATAGTGCCAGTGAGTAAGTAAGTAAGTAAGTAAATCCTGAAACAAAACTCCACGAGAGAAAAGTTTAAGTTACAAAAGTTAAGTGAAATGCTAACGTCATGTAATGCATAGTTATATTTGTCTCAGTTTATGAAGTGCCACACACACACACACACACACACACACACACACACACACACCAGCACCTTGACACGAGAATAATTACATCGTTTGTAAAATAAAACATCGACTCTGCTGTCAAGATGAAGGGATATCCCTCGTCTGCTCGTTATTAAATTAAAACTTCAACTTTTAACAAGGCTTTTAGTGACACAGATCTCTTTTCTCTCCCTCCACCTGTTATACTCATTAAAACACACAAACATATGCATATATATATGTCAAAATGTTGCGGTTGTGGAGTTGGTTAAAACTGCTTCACATTTCAAGTCATGCGTAATAATAATAATAATATAATAATAATAATAATAATAATAATAATAATAATAATAATAATAAAACAATAATAGTAATAATAAAAACAATAACAATAATATTATTTTATTAGAAATGTTCCACAATACAGTGTTTGTCCTTCAAACCAAAGTGATTTGTCGCCAGACGTTCCTGTCTAAAACATCTTCTTCCCTCAAATCTCTAGCTTCCATAATTCTCCTGAATCCATCTATGCAACGGTCTCTAGGTCTGCCTCTTTGACGTCTTCCATTAGGATTTTCTTTGGTATTCTATTTTCCTCCATTCTTATGACGTGTCCATAACAATTTGAATCGTTCTTTTTCTATTTTTTCTATTTTTCTATTTTTTTTTCAACTTGCATAATTTCCCTTATTGTGCTGTTTCTGACTGTATCCCTTAATAATAATAATAATAATAATAATAATAATAATAATAATAATAATAATAATAATAATAATAATAATAACAATAATAATAATTCAATAATAAGAAAATAATTGTAATAATAATAACGATAGTAATAATACGGTACTTATTTTATTTATATACGGTACAGATTTTTAATGTTTACACATCTTTCTGTGCCTAAAGTTTTAGTTTCTTTCTCCATGTCTCTGTCCATCCACTCCATGTCCTCCAATCCTCTTGTTCTTTTCACATTTCTTATTTCTTGCATCCACGAGTTTCGAGGTCTTCCTTTCCTTCTTCCAGGTGGACACCATTCGAATGTTTTTTTCTAGGTAATCTTTTCTCTTGGTTAAGCAAATCCCGATAGGAAGCATCCTTGTCCCCAGAGGAGGTATACGGGTATAAACTAGATTACATATTACCTATGAAACTCGACTTCTGGACGAGATCACCTTTGATATAAGTAAGATATAAAATTAGAAACAATAAAAACTGAAATGGGAACACTAATTTAGAATAGGGTGCAGGTTGGTATGTTGCTGTATAAAGAAAGATATTGAACGCCGCTAGATATACATGTAACAATAACAGTAAATTGTATTGTTCGGAGCGAGTCTAGTATCTCGTATTTTTAGAAACAAAGTTTTAAAAGCTATAAATCGTCGCTGTGGCTTAGTTAGCAGAGTCCCTACCTCCACTCCGGCGACCCGGGTTCGATTCCCGGTGGGGTTAGGGATTTTTAAAATCTAAACCTTGGGTTTGGGTGTGTGTAGTGTCTAAGTACCATTGGGTTTAATTCCTCTAAAAAAAAGTTATAAATCCACATCTGCCTCGTTATTCTAGAAGTCAAGTTCCTGTCTCCGTCCCGAGGGTTGCGGGTTCAAACCCAACAGGGATCGATTGAATTTTTTGTCCATAAGACAAGTTCTCCAGGAAAAACTTTAAACCGTGGATCTGGGTCTGAAGATGTTGGGCTCGTAAAATAATAGCAGGCCTAAATTAGTGACTGCACTCAGGTAGGAAGAGGAAACTGGCTGCTGCCTGGCTAGATAAGGGTAGGGGTTATTATTCTAGCATTGTTGTTCTACTTATTCATCTAGGCTCTTGTTGTCATTCCGGGGATCAAGTTTCAGACAAAAGCCTTCATCTAACTTGGTCATTCCATGTCTCCTCTTGCAATTATTTACTGTTATCTAATCTATTCATCCTGTTCAGGAAGGGATACTCGAGAATTTCCAACTGTCTATCACACTACACTGTCAAAAATTTCCAAAAAAAAAACAGTAAGTTCAAAAAAGTTTTTCACAAATTCTTAGGACTTCATTCGAAAAAGACCAATATTTCAAATATTGAAAAAAAAATTAATATGAAATCAACTAAAATATGAACATTTACCCAAAAAATACAAAATATTACTTTTTGGTTCTTTTCGATTATACACACAAAAATTGTAAAAAATTCTTTGTCTCAATGTTCTTCTTCTAGTAGTTTAAAATATGAAACTTCATATTATTTCTAGCTGAAATTATATTTATGGTATTTTTTTTAAATTAAAAGTGAATATCAAGATTTTTCACATATAAAATATTTTTCACATTACAAATAACGATATTATTTGTAACTAATAAAGATAGTCCATAATTATAAGCACAAAATATAAAATAACATTCGTTATATAACCGTAACGTGATTTCCATACTTGTCCTGGGATCATGAAGTATGTCATATCTGTAAAGATGGCACAAACATTTTATTTGTGTTTCTCTTCTAATTTAAGCAATATAAATATCTAACCTAAAAGTGACAATAATAATGAATTATTTGACAGAAAGGATTACTATAATATTAGTGTGGGTTATTTTAATTATTTTTTAAAAAAATTAAGACCGATGCATGTAAATGAGAAGATAAACTTAAATCCACCGTGTCCCATTCAAACCTCCCTCATTTTAATTAGTCATAACTCTCAAAGTATTACACATCCAAGTTAACTGTTCACGGGCGGAGGGGAAGAGTTTTAGCGCTAGTGTCACCGTTCTACTGAATCTGTGGAAGGGATGTAGGAGAAAACTGTACATCTGATCACGTATTGAAATTTTTCAACTTCAAATGTGGGAGGAGAATCTCTAAACACGTGTGAAAGATCTTAACATGGTTGTCAAATTAGTCATTTAAGCACGGAACGCTCAAGCGGTCGGATCATTTAAAATCACAGTATTTGTCGTCTCTCTCTTACCAGCCTCACAATAAATCACAAGTGGCAACATGTAAAGAGAAGGGCAAGGAAGGGACAGCTGATTCCTAGACGTAACCCCAAAAGTAACAGGGTTGTCAAGTTAGTCATTCTGCCACTGACCGCGCAGAAAGACGGATCATTAAAATACACAGTATTTGTCAGCTCTCTACCTGTCAATCAACAAACATAATACAGAGGACAGGAAGTGGCAACATAGTAAGAAATAGACAGAGAAAGACAGTTTGTTAGTTAACATATTTTCCGCCTGCACAAAACACTTGGATGGGTAATATGCGGAATTATGAAATGAGGTTGGTATTAAAATAAAGAGAAACTCAAATAATTTTTGTTTTCATTGTTACAGTTAATTCATCTGTCGCATGTTGCACAATAATTACATAAAACAAAATGGCGACTCATCAGCAACGAGCACAAACTATTTTCTGGTATGCAGAGACGAAGTCAATAATTACAGTGCAAAGAAATTACCGGAGAGAATATGGAGGAAATTAACCTGATGGGAAGACCATTAAGGCATGGCTTGAGATGTTTCTGGCGACTGGAAGCGTTAAAAAAGAATTAGGAAGTGCTCGTACACGTTTTTTCAGAAGAAAATATTGAAGAAATTAGAGCAGGATTTCAGAGAAGTTCACAAAAATCAATTCGCCAAGCTTCCCAGCAGTTCAATGGACATGTTAAACAGAACATGCCACGAAATCGAATACACACTTGATATTGTTTGTGCTACTAATGGTGCACATATAGAGGTGTTTCAGTATGTGGCAATGTGTGACAATAAAAATCCTTTGATTTAATACCGGCCTCATTTCATAATTCCATATACTTTGTTAGTTATGATTAATTAAATTGTGGGAGGTTTGAATGGGACACCCTGTATTACCTATGTAGGTAATATAAAACCTAAACGAAATGGTAACCAACGCTAGACAAAAAAATGATTAAGATTAGTGTTAATAATTTTTTGTTAGTTTTATAAGTTCATGACCGTCGTGTTTAAAATGTGTTGTAAAACGATGTGGGACGATTTGTGCTAACTAATATCTGATATAAGGTGAAGTATATGGTTAAAAATTAAGAGAGTTGTGGGTTTGAAAACCTGAATGAAGGTGAGATTCGGCCCTTTCAACTCCTCAAACTGCCCAAGAAACCATAAAAGAGTCTGTAAATATTAAGTACAATTGAAATATATTAAATCAGGTTAGCTCCAAACTGCAAATGACACACCAGCAAAACCTATAGCAATATTTCGTCAGCATGAATAATAAACATCGTTCACTAGGTAAATCAATTGAACATATTTGTATATCGTTCATACAACGTTTCTTTTATTCAATTATCAACCAGCAATTTCTGATATGCATATTCTAATATCTAATATGTCTTCTAGAGAAAACGGAATGGGAGAAAGAATCTTCTGACATTCCCTTATATGAATATTGTCTAGAAGGATTAATAGATGAAAATGTTAATTCAACACTTGCACTTTCCTTGAGTTTGTATCTACTCATTTTTATAGATACGAAATATATAATAAAGTTCAATATTTTTAGACTGGAATAAATTTATTTAGCCTGGTGGAGTTAAGGCCATGTGGCCTTCTTTTCCACTCACCAGGACAAACACATGTTACATTTAAATACAAAAACATACAATGATAGTACATACTAAACAATTATTTATTTGTCAAACTGAACAATAATGAAAATAATGTCTAATAATACAATAAAATTAAACTAATGAAGGAATGTATACACAAAGGAATAACAATTCGAATCTACTATACATAAAACGTCCACCGCTGTGGTCTCGAGGTAGCGTGCTGCCTTGTCACGCAGCGGGCCCGGATTCGGTCCCCGATCGGGACAGTTTTTCTGGGTGAGGTTTTTTATCGGGGTTTTTCCTCACCTGTAAGATAAATGTCAGGAAAACTTTAAGGCCCAAACGGTCCCCGAAATCATATGGTCATCATCATCCTTATCATCATCATCATCCTTCATCGGTGTGGAAAGCAACGGGAAGCTACCACACCTACAATTCCCTACTAAAGCTGCAAGCATAGCATGAAAATACTATAATTGCAGTGAAGGGCCTGCTTTCGGGCAGAATTACTATGGATGGATGGATACATAAAACATAAATGAGAAACAAAAATGCAAAGAACGTAATAAACTATAATGAACTAATCTATCGCTTATATATATATATATATAATATATATATATATATATATAATATATATATATATATAAAGCATTAGATAAATATACTGACACAACTCAATATTATTTTTATCAAATAATGAAACAAAAACAAATTATTAATAGTTAAAAAAGAAATATTTGTCAGTTGTTTCTGTTAATAATTTTATTTTCAATTTATCTCTGAAAGATCGTAAAGTTTGGCAGTCTCTGATATAGGGTGGAAGAGAATTCCATGTTCTAGCAAGAGAAACTGTAAAAGATTTCGAATAATAGGTAGTATGATGAGGAGGGATATAAAGGAC
>JASPKZ010006846.1:0-382500 GCA_030220185.1 Diploptera punctata | reverse complement strand
GAAGGATATTTCTATACAATTCATGAAAAAATATTTTATAAAGCGGAAAAACAGAGAAATAAATTAGTTTCCACTTCACCGAATTCCCGTTAGTAAGAAAAACAATAAGGAATGATTCCTGCCACCGGGGGATGTAGAGATTCTACCTGTACCTGCAATGTTATGTCGGCCTCACTGCACACCTGTTATGTGAAATGCAGATACCTGTCTCACAAATAACCATTGCACTGTTAAATCTTTAATTACTAAAAGTTCTTAGACCGATCTTTCACAGGTTGCGTTCGGAATTTTAACGGAATAAAGATGGTTAAAACGTATGTATCATTGTCATTAAACGGAAAAGTGAAAGTGATTGAAGATAAATCTCCAAATTTCAGGACCGATGCTCCAAAGTCAAGCTCTAGCTGTTGCTAAATCCCTAGGGAATAACCATTTCAAGGCATCTTCAGGTTGGCTGGAGAGTTTTAAAAGACGACACAATGTAGTGTGGATTGAAATTTGCGGGGAATCAAAGGATGTGGACGAAAGTGTAGTTAGTGAGCGGAAACACCGAAACTGCATACTTTAATTTCAGGATACGCGCCTAAGAGACATTTTTAACGGATTTTTTTTTCGCACGTTGCCCTCGATGTCGCTCATGCATACTATAAGTTACTTCACTTTTCAACGGCAGCGGAACTACAATTAATCCAATACGTAAAAAGTCATATACGGTGCTCTTTAATGTAAGATTTTATTAATTAGTTTTGATTTTTTTATAATGCAGAATTTTGTCTAATGTGCAAAAAAAAAAAAATTGGTCCCTTGCGATTCCGCATTGAGCAAGTTTTACTGTATCTTATTTTTGATCAGCCTCACGGGCTAGTGACTACAGTCTTGAGGTCCCGGGTTCGATTCCTGGTCAGATTATAGGAATTGCATTATTACTTGTAAAAATTGAACACATTAAAATCGTTTTTAAAGAGTGCTGTCAATTGAGAAAACAAAACAAACACAAATTGTATGACGAGTACTAAAATATACTTTCGTAACTTTAATTTTTTTATTTATTCTTATAATTAAATAATTACTGACAATATGAAATTATTATATATGTTCATGATAATTTATATTGATTATATTTGCACTTTTATAATTATTCATTAAATTTGCCATAGTTTATTATATGTTGGCAGAAGTGCGTCCAATTTATAAATTTTACAGTACGGGGCACGCCGTAGCGTAGTGGTTAAGGCACTGAGCTACAAGCCGGAGGGTCGAGGGTTCAAGTCCCGTTGGGGTCAGGATTTTTAAACTGACCCAAACCCTCTGGCGGCACTATGGCCCTGGGGTCGACTCAGCCTCTAACGTAAATGAGTACCAGACGCTTGTTCTGGGGTATAGGCGGCCGTCGCGCAGGGCTGACAACCCGGCTGACATAAAGTGCCGATTGTCTAGAAAAAGTGGGAGCCTTAACCTCCTACTACCCCAAGGGCCTCCTGAGGCCTGTTGTGGGATCACTTTACCTTTATGATACTATTAATATTGCATTTTTCGGTTTTTTTTACATAATCGTAAATTATTGAAATGGGACACTGTTTTTTTTGTATATTAAAATAATAGATCTTAATATTAATACACTGAAAGGAAGATTAAAGGAAATTAAATTAATATAGGTATCACGTATCATTATATGAACGAGACATATGCTGTCTGACTGAGTGACTTTCAATGACGACAATTTGTTGGTGCTCCATCGTTTGAGCTGCTGTGATTAAATCTGTTAAATTCTTAGGGTTTCATAGGAGCACAGTTTCTAAGGTTATCTCCGCATACTTGTCTAAAGGTAAAACATATTATGCAGAAGGAACGGTGGTAAAAACAAATACTAAATGAAATAGCCAGGTGAGTTCTGAAGAGGATTGTGTCACAAAATCATAAAAACACTAACGATAAAGTGACTACATAAATAAATACGCATTTAAAGGAAGCATTTTCAACGAGAACAGTGACGATAGGGATGGACAAATTTGACATTTATGGCAAGGGAGCAGTTAGTAAACCATGATTAAAGACAGAAAGCCTAAAGCGAAAACAGTGATGCCTTACACTGCTGATGAATGGAAAAATATAATATTGTCTGGTGTGTTAGCATAATCCCTGGTAAGATATATGGCTGGAGAACACAAACAAACTTAAACCCCTAGTGCCTAGAGCATATAATATACACTGAATGGTACATATATTCTTCGACTCAGGCAATGATATATTTCAAGATGACAATTCCTCTACTCTCACTGCTGATTGTGGTAAAGAATAGCTTGACGTGCATGAAAGAGATGTAAGATGACTATGATAGTCAGTTCTGCAGATCTGAATGTTATTCAGGAAATATGGTGTGAATTGGAAACTAGAGTAAGGAGCAAATTTACACCTCTTTCCTCTTTTAAAGAGCTAGCAAAAATTTTCCATGAACAATGTAGCAAGATACACATAGAATACATTCATTATTTTATGACTCAATTCCTAGAAGAATAACTGTAGTTGTTTTAAAGACTAATAGAGATCCTATACTCTATTATTTTGTTGGTTTTCATTATTTTGTCTTCAACAAGTATATTATTTCAATGTTCTGCTCATACTCTCACTATATAGAGAATAGAAAAAATACATATGTTATATTGTTAACCAAATATTGTCAGAGTTAATAAGTTTACGAGATCTAGATAGGCTCATAATGTAGCTTCAATGGATGACAACAGAAATGCTTTCAAATATTATATGGGGATGCATCGTACCGCTACTTACCAATTAGCATTTACTCATCGGTGCAAATAATTTACCCAGAGGATACTCGATGCAGTCGGTTTATAATGTCCTTCACAAATGTAACTCACAGAACCTAACACTACTTCTAATACGAACTTGTGGAATACACATGTTAACATGCAGTCAATAGCCGGGCCCAAATATATACTTACTTCATCTTCCCAAAATAAGGCACCTCTAGCGTTTTATTAATCATAATATTGTAGAAAATTGGCACGTTATATAAACATCGAGAAAACTATATACCTGGTATAGGGGAAGAAATAGAAAATATAAATTAGGAACAAAATTAGACCATTCAGGCGATAACACAGTGGAAATTAAAAATAGAATCGCACAAACAGGACAAGCAATAAATGATTTAAACTCTGTTTGGTGGAGAAAATATATTTCAAAAAATACAAAATTGTAAATATATCAAACCATAATTCAGAGCATTTTAACATATGGTGCTGAAGTCTGACAAATTCCTACCAGGGAAATGAACATAATTTAAGTACAGAAATGGATGTTTTAAGAAGATCAGCTGGAAAATCTAGAATGGATATAACACGAAATATATAAATAAGGAAAATTATGGGTGTACAAGAGGAGACGGACATCTTAGACATTATAGAAAAGAAAGGATTACAGTGGTATGGCCATGTCAAAAGGATGCCAAAGCAAAGATTGCCTAAAAATGTTATGGAATGGATCCCAATGGAAAGGAGAAGAGAGGAAGACCGAAGAAAACTTAGATAGAAGGGGTACAAGCAGGTATGAATACCAGAGGATTCGAGGAAGATCAATGGATGGACAGAGAGCAATGGTGTTTGGCGGAAGACGGCGGCAGCTGCCATGATACCGGATGATGATGATGATGAATATTGTAGAATGCTAATCATATACAAATTTGGTAACGACATTCCTATCGTCAATCATGAGAGGAAAAGGAAATCAATATTAGCTTTAAACTTAGGTTGAAGGATATAGAAAAATAGTTAAGCAAATTGACAAATAAATGGCATTACAAGCTCAAACTAAAATGAATATAATTGAATTGGTCAAAAAGAATAAATATAACATTTAGCTGCTTTAAGCAAATTGAATATAAACAATGAAAAGTAGGAACAGTCGTGAACCTTTAATAATAATACAAAATCACTCCTCCATACCAAAGTTCTCAAGCGTTCCAAACTTAAACATATTCTTCTTAGAGCTTTCCTTACAACAAAAACAGTTCCAGGCAAGGGATCGCTTATTCGATCCCCTGCCGTCTTGACAAAAAAGAAATGTAACTTCGACTGTTACAGTTTAGGGGCTTCTTGTCACGGACATCACGCATCGCGCACACAATCCGCGCACGATGAGGCGATAGGAGAGAGGGAACTAGGAAGGGGTAAACAAGGAGGGGATAGAGCACAGAACACATAAACGGCACAGAGTCTACTAATTACATGACAGCAGTCAATATTCACGTCATCACGGTTCAGGGAAACTGTTAGGGGGGAATGTCCATTAGGACAGCCTCGAAGGTGTGAGAATACGATTAAGATGGGTCATAGGGAACAGCAAATTAGAGAAATGAATTAGATTCCATTGCTAAGATTGCAGACCATTTGAAGAACTTAATGAAAGCGTCACTGAACTTACGGGACCCATAAGCCATTTCTTACTTAGTTAATACTTCAAACCAGATTTTAAAACCAATAATATTCAATATAAATTATTTTAGATATGAACTGTTCGTTAATGAAATGGGTGTAAATACAAAATACAAATAGCGAACAAGTTTGATTCACCCGTTACAGAATTGAATTCAACTATTTGATTAAAATTATCTATAAAATAACAAAGCATAACATTAACAAAAAACTGACTATGCGCGCAACAGAACTGAATAATATTCATACATGTAAACGACATGCGGTTATGTCATTCTGCTTTTGTTCAGTACACATTTAATAACTTGCAAATATTACTTTGATAAAAATGTATCTGATTCAAAGTGTAATCAAATTCCAACATAATTTATGTAAAGTATGTTAATTAGCTTGTTTTACATTTATCCGTGGTTAAAAATAATTATATATTCAATTGCATTCTGACGAAAAACGTCAATGAACAAAACCACATTCGTAAAAATATAATCCGCATATCACTAATATAGACCAATCAATGTGGCACGTTTGACCATATTCAGGGCTGATAAATAAAATAATCGGTAATTCAGAATCAAAAATGCAGTGGGTTGACACAATAGTTCAGATTTTTCTACAGATTTTCTAACATAGAGATACGATATTTGAATCAACAACGTAACTGTAACAAAGCTTTCAAAATATATTTTTTGCGTGATAGTACGTTTTGTCGTACTTGCCAGCACTGGCGAGCATTATTAAAAGTTCAACTTCCTACATTTCGGGGTTGCCAACCTAAATAATTAATTGTAGGCTTTCACGGCCGGCATCTTGATCCATATTTGGTTCGTCTTCCGGGCTTATAGGCCGTGGTCTGGTTGTCTTCATACTCGACGTTTCGTCTACTGCTGCGGTAGACATCATCAGGAGATGATGAGCACGCAGTATCTCCTGATGATGTCTATCGCAGCAGTAGACGAAACGTCGAGTATGAAGACAATCAGACCACGGCCTATAAGCCCGGAAGACGAACCAAATATGGATCTAAATAATTAAACTTTACATTTACACCCACGTGCAGGAATTAAAACCACTGGCCTCTATGTATACCACGTACAATGTACATACAGAAAATATTCAAAAGGTAGTGTTAATATATATTATGCGAAACAAGTCACTGCATTTTAAATGAACTGAACTTTATTTGAAACAATATATATATATATATATATATATATATATATATATTTTTCAAATACCCCAAGTTTGTCTTTCGACATTCCTGGTTCTCTCCTAGCATGGCGTACTTGTAACCCACTTCTGAGGTTGGGGCGCCTGGAAGGCGGGGTTACGTTGCCCCGATGATATGATGGGTGATGATGATGATAATGTTGCGCCAGGAGAGTCCCTAATCCTAAGCTTAACCTAAGATTAATATGAATGATGATGATTGCGATGGCCATATGATTTTCGGGGACCGTTTGGGCCTTAAATTTCCTGACATTTGTCTTACAGGTGAGGAAAAACCCCGATGAAAATCTCACCCAGAAAAACTGTCCCGACCGGGGATCGAACCCGGGCTCGCTGCGTGACAAGGCAGCACGCTACCCCGAGACCACAGCGGTGGACTGTTTGAAACAATATAAAACAATAAATACGTACTTGCGGCCATGATATCAATAATAGTCTCAAGACCTGTTGTTTCAACTAATAAACATTGCCCACACAGCGTTAGTCAATTGTTTACAATGAACGCAAATATTTCAAACAAAGATATTATTTTACTATTATTTATTATTTTGAAAAGACCATCGCGCAAGAAATAATGTATAATGTACGTTTGTGAAGTGTTTTATAGAATCTCGGAAATTAAAAACCTCGCTATCGATCGGTTTTAAACATTTTTTCTCAATTGTAGAAACCACTTTCCAACCTCGCATTGTAATATACTATTACAGGCTATTGAACATGTAAGCTTCCTATTACTCTATATCCTATAACATACCTGAGAGGCTGATTTTTCTACTTTATAAACACGTCAAAAATCATTGTGATTGGTTTGATTTTTATGTTACATAAAAGTACTTCATGCTCGTATTTAATTTATTTCGGTTAAGGTTAGTTCTCAGTACTGCGAATCGTGAAAATGTAACAGAAATCTACTATATCATAAATAATAAACCCAACAAGTTTTCCGGTCTTGATTGGTAGAAAGGTACTTGTAACTCAAGTAATAAACATTAAATTCTAATTCTCTAAATCAGCTCTAAGCCCACATGATGACTCAAATTTGGAGCCCATAAACAGCTTTTTCTTTCAAAATAAAAAAATATATATTACTCTGTTCTCAAAAAATCATCTACACACAAAAATAAAATGTTGTCATCATTCTACTTCAAGAAAAA
The DNA here is from genome assembly GCA_030220185.1 of Diploptera punctata. Taxonomy (NCBI): domain Eukaryota; kingdom Metazoa; phylum Arthropoda; class Insecta; order Blattodea; family Blaberidae; genus Diploptera; species Diploptera punctata. The sequence continues at coordinate 375,668 of JASPKZ010006846.1, read as the reverse complement.
AATGTTTAGTTTTGTCCGGCGAGTTTCGTGGTCTTTTTTGATGACAGCATTTAACTCAGAAAGTCGTAACTCCACGTTCCAGAATTTTTTTACGTGTTTCATGACGCATTAAAGTGATAGCAGGAGCCCTTTCACTGCATGAGAAGGCAGGGATACAGTAAATCATAAATTAATTATCCTGCATTCATCTTACTGTAACTATCAGCTATCTCCCATTAACCACGATCATGAGGAATATAATTTCACGGTTATAATGGAAGAGGTTTTACTAGTTTTTCTGTAGCCATTGTTTTTAGGCCTATAGATGGGTAAGACATAATCTAGAGTAAAGGCCTAGTAGATAAGAGAAAACATGTCTGTTATAAGTTTCTTTTTCTTGCAGATATTGACAGATCGGGTTGGTCGGTTTTTTGTAAACAGAGAGAAACTGGTGGTAGTTAATTAATCTTCCGTGCGCATGTCGATATTTCCCTCGTCAATTAAATGAAGTTCCAACCTGTATCGAGTTCAGTAGCAGCACACTACTCCACTATTTCCGTTACCAACTGAAAAATTAAACCACAAAATTAATAGCAAATAAATGTATAAACGCACTCATTTACTCAAAATATTATCACATTCGAAAACAACATCTATATTCATACATACAAACACACATACATACAAACATACATACATACATACATAGTGTTCTTCCCAAGATCAGGTCTTTTACTGCAAACTGAGCATTCTCCACTCTTTCCTTAACTCAGCCTCCCTTCTTGCATCCGCATACAAATTATATATTTTAATATTATCTATCATCTGATGTATTTTTATGCCTCTAATCTTCTTTCCACTGACAATTACTTCTACGGCATCCGTCAGCAGGAAGTTTCTTCTTAGCCAGTTGCCAATCCAATTTATTTTCCTCTTATTTATGAGTTCCAGCATTGTTTCTTCCTTGGCCCACTCTTAAATTTTGTTTCTCCATTTTATACGCTCCACCCTTCTCCATGTACACATCTCAAAAAACATCCAGTCGCTTTTCCTCATTCCCGACGTAATGTCCAAGTCTCTATACCTTGCAATGCTACACTCCTCACAAAGGACTTCTCTAGCCTCTTCCGTAATTATTTTGTCAAAGGTCCGCAGAAAATGCTTCTCTTCTTTTTAAAAGGTTATTTTGCCATTGCTATCTTTTGCTTTACTCCTTAACATAAGTTCATGTTACTACTGATAGTACAACCCAAGTATTTGAATCTCTCCACTTGCTCAATGGACTCATCTTTAATTCTCATGTTTATCTTCCTTGGTTTCCTTCCTATAATCATGACCTTCGTCTTATTTATATTTATCTTCATCGCATAATATGTTTTAATTATGTGAAATAGGACATACGTATACGTCAATACTTGGGTTGGACATAAAAGTTTGAAAAAGTGTAAGGAAGATCTCAAGATCATAGTTCAAGAAATACAAGAAATAATGCGTTTCTCAGTTTTACAATTATTACGTATGGTCCTTGAGCACAGCAGTTTGATCGGATTCATAAATGAGTTGACTGTCATTGCCGGTTCCAAGTCCGAATAAGAAAGGAGGGGGAGGACTAACAACCTCATTAAAAAATCTGGGTTCAGATGGATCCGGTTCATAGTATCCCATGATAAGGGTTTTAGAAAAGGGGGATCTATAACTGATCAAATTTTCAGCTCGAGAACGATTTTGGAAAATACTTCTGAACATAATATAATACACATACATTGTATATTGGTTACAGTTAGGCCTAGATGGCGTAGGTAAATCTCAATAAATTAAAATACTGACAGGTTTTGAAATCCCTAATAAACTAATAAGGATAGTTAAAATTATACTGAATAAAACCTGAAAAAAAAGTAAAGATCAAAATCATATATCATCTACCCCGTAGCTTTGAAATTTCGACGGGATTAAGACTTGGGCATTCACTGTCTACATTATTTTTCGATTTATGCTTTACCATATACAAAACTACCAGAACAACTGGAAAGCCCATCTTCAATTAATGCCGCATCATAGAATACCAAAAGCCGTGCTTCGTTACTGCACGCAATGCAAAATATCGCTGGGACGTCCAAAAAAGCGCTCGATGGAAAACTCCTCTTTGAGACCGTAACAGGCCACACGGCATAATACTTGCATAGATGATGATGATGATACTTAGAGAAAATAATAATTGAATCATTTAGGCACAATATTTAATAGAACTAGGCAATATTTAGCATATGCTGATTGATGTGGTTATCAATGGAAGTGCTATATAAATAAAAAGATAGAGGATATCACAGGAGGCAAATTACATAGGCCGAAATACAGTGCGATCAGTATAGCACTGCACAGTACCCGCGGGGATTTCACTATACACTGCTGACGCACTCGCGGCGGGGAACGGACAGCCTAGGATCGCGGTGATACAACCACACTTTTCGTAACTATTTCACGAATTGTCGTACTTATCAAATTTATTGAAGCAGGCGTTGGAAGTGTCCACCTTCGTTTTCCATATATTTTTCACACCTCTTATAAAATGTGTTGTACATATTATGAACTGTTGAACGTGACGGAATTTTTACACCCGGGAATTGTGTTTCAAAACGTCTTCGTACTTGGCTGGCAGACTGAGTTAACAAAGATTGTTCATAAATAAATATACATTGTTCAGTAGAAAAATTATTAGCCATTAAACAGTTTACACTTTGCACTCATACACACGTGATTCACTTTGCACTTATGTTTTATAAAATACGAATTTTAAAATTGAAATAAATTATACGCACGTCATTCAGTTCACAAGGAAAATCGATCAAGTACCTTATCTACTCGAGGTACACTATCTGACTGTGAATGCGTGGGATGTACTCGTAAACTGCTGAGACAGCGTACATTTCAAGTCCCGTGCCTGCACGTGTAAGCCTTCGTTATCGCACAGCATACACCCTGCGTCTGCCGTCCTCTACTATACTGATATCACTGTATAAATAACGGTAAGACGAAATATTTGAGAAATAGAAGAAATAGATACGCTCCAGTACATAAATTAGAATAGTGTGGGATGAAGTTTGAAGAAGTAGACTATTTCTATTATCCAAGGACATTAGTAATTATTAAGTGCTTAAACTATTGCATCAGAAATTATAGTAATACTATAGGTCTCAAATTACGTTTTTACGCAGTCAAACACACATTAAATAAAATGCATATATCACTAGCTAATATCCGGCGTGCGCTGTTATTGCTAAATAAATGTTAATGTGTTTTTACCACCAGCAGTGTGCTGTTTTGCTTGCCCGGGAATCTGCTTATCCCGATCTTCTTGGCATCAAAGAAAGACAAAAAATGGTTATTGTGAGTTATCCATAGAAGATAAACATATGCTGTCGGGGACTTTTTTTGTAGAGTTATTTTGAGGTATTCAATTCTGTGTACATTAATTTGGTGTATTTGTTATGGTTTAGGCAGCGTAAGCCATTTAAGATCAAAATTGGGACTTTATTTCACGTTTTTCAATACAAAGGGTAATTTTTAGGGACGAAGAGGTTGAGTATTACAACTCTCCTATATCCTATATTCATCCCCGGAATCTCCTGAACACTTTTAAAAAAGCCCCATATCAATCGGATGAACGGTATGGCAGAGCACGCTTGCCTGGGAATCTACTTATCCCGATCTTCTTGGCATCAATGAAATACAAAAATGTTATTGTGAGTTATCCGTAAAAGATAAACATATGCAGTCGCAGACTTTTTGTAGAGCTGTTTGAGATATTCAATTCTGTGTACATTACGTTGGTGTATTTGTTATGGCTTAGGCAGCGCAAGCCATTTAAGCGTGAAAATAGGGACTTTATATCACGTTTTTCACTACAAAGGGTGATTTTTAGGGGTGAAGGGGTTGAATATCACAACTCTCTTATAGCCTATATTCATTCCGGGAATCTCCTGAACATTTGCAGAATAACCCCATCACAATTGGATCAACGGTATGGCCGCGAATGAAGTACGAACAAACAAACAGACAAACAAACAAACATTAATTTTATATATTAGATTACCGTCAAAGTGCATCTGTATAAACTAATAAAAAAAGTATCCTCGACTCGTGTCCAACTCAGGGTCGAGTCTAGGAATGAGGTGAGATGAACAGACAAGGTTGCTGGCCAACCACGCCTGAAGGACCATCACATGAGCAGATGGACGAAATGAAATTAAATGGATGAGTATGGAGAATGAAGTTGTGGCAGGGGAAAACGGGAGAAACCCCGAGAAAAACCTGCCCAAGCTCAGTATCGTCCACCACGAAATATACACGGAGTAACCGAGACTGGATCTCGGGACCTAAGCGGTGAGGGGCGATCGTCTAACCGCTTGCACCACGGAGCCGCCTGTATAAAATAGTAATAAATAAGGAAAATAGTTTTGTATGGATTTTAATCTTAGACCCTGAAGTTAAATAGAAAATTTTACCACCGAAGGAAAGAAAATATTTACGTAAAATATATGTACCGATGTAATGTGAAATATTAGAATAAATGATGAGTTAAGAAATAGAATTGATATAATACGCTTTTAAATAACATAAAAAATTACATTAAAGAAGTTGATAGGATCCGGAATAAACCCAGTTAGTTTTTTTTACGGAAACAATTTAACAACTACATGGTACCGCTATTGTCAAACGACAGATACTTGAAGCGATGACATATAATACTGTGACAATTATTCAGCAAGCAGATTGGATTGACTGGGATATGTGACGTGGATGCCAGACAATAGATGTCAAAAAGGTTTTTAGAAACAAAGCCAGAAGAAAGGAGGGAAAGAGGGAGATCCAGATTAAAATGGATAGATATCGTTGAAGATGACCTCAAAAAATTAGGAGTGTCAAGATGGAGGCAAAATCAGTAGAAATACCTGTGTGGGATCGATCGTTAAGCGACTATAGTCCAACTCTATAGGCTGTTAAGCCATATGAAGAAGGACGGATCATATAGATTTGGCCTCATGAAATATCTGCAATGAATAGTTATATTTTAGAATTTTATGTTTAATTCCACAGAAAAATATCGAAGAACATCGTAAACGTATCACAGAGAGAGGAGGTTAAAACTGAAAACACTTAAAAATAAATCATACATTAAAAGTCGTTCAGAAAAGATTGTAGCCCTCTTTTTTTTAGAGTTTTTCACAAAAGAATCGTTGTTAGGAGAATGTGGGACCATTTTCCACGTAAAAATAAACTTGAGAAAAAGAGCGTTACTTTCCTGTTCTAGATGGCTATTCGATTTTAGTCGCCATCACTAAATGGAAATGTGGAGGCTGCGTTGCAAGACTTCGACACGAAAGATGGACACAGAATAGGGACCCTCGCATTGGCTGAAGATCCCGCGGAAGATCAGTACGAAGAAAGACTGATCTCTTCAATCAATGTGTAGAATCCATTGGATAAGTAGAGCGAAAAACAGGAATGACTGAGAACATTACAAAGAATGTGAACAGTGACCACAAACAGATCTAATATATAAAAATGAATGGTTGTTTGTTTATTCGTATCTTTATGCGCGGCCATACCGTTGATCCGATTGTGATGGGGTTTTTGCAAAATGTACAGGAGATTCCCGGGATGAACATAGGCTATAAGAGAGCTGCTAAACTCAACTCCTATACCCTTAAAAATCACCCTCTGTAATGAAAAACATTTAAAAAATGTGACGCTTAAATGGTTTACGTTGCCTAACCCAAACCAAATACACAAAATTAATTTACACAGATGTCCGCGACAGCGTATGTTTATCTTTTACGAATAACTCACAATAGTCATTTTTGTCTTTCATTGATGCCAAGAAGATCTGGATAAGTAGATTGCCGGATAAGCGTGCACTGCCGTACCGTTCATCCGGTTGTGATGGGGCTTTTTCCAAATGTTCAAGATTTTCCCGGGAAGGTTGTAGGCTGTAAGAGAATTTTAATGGTCAAGCCCTTCACCCTTAAAAATTGCCCTTTGTAGTGAAAAGTAAAATAAAAGTGGCATTTTGTACGCTTGAATGGCTTACGCTGCCTAAACCATATACACCAAATTAATGTACACAGAATTGAATAAAATAAAATAAGTTAAAATACCTTCTTAGGTAAAATCCGTCGTCCTCATCTTTTAAAAGTTGAGGACGACGGAGTTTACCTAAGAAGGTATTTTAACTTATTTTATTTTAAAAGTTGAGGACGACAGATTTTACCTAAGAAGGTATTTTAACTTATTTTATTTTAAAAGTTGAGGACGACAGATTTTACCTAAGAAGGTATTTTAACTTATTTTATTTTATGACTCTCCACCTCAACGGTTTTAACAATGAATTTTATTAGTATTGACAGAATTGAATATCGCAAAAAAACTCTACAAAAAAAACCGCTACAGCATATTTTTATCTTTTATGGATAACTCACAATAACCATTTTTGTCTTTCATTGATCCCAAGAAGATCGGGATAAGTAGAATCCCGGTCGAGCAGAGCAGCAGCACGGATAACTCGAAATAACGAATTTTGTCTTTCAGCTCAATAATGCCAAATACGTCGGGATACGTATATTCCCGGACAATGCTGGGTAATCAGCACGAGGTACCTAAAAATAATAACTATATAAATGTATAATCATTATCCCTATTACTTATTCAACTAAACGTAAAAACGCGTTATAATTTATTTAGGCGTAACAGTGCACGCCGGGCATTAACTATTAATCAATGAAACCCAAATCACCAAGCCAAAATGTTAAAACAGTCAACGCGATAGGGAGGCTATCGAAACGCGTTGATTGTTTTAACATTTTGGTTTGGTGATTTGGATTTTATTGATTATGTGTAATATAATTTTATTATCACCAAGAAAATCCTATTCATTAATACAAACATAATTTTAGAATGAACATAGACAAAACAAGATAGATATAATGGTGCACCAAACAAACAAACATTTACCACATGAGGAACCCAGAACTCGTCCAATTTATGGAGGACTTTGTCATCAATGGGACATTTAGGCTAATAATTTCATGTCTGCTATTTTTATGTTGTCTGAAATAGCATACTCCGATTAATTCATTTGAATGTTAAAATATGGGAATCTTATGTTTACGAAACACCTTCATTTACTGTAATTAGTATATATAGATATGATTTCTACGTGATTGCCCTGTTATTTGACACGGCTACTTTAAGAAATAAAAAAGTTGATACTTCTTGTAAGCAGGCTTATATATTTATGAAACAAACCCTTAAGATAGAATAAAACTTAATTCTGGACACGTTTCCCATGTTATACGCTTCTAAACATATTTACCAATGGTCTTACCCAGTAGGAACGAACACACTGGTCAGCCCATTTTCCCTTGACTGACCACATAACCTAGGGTGTTTGGAAATAAGACGAAATTAAATAATGAAAATAAGACTGTGGAAGGAACACCCGACCCATTAATCAGTTATTTAATTGAAAGAAAATAAAACAAAGTTTTATGTGATTTTCATATTTGTTAAAATATAAATTAGTTACAGCTGTTTCGGTACTTTGTACCTTCTTCAGACATGATAACAAATTAATGAATTTTGTTATTATAGTACATAACAACTGTAACTATGCAACAATTATTTTTTTTTACAATCCCTATTGTAAATTTAAAAGAGGCGATTCATTCAAATCTAGTTGGGAATTTAACAGGTTATTACCACTTTTCGATTTATTTATCTCTACAACTTCTAAAAGGTCCAACTTCATACCTTTGTCACAAACATGTAAAATTTTAAAATTTGAATCAAAACAATAATCATATTGGAGTAGGTGGTTAACATAGTTTGAATTTTTTTAAAAATATTATTCACTGAGAGTAATTAATATTATAATTACAAAAAAAAATAAACGTTATCTCAGTCAAAACATAAATTTATTATGTCGACGTTTCAATCTCCTGTTGTGTTATGTCTTGAAAATAATCTCACAACAGGAGATTGAAACGTCGACACAATAAATTTACGTTTTGACTGAGATAACGTTTATTTTTTTTTTTGTAATTATAATAGTTTGAATTATCTAAATTTCTGTTATATGCTCTCATATGTTCCTTTATACGAGAAATAAAAGGTCTGCCAGTTTGTCCTATATAGACATTGTCACATGTGCAACACTTCAGTTTATATACAACTGATAATTGTCCCTTTTTTACTTTGGTTTTATTGTTTTTTATTATATATTTTTAAAGTTTTATTAGTTTTAAATGCCACATACTTTAATAAATATGAAAATCACATAACACTTTAAGATTTATTTTTATTTAATTAAATAAGTTATGGATTTTCATCAAGTAAACACCAATTCAATTGATTCCATTAATCAGTGTTTGAATAAAAGTCATTAAAACTTTTAAAGCGAAAATCTCGGCATCACGATTATCACTAAGGTAAACGCATAAACGTGTCAATAAGCAGCCATCCCTCCCTGCGAGGTTTTATAAGTAAGCTATGCTTGTTTACTATTTATAGCTTGAGATATTTGTTATAGAATATTAACGATTTTCCGACTTATTGTTGAGTATTCTGAAATTCTAATTAATTACTACTGTACTAGAATTGTTGGACAAAGATTGATCATTATTTTCTACGCCATAATTTAACAGGCAAATATTTGGTTTTTACGAAACTTGTTAGCTTAATGCATCATACACACGTGCTAAAAGTTTGAAGGTCATCTTTCCTGATTCATTTCAGTAAGTGGTATTTAAGTCGATACATGTTCAGAAACGGGTTATAATGAATCTTCTATTTGTGTCCAATATATGAAAGTCATAAGGGAAAAAATCCGAAATGTATATGAAAGAATTGAATTTGCAAATTATGGAATTCTGAAATATCTTAAAATTCAGCTTGGACAAAAGTCAATATGAATACAAATCTAATCCAAAGAAAAGACTGCTGTTTTGGTGAGCAGAAGAAAAATGTTACTGTACTTGCAATCTAGGAAAATATTACATTATAGTGTGACAGACTAAAAACAAACTTACGTTTTATACAAAAATATTTCACAAGAAATAAAACTGAAATGTACTGTAATGTACAAATTTAATTCGGAATTATGTTCGTAATTTTCTTCCGCCGTTTTTCAAACTGAGGTCTTCATTTTGTATGTACATTTCACCATTTCTTTTTAGTATTTAATTGTGTCCATTTACGAGTGGCAACATTGTATGCTTCATTTAGACACTAGCTGTGAGAAGTCCAAAGATCTATTAATACCTCTGTGAAAACGTCTCATACAAATCGGTTCTTCCTATGATAGCAATATTATGTCAACATTTATATACGATAATTGTTAGTGTTCCCTCTCCAAAAAGACATTTTAGACTACTAACGGATATCTATTCATCCAATTTATATTTCAGAGACGGTTAAAACACATTTAGCCAGCGAGGCTCCAGATCGCATAAATATGTGAAATATAAATCACTCTTATTATTACTTATTGAACCCCTCTAATCTTGTGTCCGCAGGGATGACATGAGATGTAAAGGTAAAGTGATCCTACTCTTCAGGGATGTTAATCCTATTAATTAAATAAAAATAAAACGTAGTTTTATTTGATTTTCATATTTATTATATAATTCAGTGACAGCTGTTTCGGTACACTGTACCTTCTTCAGACATGTTAACAAATTATGAATTGTGTTCCAACTGATCTAAGTAACAATACAACAATATTTATTTAAATTTTTAAATTTAACAAAGGGGATTCATTCAAATCAAGTTGAGAATTTAACAGTTTTTTACTACTTTTAAATTTATTAATTTCTACAGCCTCCAAAAGATCTAACTTCTTACCCTTGTCACAAATATGTAAAATTTCAAAATTTGGATCGAAACAATGATTAAATTGGAATAGGAGGTTAGCATATTTTGAATTTTCTAAATTTCTGTTATATGCTCTCATGTGTAAATTTAGAAATTTAGAAAATTCAAAATATGCTAACCACCTATTCCAATTTAATCATTGTTTCGATCCAAATTTTGAAATTTTACATATTTGTGATAAGGGTAAGAAGTTAGATCTTTTGGAGGCTTTAGAAATTAATAAATTTAAAAGTAGTAAAAAACTGTTAAATTCTCAACTTGATTTGAATGAATCCCCTTTGTTAAATTAAAAAATTTAAATAAATATTGTTGTTATGTTGCTTAGATCAGTTGGAACACAATTCATAATTTGTTAACATGTCTGAAGAAGGTATAGTGTACCGAAACAGCTGTCACTGAATTATATAATAAATATGAAAATCAAATAAAACTACGTTTTATTTTTATTTAATTAATAAATATGGATTTTCATCAAGTAAACACCAACTCAATTGATTATGTTAATCCTACGTTGGCGGTCGCCTTTAAGCTCATATTAAAGTATAGTACTCATTTCGATTAGAGGCCGAACCGATTACAGGGATGTGTGCCGTCAGAAGGATAAGTCAGCTTTAAAATCCTGACCCCATTAAGACTCGAACTTCTGAATTTCCAGCTTGTAGCAATTTGATTTAACCAATTAATCTACGTCGTGCCCCATGAGATGAAATATATTCCTTATTATTGAAAGTCTGTGGCACTGTTCAGGCCAGTCGCACCATCACAGCATGAGTATGAAGGAAGAGTGGAATAAAGTTTTTTGCAGTGAAAACTGAAGGAAGCTAGGGAAAACCTACCAACGGCTCCTATTCCACCACCACTAACATCTCAAGGAGTGACGCAGACGCGAATTCGAGATACAGAGATGGAAGGCGAAAATGACCACGGAGTCACCAATAAACTAAAACTGTTGATAATTTAATTTAAAAAATCAATAATAATGTATTATAATCCTGAAATGAAGTAACACGTGATTAAATGTTTTTGTCCAATGCCACCAGATTGTCTTTTATGGTATTTATGATGTTTCCCCCTAGCTTTAGCGGAATTGCAATCGATTTCTTAGGTTGGGGCACCTGGAAAACGGAATTATGTTACCCCGATGACATGATGGGTGGTAAATGATAAAGAAGCGGGGAGAGTTCTTAACATAAATTTAATTATTTGCAACCACAGAAAAAACACACAGCACTTAAAGGAAAAAATCCTAAGGTCTGACCCGGAATTGAAGCCGGGATCTCATGAACTGAAGTTAGAAACGCTGCGCATTAGCCCAAGATGCTGGTCTGATTAAAAATGTTTATGTATTATTACACACACTGAAGCAAATGAGAATTATGCTTGGTCTCTTGTACTAATCTCTCTGCAATCATCTTAAGAAACTAGATGAAATAGCTAAGGAAGGTGGCTTTTTAGAGGCAATTCGATTCGCTCTAATATTGTCTTGCTTTGTAAGTATAGAGAGAAATTTCGTTACAGAATTGCAAGTAGATATATCCGACTGACAAAAGAGAAAGATAAATAAGAAGAAACATAGGAACCGCCATGTTTGTGCTTAGATTTACATTGTTCTCCTTCGATTCGTGCAACATATATTTTCAAATTACACCTATCCTTTCAAGGCTGCAATAAACAGAAGAATAAAATGTGAGTTGCTGTTTTTCATGAAATTGGAAGCATAGACGACATAATATGAATCGTGAACTGCAAAAACGTTCTAAGACGTTACAAACACTTTTGTTTTTCAGATTACAACAAAATACTGTCCTTGTAATAACAGAAAATATAAGATAAAATAAATAAATTCATTTTTATGATATCACGATGTATTATATAATATTCTACGTTTGGTATTTTAGCGAGTTCCGATGTAATGAAAGTATTAAAGTTTGACCCATGAAAAAAAAATTACAAATTTTCATCTCTCTTACCTATAAGACATCGGAAACAGCTGCGACAAAAAAAGTATATATAAGTTACATCTGTTAAACCTCTAATGGCCGCAAATTATTTTCGCAACCTAAGTCGTCATATATCAATCAATTAAGATTTTTAGGTGAAATTCGTTAATCAATAAAATCGGATAATTAGCAGTGGAGATTAACGTGAAGCAAAAATTTAAAAGATCGTCAGCAGCCGATTTTTATTTTTTGAACAATGATTTTTCTCCCATGCCACCAGGTTGATTTTTATGACAATTCTAGCTTTATCCCATTGCATTGGCGGAATCATAATCCATTTCTTAAATTCTGGCACCTGCAAGGTGGAGTTACGTTACCCCGATGATATGATTGGTGATAATGAGGCGCCAGGAGAGTCCTTAATCTAAACTTAATCTAAATTCCAGACCATGGGCAGCCACAGGAATAAGGAAAAAATCATATGGTCTGACCGGGAATCGAACCCGGGACCTCGTACACTGTAGTCAAAAACGCGGACCACTAGCCCATGAGGCTGGGCTTTGATATATGCTACCGAAATACAACGAGAAAGGTATTCTCCAAATATCAGTAAAATATGACAATTAGAAGTGGGGTTATCTGATAGCCCAAATTTGAAAATCACTCTAATGACACAGTTTTTTTAACGAAACTTGAATTTAACATTTGAATAAGTAATATCGATAAGAAAAATGGGATAATTAAAAATGGTGGTTAACCTGAAGGCTGACATTTTTAGTGACGATATTTTCAATGCTTTACCGGTTGCAATTTTCGTTTTATCGCAGTGAGACTTGGTATGTTCAATATAATTATTAAAATTAAGACATAAACGCTAACTTTAGGTAGCTCCTGCTTAATGGATATTTTTACTATGGTTTACGAGGATTCCATTCGGTCTGACTTAGAAGACTGTACCAAAAAAATAAATTAAATAAAAACTAGATTATCAGATAAAATACAATTATTTTATAGAAAATGATATATTGTAACGGACCTAGATTAACATTATTCCATTGTATGTTCATTTTTACCCCTAACTTACAACCTAGAAAAAAATTCTCATCCCATCCATAGTAATTCTGCCCGAAGGCAGGTCCTTCACTGCAATCATACATTTTCATGCTATGCTTGCAGCTTTACTAGGGAATTGTAGGTGTGGTAGCTTCCCGTTGCTTTCCACACCGGTGAAGAATGACGATGATGATTATGATGGCCATATGATTTCGGGGACCGTTTGGGCCTTAAAGTTTTCCTGACATTTGTCTTACAGGTGAGGAAAAACCCCGATAAAAACCTCACCCAGAAAAATTGCGCCGACCGGGAATCGAACCCGGGCCCGCTGCGTGACAAGGCAGCACGCTACCTCGAGGCCACTGCGGTGGACAAAATGCTCATAAGAAGTTGAATTAACGTATCTTTGGACTTCTAACAGTTTAATATTAGAAAATTATGGATGTGTGTTCCTATAGCAATGGGCTCAATCTTGACAAAAACCATATTCATTACCAACCTGTCCTAATACTCAAACGTTCCCGCGAAATATTTACAAAAAAAGTTGCAAGTTCTCCTAAAATAGAACCACGTGGTTTATCGAGGAATTCAGATTTGTTCACTGAATTCAGTTTCAATTATTATTCTAAATATAAATACTCAATTAATTAGTGAGTGTCTCTGTTATAATCGTTATGCCTATTTTTAATATATTCATGGCATATGTTACCACGTCTGAATTGCAAATTCCTGGTGACCTGGTGTTCCCTTCTCCTACATCGTCATTACTAGATCATGCCCCACCTCTTGACCCAGTTACAGGTGTCACCAGTCCCATGATCCAGTATTTCCATGTAGAAAGTTTTTACCGCCCGTGATCCATATTTAATTCAATTGTATTAATTAGGGTCGGCGCTATTTTGCTACTTATTTATTTCACAAAAATTATGTTATTCTAATAATTAGGTCTGTATTATGACATCATCAGCATCAAGGATTAGACCTTGAGGTCTGTTCCGATCTCATGTGAGAATTGTCCATCTGCCTTCCTACATTTATTGGTCCTAGTGGATTGTAATAAAAAACCTGTTTTATAATATTTATTGTTATCCATTATATATATATATATATCCATCCATAGTAATTCTGCCCGAAGGCAGCCTTCACTGCAATCATAGCATTTTCATGCTGTGCTTGTAGCTTTACTAGGGAATTGTAGGTGTGGTAGCTTCCCGTTGCTTTCCACACCGGTGAAGGATGATAAAGATGATGATAATGATAAGGATAATAATAATGATGATGATGGCCATATGATTTCAGGGACCGTTTGGGCCTTAAAGTTTTCCTGACATTTGTCTTACAGGTGAGGAAAAACTCCGATAAAAACCTCACCCAGAAAAACTGCCCCGACCGGGGATCGAACCCGGGCCCGCTGCGTGACAAGGCAGCACGCTACCTCGAGACCACAGCGATGGACATATATATATATATATATATATATATATATATATATATATATATATATATATATATCGAATATTTGTTGTTATTCATTTTATATATATATATATATATATATATATATATATATATAGATATATTTATTGTTATTCATTCTATATATGAAAAGGAAAAATTACCCAAAATTTAAACCCGGAATCTCTAACTGTATACGTTAGCACGATACCAACTTCGCTGTCCAAGCATATCTGTGCAAGCATTAGCTTTTCTTTCTCTCTCTCTCTCCCTCTCTCTCTCTCTCTCTCTCTCTCTCTCTCTCTCTCTCTATATATATATATATATATATATATATATACATACATATACATGTGTGTGTGTGTGTGTGTGTGTGTGTGTATGTAAATTTCAAATTAAGATAGACTAGCATGGTACGAGTTAATGGTAACCCAGAAAATAGGTTAACGTGGGCAGATTTCAGGACTAGACGCCGAAAATAAATGCATAATTAAAGTGTAATTATTACTGCTACATAATTATAATTAATTGTTTACTTTATAACGTAATTGTAACATTATCTATATTTAAAATTATTTCTAGAAAATGTATTGATTCGAACTGTCTAAAATGCCGTACGGCTTTGCTGTATGTGGGATCCGTTTGTAATTGTATATATTTTTACTCTAATAAATCCTACTATACACACACACACACACACATATATATATATATATATATATATATATATATATATATATATCGTGAAGAAATGTGTTAGATTCGAATGTAAGCACGACGGAAGTAAATCAAAGCTGAGATTCTCATGTGTATTGTTGATATTTTCCATTTTTCCCTTCATGTCTAGAAGTTTGCGGACGTTTTCTTTTAAAGTTATCTCACGATATATTTTAATGTTTGGTATTTTATATATTTAAATTATATTCAATTTAATGTTCGAAAATGCTTGTTGAAAATTATAGAAATTAATGTACTTTGTTTTTGCAACGAGGTGGCTCCATGGCGCAAGCGATTAAACGCTCGCCTGTCACCACTGTGTATCGAGATCGAGTCTCAGACACTTCACGTTGATTTCGTGGTGGATGAAACAGAGCTTCGGAAGGTTTTCTCGGAGTTTCTCTCGTTTTCCTCAGCCAGAAATTCCATTCCACCATTTCCTCATACACACCTAATACTTTTGCTTTCATTTCGTTCATCCGTCCCTCCTGACGGTGCGTCAGGCATGTTCAGCCGGCACCTATGTCGTTCATAGACCCCTAAAGATATAGGGACTTCATGTTATCTCTCAACCGATCCTTAATTAGATTATATAAAAGATAGGCCCTATATACTTTCAGCGTAATATTGCTTTGACAAATGTATATCCATCCATAGTAATTCTGCCCGAAGGCAGGTCCTTCACTGCAATCATAGCATTTTCATGCTATGCTTGCAGCTTTACTAGGGAATTGTAGGTGTGGTAGCTTCCCGTTGCTCCAAAATATAGGCCCTAATACCTTGAATTGTGGTTGTGAAAGTTTAAGAGGGTTTTACGATCACTGGACGTGTTCAAGATTTTTACTAACTTCAACACTATCGTTAATCTTGTCTCTTGAGTATAGGATTACTTATAAGTTGGTGGTATTATGAAATAATAGTTTATGAACTCAAATGAAATATCAGATTACTATAAATTTTTACAAAACGAGTTGACTTAGACGATAGCGTTGTAGTGTTGTATTTTAGAGTTACCAGTTCAAATTGCAGGGGCTGCCTACCTGATACAGGTTTTCTCATAACCTTCCTCAATCATTAAGGCAAATACTATATTGGAATATTACATCACCACGATATATTTCATAACTTTTATAAGATACTAGCTAATACTCGGCGTGCGCTGCTACGGCTAAATACATTAAAATTAATATGTTTATATGTTTAGTTGAGTAAGTAAAAGGAAAAATTATTATAAATTTATATCGTAAATATTTTTAGATAGGCTACCCGTGCTGATTACCCGGTGTTGCCCGGAAATCAACTTATCCCGATCGTTTTGAAATAAATTTGCTGAAAGACGAAAATCAATGTGTTTTTATGTTTAGTTTAATAAGTACAATGAAAAGTTTATATCGTAATTATTTTTAGATACCCGTGCTGATTACACGGCGTTGCCCCGGAATCTACTTATTCCGATCTTCTTGACATAAATGAGCTGAAAGACCAACATTAATATGTTTTTATGTTTAGTTGAATAAGTTAAAGGAAAAATGTATGTTGTACATATAATATGGATATATACGCATATAGAAAACTGCTTGAAACGTCTAGAAGCAATAAAAATATACAAAATGTCGACTAATTAAAAGTATGGAATTATCCTTCTTTCTTTCATCAACTTAGTTTAACGTCTCCTATTTTTAACATGCCTTGCGCCAAAGATGGATACAACCTGAAGTGAGCTGATTGTAATATCTTGATCACGCATATAAAAATATATTATATTTTCGTCCTCACAAGGGCGTGGAGGGCGTTCCTAAACGAGTGATCATCTCAATGTCAGGGCCGTCTCCGAAACAACAAAACATTTGAGACAAGTCATGCCATTCACTCATATTTTCATATCAATCAAAGTGAATATAAAGTGGATGATTTTGATGGCCACATGATGTTTGAGGAATATTTGATCTTTAAAATATCCAGACATTCGTCCTACAGATGAGGAAAAAGCCGAAGGAATCTCAACCAGGAAATCGGGGATCGAACCTAGTCCCCTGCGTCTGAGACTGTGATATTACCGCTAGACCACAGCGGTGGATACATGGAATATATGAACGTTGAATATAAACATTGAAAAAAGCTTATTGTGAAATGTACCATAAATAGCAAACGAAAACCTCTAACATTTTTAAAAGAGAATTTCATTTTTGATTCATGGAAGTTTCGCGAATAAACAGATTATATATATTATTCTTCAGACAGATGAAAGTTGCCTCTTGTACGCAAATAAATCATGAATATTAATAACTAACAATTCTGTTAATCTCAACGATATTTTTCAATTTTAAACAGGAAATTCTACGAATTTAATAATTCTGTGAAAGTAACATCATTTTTTAATTAAATGTTTATTTTTTAATTTTAGTCCAGCTGTCGCAGTAAATTACAAGCATTCTAGTGTATTATGAAGTCCTGAAATTTCAGAGATAATATTCGCAACATGACGGCACGCGAGAAAGAGAAGGAAAATAAGTGAAGTGCGAAGAATAAATTCATACTGCCTCAAGTTTCATTTGCGGCCTTAGTGACGTCGTCGTGTGAAGGAAATTTTAACGATATATTTTTTCTTTCTACTATATCCACATATAGTTACATTATATGAGAGATGTCCATGGGTTCGAGACCAGAGGCTCGTATATCTACATAATTGTGAAATCTTTCCACGTCTCGGTGAATTTATAACCATCTAGTCTCCGTCATCCTTCCAGCCAACATATAAGTGATAAAAATGCTCCAAGCTTCTGAAAATGTAATTTCGTAGAGTAACCTACATACAAGGGGAGATAAAAGACCGCACATTGTCCATAAATTTCAAAATAATGCTTCAAAATTAATATTTAAATTGTCATGACTATGGTATGTGACGATCTAGGGTTCATTATACAACAAAGTAAAACATATATTACTAGCTAATACCTGGCGTGCGCTGCTACGCCTAAATAAATGAAAATTAATGTGTTTTTATGTTTAGTTGAATAAGTAAAAGGAAAACATTTATATCGTAATTATTTTTTAGATATCCCGTGCTGTTTACCCGGCGTTGTCCGGGAATCTACTCATCCCGATCTTATTGGCATAAATGAGCAGAATGACAAAAATTAATATACTTCTTATGATTAGTTGAATAAGTAAACTGAAAAATAATTATAAATGTATATTGTAATTATTTTGAGATTCCCCGTGCTGATTACCCGTTGTTGTCCGGGAAACTACTTATCTCGATCTTCTCGGCATAAATCAGCTAAAAGACAAAATTCGTTATTGTGAGTTATCCGTAAAAGAATACCCGCCATGTGCTTGCACAGGAATCTACATACTTGTCTCGATCTTCTTGGCATCAATGAAAGACAAAATTGGTTATTGTGAGTTATCCGTAAGAGATAAACATATGCTGTCGCGGACGTTTTTGTAGAGCGTTTTGAGATATTCAATTCTGTGTACCTTAATTTTGTGGATTTGTTATGGTTTATACAGCGAAAGCCATTTAATCGTCCAAAGAGCTACTTTTTCCCCCATGTTTTATACTACAAAGGGCGATTTTTATGGGCATAGGAGTTGAGTATCACAACTCTCTTATAGCCTATGTTCATCCCGGGAATTTCCTGAACATTCTGCAAAACGCGCCATCACAATTGGATCAACGGTGTGGCCGCGCATAAATTACGAACAAACAAAGAAACAAACATTCATTTTTATGGTAGGCTACACGTATTAGATTGTATCAGGTAGAATACTCCTTTATGATAAATAAGAGTTTCTTATTTGTTCAAATTTTTAAAAATTGTGTTAGAGTGTATTTGTCATTTAAACAATTGCAGAAAAATAAAATGTAACACATTAATGATTATTAAAGAGAATTTTGTCGCTAATGTTAAATTAGTGCTATTATGCATTGCAGAGACTCTTGATATCCCAACTCCTTTCAAAAAACGTTAAACTGAAAATATATAAAACTATTATTCTACCAGTTATATTATATGGGTGCGAAACATGGACTCTTACTTTAAGGGAGGAAAGGAGATTACGAGTATTTGAGAATAAAGTTCTTAGGAAAATTTTTGGACCAAAGAGAGATGAACAGACAGGTGAATGGAGAAGACTACTTAACAATGAACTACATGGTCTTTATAGGAAGCCAGATATAATAAGAACAGTTAAGTCTCGTAGACTGCGATGGGCAGGACATGTTGCACGTATGGGGAATGAAAGACTCGCATGGAAGCTTCTTGTAGGAAAGCCAGAGGGAAAACGACCAGTTGGTAGACCAAGAATGAGGTGGGAGAATAACATTAACTATGATTTGAGGGAAGTAGATTATACAGGGAATGATTGTAAAGTATTAGCTCAGGATAGGGATGTATGGAGAGCGTATGTCCGCGCGGCCATGAACCTACGGGTTCGATAGTGCCAGTGAGTAAGTAAGTAAGTAATGTTAAATTAGTAACACTGAAGTCCTATTTTTTCTGCAACTGTTAATGTAGGGTTAATATACTGGAATTTGTACAGTGTTAAAAATAACAGTATGTCAATTCACTGACATTCGTTTATGAATATACCATATTATACACTAATTCTAGAGCAAGATCATCACCACCGTCACTCCAAGGATTAGACAATTGCCCGTTTCGACTTCATAATGCATCAGCCCAATGTTTTCTGTCTTCCTCTTGCTTGATAATTTCGGGATAGCAGTGGATTTCTCTCCTTACTCATTCTATTTATGTGATCAATCCACTTTTGTCTATAAGTTGTGACTTTATCCAATAAAGGCTGTACTTTCAATTCTTCTCTTGTATCTTCATTTATAATTCTATCAAGTTGCACATCCTTCAACTTGTCTGAGGAATCTCATCTCCGCCGTCTGTACTCTATCTTTCTGTTTTTTCATTGGAGCCCAAATTTCACATCCATACAATATTGTGGGAATTGCCATAACTTATATATATATATATATATATATATATATATATATATATTTGTTTTCTTTTTACTTTTGTTCTTGAACGTTATTTGTATTGTTACACATAACGCCTGAAATTTATTTATTTTGGAATCAATATCTCTTTTCTATTGAAGCTAATATCACATCCCAAATAGTTGAAACTAGAACCTGTTCTATACTTTGGTTTCCTAAAATAATTTTGGATCTCACTGGATCTTTTCTTCTGAAAGCCATATTCTTTGTATTTCTTACTTATATTTTAACATCGTATACTGTATATATTTTATTTAATTCATATTTAGATTTCAGTAAATCATCTTAATTTTTCTGTATAATATTTAAATCATCTGAAAACAAAAGATTATATATAAATACTTTATTATCTACTCTTATTACTTGATTCGTAAAGCCTTCTTCCTATATTTAAAATGTATATATATATATATATATATATATATATATATATAGCAACAAGATATACAGTATATTTCTTCTTTTTCTTCTTCTTCTTCTCTATCATAGTTTAAGCTCTCACCTTATATGGATGTTTACTATCTGCGAGAGAGAGATTCTAAATTCTGGATCTCACACACACACACTTCATTGACTACACAAGGACATGAAGGACCTCCCTGAATGAGTGATCATTTAACCCAGGGTCTCCTCCGAAACAATACGAACATTTAAAACGAAACACACCATTCACCATTCATTATTTATAAAATTTTGTAAGTGATTTATACTGTAAAATGTTATGAATTTTACGTTGGTTAATAATTTAAATATGTAGAAGAATTGCTGTATTCAATAAAGGAATTTGTAATTGATTAAAAGGTAAAATTCCTATTTAGTTGATATCTACAGCGTATGGTCACAATTAACCTATAGTGCTCCATGTTTATGATCACTAGGATTTGTATTGGGAGAAGGTAAATCAATCAAGGCATTATTTGCAGTTTTAAGTAATGGTGTCTAATTCGAAATGGTTTATTCATTAATTTATTTTACTTTCAAACTGAATATGGCGAATATGATAATGATGATTAGATGGCCAAATGATTTTCGATGACCATTTGAGATTTAAAGTTTCCTGACACTTGTATTATAACCCTGAAAGATACCATCACCGAGGAAACGTTTTCCGACCGGTGATAGAACCAAGGCCTGGTAATATTCCGAGACCTAAGCGGTGGACTAGACAGTTATACTTAAAAAATTACAATCAATTATATTTTAAAATAATGATTCTTGCTCAAGAAAGAGCGTATCGTCGTCAAAATAAAAGGTAGGTCTAAATGTAAAGTGATCTCACCAGAAGGATTGGGAGGTCCTTGAGGTAGGCTCCCACCATTCTGCACTGTCAGCACGAAATTTCATCCATGTTCTCAGCCATGCGAAATGGCCGCCTTTACCCCAAAGAATATACTTCTGGTACTCATTTCAGTTAGAGGATGGTCGATACCAGGCATATTGTGCCGCAAGAAGGTTTAGGTCAATTTATGAATCCTCAGACCATTGGGACTCGAACCTACAACATTCCTGCTCGTAGTGATTCACCTTAATCAACTGCCCTACGACATAATATCCCTCGTCAACAACGTAAATCGATAAATTAACAAGATATGAATCTGTATCTGTAAACATGTCATTACATTTTCTCAAACGAACCAGAGATTGTGGCAAGTCATTCACACAGCCTCCTGTGTACATCTAAATAAATCCCTATCGGCAATAATAATCAGATAAAATTATAACATCATTTAATGAAGCAGTTACTGGACTTAGGTCATATTTATATTCAAATTGATCAGGCAAGCGAGTAGAACCTGATTATGTAGGCGCAAAGATCATATAAAATGATCCAAAGAAGTCAGCATCAATGTAATTAAATTGCTAGTTATCAAGGAGGGTACTGTCAACTCAGGTAATGTAACCCTTTCTTTTGTTAAGACGGAAGTGGCTGACACATGATAATAACTTACTAATGACAAAATCCTTTGCTCGACAGATTGAGTAGAAATATCTTCTAAGCCTGCAGTTAACTGATTTATCGTGATAACCATAACCCATTAGCTAAATGTACAAGCGGGGGTTTTACCCTGACACAAACAACGCTAGCAAAAAGTGTGGGAATATGGCAATTTTCTAGCGTCTGAAGCCTAGGAAAAAACCCAAGCCTAAGAAAAAAAAAAACCCAAGCCTAGCTAATGTTTGTGACCCGACTGTACGTGAAGCCAGCACGGGAAAAAGGTCCAACCTCTGAAGGCGTAAATCGCCAATGATAAATTTGTAACACCCCCGGGATCAAAATAGGAGGGCGCATTAACCAATTATATGTTTCGTTATATGTGCCTAAGCACTGACCTTAGGTCCACTAGATCGAGGTAGTGGGAGTAAACTAATTTACCTATAGGCGAGAGAGGCTTCTCCTCGTCACTTCTCGTATAAAATTACATTACATCAAGTCACTTCTCGTATACGATCAAACAAAGTCACTTCTCAAAAACACTTCGTTCTGAAAGTTGAATAAAGTCACTTCATATATACAATTACTTGCAGTGTATAAAAGTTAAGAATAAACTACTTTTACCAGACCTTCTTTACACATTAATTCTGCCCGACGAAGTCCTCGTGGAATCCCGAGATAAGAACCTCAACTCTACCGATTACCAACCTGAGCAACCTAAGTTCTCACACATGGAGAACTCCTTCAGTATTCCTAGTGTCACTAAATCCAATCTTCACCTCTTTACCCAACAATAACCCTCCTCCATATTGGCTCCCTAACGTGCGGGCAGAATAGGTCGTAAAGTAATACACGAATAGAAATCAACGGCAGAACGACTAAGTCCCACGACCACGAGGCAACCAGGACAGAGAAGATGATGGCAACAAGCAGACAGACAGCAACTGAAGGAAGGAAGCAGTAAGTGACACAACAGCAGAATAAGCATTTTTTTTACTTTTTACCTATATAAGAAATCAAAATATTACAGTGATTTAACTAAAAAAAATATATCTGTGTGTGTATTGATGTTGTTAAGAAGTAGGAATAGAAAGAGGCAGGCAAATAAAGATAAAAAAATGGATAGGAAACACGAAGAGATTAGGGAGAAGGCTTGTGGGCAACTGATTGAAGGAGAGAACGAAATCGTAAGGATGGGAGAGGATAACGAAGATGGCAGAGAGAACTTAGAACAGAGCACAGGGGAAAGTAGTGAAAGCAACGCAGGAGCAGAAGCTAGAGAGGAAGTAGAGGACAAGGGAAATCCAAGCACCGACACCATGAAATACATGGAAATGCTAATGTCGAGAATAGAGGAGATGGATAGAAGTAGGAAAATGGATTTAGAGGCGATGGATAGAAGTAGGAAAATGGATTTAGAGGCGATGGAGAGGAATATGAAACGGGAACTTGAAACTTGGAAAGGACAGATGGAGATAAGCAGGGAAAAGGATGTATTTACGTTGAAAGAAACATTAAGGGATGAGATGGGAAAAAATAGAGAGATGCTAGAAGCGAAAATAAATGAATCGTCAGCATGTGTAGAACTAAAGATAAATAAAATGGAACAAAAACTTATTAAAGACTTAGAGAAAACAGAAAACAGGGTAATAAGTCAAATGAGAACAGAGATGAACAATAGTATAATAACGTTACAAACTAACTTAGGGGAGAAACAGGAGGAATTACAAGGGGAAATAAAACGAGTCGACAAGAATGTGCTCTGTAGGTTGGAGAACGCGGACAAAAGGGTGAATGATATGTGTGTATCTGTACAAAAGCTAGCCGACGAACAAGAAACACTAAAACTCCAAGTAGCTCAGAAAATTGTTGAGCAGGATAAACGCTCAGAAATGATCGAAACAATAGTTGATTCTAGATTTAATGAGTTAGGCACTAATATAGAACAGAAAGTGACTAATGAAATCAGCAAACTAAATGATGAAATAAGTGTCCTCACAGAGAAAATTAATAGCGGATGTCAAAAAGATAGGACCCCCGAAAATGAATCACACGCGTCGGAGAGTGTTTCTTGGACGACGGCTAACCACAAAGCACGTGCGCATACAGAAGTACTAGGGAACCCGGAGATCGCTAGTAGTTCTGTGGTGCATACTAATGTAAGCGAACCAGATAGTATACACGGGTCAGCCCCGTACTACAATTCCTCTTTCATTGATATCCCATTGCCGGAATATAACGAAAGTGAAACAAACCCCATCCAGTTCATTGAAGAACTGGAAAACTATTTCAAAATTAAATGTATCCCGAAACACTTGTATATGTATATTGTTAAAAAGTGCCTGAAAGGCAACAGTCTTATGTGGTTCGAGGTTACTTTATCCACTGATGCTCCATACGAGACATTTAAGCAAACATTCCGTAACAAATTTTTTAGTTACGAGAAACAAATGGATATAAAATACGAGATACGCAATGGGACATATGATAAGAGGAAAAACTTGACGTACAGCGAGCATTTTCTGGCCTTGGCTAAAA
Source organism: Diploptera punctata (assembly GCA_030220185.1). Lineage (NCBI taxonomy): Eukaryota > Metazoa > Arthropoda > Insecta > Blattodea > Blaberidae > Diploptera > Diploptera punctata. Next base: position 351,112 of record JASPKZ010006846.1, on the reverse strand, counting down.
AAGCCAAACTTATCTCACCGAGTTACCCTGAACCAGAATTCGTACGAACGCTAATCAACCATTATCCGCAGGCAATTAGGCACAGCTTGCTAATCGCGCGCGTTAGCACATACGACCAAATGATAGAAATGCTAACTATCCTGGAAGCGGGCGACAATAGGGGTAATAATCAAAGTGGAAATAGGGAAGGAGGAAATAGCAGGGAAAATACGAGTAGGAACAACTCGAACTCCGGACCTAACCGTTCAGACGAGAGGGGGGCAGCCGCGCCCGACATACGGAAGAACAATGACCACTATCGAGGAGAGGACAGGAGATTTAGTAATATGCAGGGTAACAATAGACAATACAGGAACGAGAATAGGGACAACAATGGTTATGGTAGAGGGTACAAGGATCTCAGGAGGGACCAGAGGGGTAAAGAACCTAGGGTCAACATGATAAACATAGGGAGGAGTGCAGAGGGCCCACGGAACCAGATTTATGGAAATATAAGGGACCATAGATACATTCCAGCGCAGAGGGGATACGATTATGACCGTACATGCACAAGGCCAGGAAATGAACAACGTACTAATCAGGTATATGTAAGCGAGGACCTGGATAGAAACCCAGCGCAGACACGAGAATGCGAAAACCAAATTGAAAGAGAGGGTCATGGATTGAATCCGAGAGCGGGTATCTATGAACCTTATGCGCAGAATGGAGGGGAGGCCAGCTCGAGTACAAACAGCGGCCGACCTTTAAACTAATACCGGATTGCGTTAAAGCAGGGCCTACCGCGATCCTTGGCAAACACCACCAACTGTGGACCATAGCGCCCGATGTTACGATCAAAAGTATAAATGTCGAAACAAAACCTATTGAGAATTTGCCTTACGTCTATGTGACGATAAATAAAAAACCACACCTAGCCCTAATAGACACCGGCTGCACGACAAACGTAATCAGTGAATCCTTCTATCACAGCCTGAGTAGGGAAAATTGCAAGATGGCTGCGATACCATTGTCGAATATATCTGCGTCGACAGCCATAGGCAAAAGTAAACAAAGGATTAAGATACAAACGATGATAAGGATAACTATAGAAGGGGTGGATTTTGACATACTATTCATGGTTGTACCAAGGCTTTCCGCCAATATAATATTCTCTACAGAAATGTTTGAAGCGTTTAAATCTGAAATTGATTTCCTTGGCCGAACTTTAACACTTAATTACGATGGGAATAAGATAATAGCCCCTATAATTGACAATAAGCTTCCAAATGACGCAATGGAGATAGACGAGTTAAATGAGGACGCTTTTTTTTATCGAGAAAATAGTAATAAGTAGTGAGCTAGACGAATATGACAGGGCCCCGCAGTATATTAATAGGATGAAAGCATTGAGCGCAGTTAATGATGATATAAACGAAGTGGGGGAGATTGGAATAAATGAATTGTACGTCAATTCGGTTAGCAAGTTTGATAAGGAAGCGACGAGGGATAATTTAGGGTATAACGAGGGAAATGTCGAGGCCAAGGTACTCGAGAGTGAGGGGCTGAGTGACAGCCAGAGGGAATCTTTGAGACAACTGCTATTACGCAACATACAAACATTTGATAGGAAAGCTGGAAAGTGCAACTCCTTTATGTACAAGTTCGATATTATTGAACATGAGCCGGTCAGATTGAAGTCTAGAGCCATACCTATAAATATCAAGGAAAGAGCAGATGCCGTAATAGCACAAATGCTCGATCACGGTATCATTGAGGACTCCCGGTCACCATACCTATCCCACATTAATTGGGTAGCTAAGAAGAACGGAACCCTAAGAATGACCATAGACGCAAGGCAAATCAACACCTATATCGTGCCGGACAACTATCGCATAGAATCGGTTGATATTTCATTGGCAAGAATCAAGCGCGGGAAATTCATATCTACCATTGACTTGTGTGAGAGTTTCCTCCAAGTGCCTTTGGACCCATCGGTTAGAAAGTACACGGCATTCATACACGCGGGCCGTAGTTACCAGTTTTCCCGCTGCCCGTATGGCGTCCGCACATCGTCGAGTGCACTCATAAGGGCACTAAGGTCCATATTCGGTGGCGACATAAGTAAGTCTGTGGTCCAGTTCTGCGATGATCTACTGATCATAACAGAAACTTTCGAGGAGCATCTAGCCGAGATCGACCATATCCTATCTACGCTACGGGAACACGGGATGACAGTGAACCTCGATAAATCAAAATTCATTAGGAAACAGGTGGAATTTTTAGGTTACCTCATTTCTGAAAATGGAATAGGACCCAGCCCTGATAGGGTAAAGTCGATCCTGGCTATTCCTCCCCCGAGAAATGTAAAACAATTGAGAAGGTTCCTGGGAATTCTTATGTATTACACTAAATTTGTAATAAACTACTCGCGCGAGGTAAGCCCGTTGCGAGAGTTACTAAAGAAGGGAACACGATGGACTTGGAACGAACAGTTACAAGCCACGTTCGACAAGGTCAAGGAGCTATTCGCAAACTGCATTCTACTACAAAAGCCCGACATGTCGCTGCCCTTTCATATTTACACGGATGCGTCACAGAGTGGACTGGGTGCAGTATTAACCCAGGTAGATTCAGATGGTAATATCAATACGATAGCTACCGCGTCCCGGGCGACTACCAACGTAGAGAAACAGGCAATGGTCACGGAGCTGGAGTTGGCGGCTATTTATTTCGCCACCCAGAAATTTCGTTCGTACATTTTCGGACATAAGACCATTGTACATTCGGACCATATCAGCATCGCATTCCTAAATAGGTGCAAGCTGGGTTCGAACAAGACCAGCCGGTATATATCGGAAATTCTCAGCTACGACGTGGAGATCAAATATATTGCCGGAAGCGAAAATGTTTTTGCAGACATGCTGTCACGCCTCAGTCACGTGACTAGTAATCCGGACTACGTCGAAACTCATAATCGCGAGGTGCAGATTATGAGGACAGTCGTCCATGTGAACAAAATGTTATGCAGGGACCTTATGAATATGAAAACACAACAGGAAATGGACCCGGATTTAACAGACCTGAGGAAAAAGGCCAAGGATATCGCCGACGCAAGTGATGCGGACACTTATGGGATGCTCGATGGAATACTTTATAAGAAATGTGGGAGGGCCGAAATTGCCTGGAAAACAGTAGTCCCTAGGCACCTCGAGGAGCCACTCATAAAAGAGTTCCACGCCGCGTTAATTCACGCTGGATGTGAACGCGTTGCATTAAACCTATCGCAATATTTCTACTTTAAGAGACTGCATAAAAAAGTAAGACAGGTTACCGCAACATGTGACCTATGTCAGAAGTGTAAAGGTCTCAATATACGTTTCGACGTTTCTCCACAAAATATAATTAGAAATAAACCTAACAGTCTGGTAACAATCGATACCCACGGACCCATGCCTACTGGAGAACTAGGGTATAGGCATATCTTGGTCGTGGTGGACACGTTTTCTAAATTTACGAAAATATATCCGATGAAAACAGTAACAACACAAGGCTGTTTAAGAAAACTCTTTTATGATTACGAACACAAATATGGGAAAATCGAGGCAATTTTGGCCGATAACGCATCTGTTTATCGGAGCGCGAAATTTCGAGAAGGATTGAGCAAGAGGGGTACAAAGCTATATCATTGTTCTCTATACATGCCCTCGGGGAACCCTACGGAGAGGATGAATAAGGAGATCACTACGTGCTTAAGGATTTTGTGCCATAAAAGACACTCAAATTGGGTCAGATATATCCCCCACATAGAGCACATGTTGAATCACGCTGTCAATAATGTGACGGGATACGCACCCATTACTTTGATGAAGGGGCTGCAACCGGACAAACTAGTCGCTAACGTACCTGACGCGATCAATATCGATGATGAATCACTTACCGATGAACAAAGATGCGAAAGAGCATTCCATAGGACGCGGACACTTGCGGACAAAAGAAAGAAGCGGACCAAACGCTCTAAGCACGTTTGGCACCCGTCTATCGGCGACAAAGTGCTGGTAAGGAACCACACGCTATCTGACAAATTACGCAAGGCTAACGCAAAAATGGATTTATTATGGAAAGGGCCAGGGCTCATATCCAAACAATTCGGCACACACACGTACGAGGTAAAGTGGGCCGACGCCAGGGACAAGGTTATGGGACGTTACCACTTACAGAAACTCAGGCCATACAAGGAGAAGGCGTGAGCGCGGTAGCGAACAAAGCCTATCTGGTTCGTAGCAAACTTATGTAATGGTATGGAGAGTGACAGGTGGCAAAGTTTCAAGATCGAGAAAATAAAAATGTGAATAAATTACCATGCGTGTGTTCAGAGTTTGTTTGCGTGTGAGCGTAGTATCGCAAAATATGTATATAATAATAGTACAGGAGGCCTTTGCGAGTTAACAGACTGTGAAATTAGACACTAATAGTATTAAGGGTAGACAGACGGACAGTGAAAGTTGACACTCGAAAAAAAAAGGGGGGGAGAGATTTTTACACGTAAGAATGACAACGGAATGGATATATTACGTATGTATGTATGTCTTGCATTGTACTATATTGTATTGTGTGCACAGGTAGGCACTACCGTGATTTTGGGTACGAGATAAATGTCCATGTAAACGCTGAAATTATGCAGTACCCAGGTAAGGAAGTGGTTGTATACCGACAGAGTTTTGATTTAACATACAAAAAGTACAAACATATAAGCTCTACATAATCCCCAAACAAAATTAAAAACAAGACCTGATAAATTATACTTAAATGCATGAACCAGTTTTCACGGGATTCGAACTCAATACTAGCTGAGATTAGGACATGAATGAAAAGTATTAGTAAAAAAAATAAATAAATGTTGTATGGTAAAGTACCAAATATAATGAGTAATTAAAATAAATAACACTAATAAAGTGATTAAATATGCCTAGATTAAAACGCTAATCGCGAGAGGAAAGGGCACAATGACTGTGAAAAAAAATAAATAAAGTGAAATGTCGATTTAGATATTAATCATGATAATACCCCCATATTGATGAATATGATATAATTAATTGAATTAGTGTGAATACATAACACATGCATGTCCACTTTCAGCTAAGATTGAGGGTGATTAATAAATTGTTGATTTGAACTTATCGATAGAGAATGGATCTATATTTTTAAATGTTTTAATCTAATCGCTCGAGCAGAAAGCTGCATTATCTACTTAATCTAGGAAAGTAAAAGTACTTGATTGATTTTAATATTCTATTATTTTATTATTGATGAAAGAACGCACCTAAGTCAAAAGGTTAAAATTCAGTAAATGTTAAAATGAGCCCAGATAGGCCATTGTCATTGTTTAGTACATACAGGTAATTGAAGAAACTTGTACAACAGTCTTAATACGAATAAGATTATGATTATTTTGTCTAAAATAACAATCAGACAGTGTAAACATAGGAGCTAATGAGACATGGTGAAGCTCAATGCACCTTAATTGAAAGGCCGAGTGGCGGTGTGAACCTATAAAGCGTGAGGAATTTATTTGTTGATTATATTTACAGAATTTAATTTGTAGACGTGGGCCGAAGCGGCACGTCACTGTGTTTGTATAACACGTGCTATTTTGTTGAAAATATTTGAGGGCAAGGGATCCCGTATTACCTAGTTAATGAGGTCATGATCGCTGATGGAAGCGAATGTGACAATTTGTGCGAATTTGTATTCGATGTTAATAATGAGATGAGATGAAGTCATGGTCGCTGGTGGAAGCGAATGTGACATACTATGCGATTCTGTATTCGAATGAAAATATTTTGCACGCTTAAGAAGATACCGTCGTTTGGCTGAGTAATGATATAGCCAGCTATGCTTTGGCAGAGTAAATGAGCCGAAATATGTTGAGAATAAAATGTTAAGAATCATGAATATTTCATGGATTAATAATCATGATGAATTCGTATGTATGCAATACCTATGGGGAAAAATAAGATCAGGGTGTAATACTATCAATAATAATTGTTTATAACGATAGCACAGCTGCTTAAACGCGATATTCTAGTATTTTGGTCGCAAACATATAGATCCATGTAAATAAGTCTTATTGACTCAATTTAAATTAAATTTAGCAAAACTGAAGTATTATTCGACATATGGTTTGAAGTAGACAAAACTGGTTCATCGCAAATGAATTCCCAAGCTGTAGACGCACATTATAATGTAGGTAGATATTAAGGTGTAGATGAAATTGTAAATAAACAGTTACACATGAAGAAGCAATTTATGCTATACTGGTATTCAACTAAATAGTTTTGAATGGTAATTGTATAAGCATGAATGGTTTGAGTAGACCACCAAATTTATATTAAGGGTGTATCTTTTTTTTTTCTTTATGAATATTTATGTATGTCTATATTGCAGAAAGTGAGTCTATTTAACCTCAAAGAACGTTCCCAGGTAAAAGGGATACATATCAGTGTTTACAATCTGTACATAATTGACGTGCTGGCAACACTCTCAGGGTTAACGTGCTCTAACCAAAATATTATAGCCATTTTTTTTAAAGGCCACTATAGCTATGATACTAGCATTATATTATGCGAGAGGATTATAAACAAATGAAAAAATCCCTTGATTTTTCCATTTGATTATAGGGCATATGTGGCAAGTCAGTCACACAGCCTCCTGTGTAAATCTATAAATAAATCCCTACCGGTAATAATAAGCAGATAAAATTATAATATCATTTAATGAAGCAGTTACTGGACTTAGGTCATATTTATATTCAAATTGATCAGGCAAGCGAGTAGAACCTGATTATGTAGGAGCAAAGGTCATATAAAATGATCCAAAGAAGTCAGCATCAATGTAATTAAATTGCTAGTTATTAAGGAGGGTACTGACAACTCAGGTAATGTAACCCTTTCTTTTGTTAAGACGGAAGTGGCTGACACATCATAATAACTTACTAATGACAAAATCCTTTGCTCGACAGATTGAGTAGAAATATCTTCTAAGCCTCCAGTTAACTGATTTATCGTGATAACCATAACCCATTAGCTAAATGTACAAGCGGGGGTTTTACCCTGACACAAACAACGCTAGCAAAAAGTGTGGGAATATGGCAATTTTCTAGCGTCTGAAGCCTAGGAAAAAACCCAAGCCTAAGAAAAAAACCCAAGCCTAGCTAATGTTTGTGACCCGACTGTACGTGAAGCCAGCACGGGAAAAAAAGGTCCAACCTCTGAAGGCGTAAATCGCCAATGATAAATTTGTAACACCCCCGGGATCAAAATAGGAGGGCGCATTAACCAATTATATGTTTCGTTATATGTGCCTAAGCACTGACCTTAGGTCCACTAGATCGAGGTAGTGGGAGTAACTAATTTACCTATAGGCGAGAGAGGCTTCTCCTCGTCACTTCTCGTATAAAATTACATCAAGTCACTTCTCGTATACGATCAAACAAAGTCACTTCTCAAAAACACTTCGTTCTGAAAGTTGAATAAAGTCACTTCATATATACAATTACTTGCAGTGTATAAAAGTTAAGAATAAACTACTTTTACCAGACCTTCTTTACACATTAATTCTGCCCGACGAAGTCCTCGTGGAATCCCGAGATAAGAACCTCAACTCTACCGATTACCAACCTGAGCAACCTAAGTTCTCACACATGGAGAACTCCTTCAGTATTCCTAGTTCCTAGTGTCACTAAATCCAATCTTTACCTCTTTACCCAACAATAACCCTCCTCCAAGATAATGGGACAGAGAGTTTAATTTAACAGTAACAGGAGACGGTTTTCATGCTACCATTAAGAAATTATACAGTCGATTGTAAGAAGACAGTATGGACTACAACTGGATTTCCCTAAGCTCCCTTTTCAAGACAAAACAATGTTCAATTTTATGATCAATCCTAATTATGATATATTAGGAATAACATATTAGCCATTATTAAGCCTGTACTATTTTTTCTTAGGAAATGTACAGTCAGTTGAACATTAATGGTGGGACAGGACACACACCCAGACCCAAGGTGGAGATTTAAAATCCCTTACCCCGCCGGGAATCGAACCCGGGTGGCCGGAGTGGAAGGTAGGGACTCTACCGACTGCGCCACGGCGACAGACTAAGCCTGTTCTATGTGGTTGAAATCAAATACCTAGGAATTAGAATCTTAAGTAGGAATGCGATGCCCAAAGAAATTAAACATAAGTTCAAGTCTGGAAATGCGTGCTGTAATGCATTACAGGGACTCTAGACGTCTCAACTCCTTTCATGAAATGTTAAACTAAAATATATAAAACTATTATTCTACCAGTTATATTATATGGATGCGAAACATGGATTCTTACTTTAAGGGAGGAAAGAAGATTACGAGTATTTGAGAATAAAGTTCTTAGGAAAATTTTTGGACTAAAGAGAGATGAACAGACAGGTGAATGGAGAAGACTACTTAACACTCAACTACATGGTCTTTATAGGAAGCCAGATATAATTAGAACAGTTAAGTCTCGTAGACTGCGATGGGCAGGACGTGTGGCACGAATGGGGAATGAAAAACGTGCATGGATGCTTCTTGCAGGAAAATCAGAGGGAAAACGCCCAGTTGGTGGACTAAGAATCAGGTGGGAGAATAACATTAACTATGATTTGATTTAAGTAAATTTTGCGGGCAATGATTGTAAAGTATTAGCTCAGGATAGGGATGTATCGAGAGCTTATGTCCGCGTGGCCATGAACCTACGGGTTCGATAGTGCCAGTAAGTAAGTAAGTACTATTAAATAGATGTCGGCCGCGGCAGGCTAGCGGTTTTGTTCCTTGTCTCTGGTTCCGAGGGACGCGGATTCAAACCCGGCCGTGGGCGATGGATTTTTAGGATGAAAAAATCCAAGGAACAAGTCCTCCGAGAGAGACTTTAAGCAGTGGGTTCCGAGTTTGAAGAATATATATATATATATATATATATATATATATATATATATAGGAAAATTAATTCATTAAAGGAAACAGTTCATATATATATAATGGATAACGATTGTAAAATCTCGTTATTTTGTTTAAAAAAACACAAGGCATAACAAGATTGTTTATTTCCACTAATAATCTTAAATGCGTCTGATTAATTTAAATTAAGACACGTTAATATATAATTTCATTATACAAGTAAGTCCTGGAGTATTGCATCGCTTCATACAGACAGTTTTTAGCAGGGAACGGTTGTGGTCTAATGGAAGGGGCTTCTATGTCCCATGCAGGAGGTCACGTGTTCGATCCCGCTGTCATGCTTTTTTTTTTCTCTCGTCCTTAACTCACGTAATTTTCTTTGTTTTTATTTATTTATTTATTTATTTATTTTGCTTTGTTTTATTTACAGCATTTACCGCACTACTTATATACGCGAAATTATTTTCCATTGCACGACACACAACGAAATAGAACGGATTTTAGTTTCTCAAATAGTTGTATACTTGTGAACCAAACAACTGACCTCTGGCCATGCGCAGTGTCTTCGTTCTGGGAATTGAAAATTACCTGAGCGCCAACATTTATTTCAAAGGCTGTACCTATATAATTGGTTATTTATTTATACCTTCAGAAAAAAAATACTAAAGCATCAAATACGAGATCTAGTTAGCATATATGGAAATTTTTGAAAACTTGGTGAAAAAGTAAAATTATTTAACACAATTGTGTACAGTTTTGGGTAGTTGTAAGGACATAATTTGTACATTTGACGCCGAATATTAAAACTCACCTGATCTCATTGGCAGATTTACAATTCCAACTTCTGTCAAATGTATTTAAACAACTTATGAATTAAGTGGAAGGAAAGATCTATGGACCGATAAATGAAAATGACAAATGGCGCAGCAGATATAACATGAATTATATGACTTATATGGTGATACTGACATAGAATAATAAAATCTTCAATGTTGAGATGGCTGGACCATTTATATTGACTGGAAGAAACAGACATTGCCGGTAGAGTTATATTCTCAAAAATAGAGGGAAAAGGAAAGGTTGAAAGACCTCTTACCAGAGGCTAGACAGCGTGGAACAGGATCTGGATGGGTCAGGGATGGAGAAGGAAGGCAGAATATAGAAATGGATGGAGGCACATGGCCTGCAATGGGTTGTAGCACCAATCATGATAATGAATTAAGTGGACTTTACCTGGAAATTATGTGTGCCTCGTTTGTAATTAGTGATGGGCATGAGTATATTAATGAAAATACACCTTTGTCCCTATACTCATTAGAGGTGCTATACAAATTGCCTGGAATTATATTAAAAAGTATACGCTCTACTGGTGACCAGCGTAATGTCAGAACAAGGAACAAGATGAAATATCCATCCATAGTAATTCTGTCCGAAGGCAGGTCTTTCACTGCAATCATAGCATTTTCATGCTATGCTTTGCAGCTTTACTAGGGAATTTTAGGTGTGATAGCTTCCCGTTGCTTTCCACGCCGGTGAAGGATGATGATGATGATTATGATAAGGATGGTGATGATGATGACGGCCATATGATTTCGGGAACCGTTTAGGCCTTAAAGTTTTCCTGATATTTGTCTTACAGGTGAGGAAAAACCCCGATAAAAACCTCACCCAGAAAAACTGTCCCGAGCGGGGATCGAACCCGGGCCCGTTGCGTGACAAGGCAGTACGCTATCTCGAGACCACAGCGGTGGACAGATGAAATATAATCCCTATTTTTGAAGGTTTGTCATATACACAATTGCCGGTTGACCAGGTCTGTCGCATCATCACAAGAACAAATTAAATTAAACGAAATGGATGATATTAAAACGAAAAACAAATTTTGGCAGTGAAAACTGGAAAAATCACAAAACAGAGGACACGTCGTAGCATAGTTATTTAAAGCAATATGATACAAGCAGGAAGGTCGAGAGTTGAAGTCCCGACGGAATCAAGATTTTTAAACTGACCTAAAACTTCTGGTGGCACCGTGGTCCTAGTATTGACTCAGCCTCTAACGGAAATAAATACCAGATTTTGTTATGGAGATAAAAGTGGCCGTGGTGATATCTCGGGATATTGTATAGATCAGCGGTTTCCAACCTTTTTCGACTCGCGAACCCCTTCCATCTGAGTTGGGTGAACCACTAATTTTATATATATCTGGAACTTTGTTAGACTAAGTAAAAGATTACATACCGTTCTTCTTTCCCAATATGGGTCTTTATGGGCAGTACGCCATACGTGCTGTTGACAGTCCGTTACAATAGATTAATGTTTGGTAATAATATAACTTAAAAAACACACGTCCTTGGGGCCTGTCCATTTGGAGAATCACTGAGAAATATTCGGCACCACACTATTCGCAATATATGGTGCAGAATCTTGCGGCGCGATTTTGGATACCACCCTCAGTGTTTCTGAGGAAGTACAATGGTGTGGCCACTAATTGGAGTAACAGACGAATATATATTATTGCATTTAGACCATCCTCTTAAAATGGTATGATATTAGATCCCACAATTCGTTTTGAGACTCTAGTGGTCCAACCTTAGGAAGTTGACCCTGAAAAGAAGCCAAACATTAATAAAATGAAGCCCAACAATTGACTATTACAAAGATAAATACCAACTAGATAGTATAACTGTCACAGGATTGATGATCGGGGCAAAAGGTACTATACCAGGATTCTTAGCCAAATTTTGGAATTCCTTAGATTTGGACAGGGTGTATCTTTCTAGAATTGCCATCGCTGCCATTAGAGGATCAATTTCAATTTTAAGAAACCATATTTACAAAATTACTTTATAGTATGTATACTTCAATTAGGCCTACAAGTTGAATTTTTTAAAAATATATTTGCAAAATGCATTTCATCAATTACAAAAATTAATTGTCTGTATCACTTTGTCCTTGAGGCAATCCTCTAATGAGGAAAGTTTTATATAATAAAAATTGCAATTAGATAACAATACAATTACAGTACACATTAACTTGGTTACGTAAAATTATTAAGAATTGATGGTATTGGAATTTAACATATTTATTTATACATGAATGAGTGTTGTTCTTATTTTCCGCGTTTTGTTCAGAAATTTGCCCAAGTTTGTCCAATTTTCTGGGCTTATCATTAACTCGTAGCGTGCCAATCTTTCACTATTTGAATTTAGAATTATTTCCGGTAATAACTGCCGCCTCCAATTTAAATATACATACAGTAGATGTGCATAAAATGTAAGTAACCTTAAATTAACTTAACCCTTAACAGTTAAAACCTAATGTTACTCTAGTTATGGCTTGAAAGTTACACGAGTTACACAAAAAGACGAGAATTCTTGTAATGCACAACAACACGTAGTTTCAGAGTTGAGCCTATGTTTAATTTATTTATGCGTTTCTTTACATGGTCTTTATAGGAAGCCAGATGTAATAAGAATAGTTAAGTCTCGTAGACTGGGATGGGCAGGGCATGTAGCACGAATGGGGAATGAAATACTTCAGGAAAACCAGAAGGAAAACGTCCAGTCGGTAGACGAAAAATGAGATGGGAGAATAACAATAACCATGATTTGAGGGAAGTAGATTATACAGAGGATGTTTGGAAAACATTAGTCCAAGATAGGGATAAATGGAGAGCTTATGTCCTTGCGGGTTCGATAGAGCCTGCGAGTTAGTTTCGTTCATATTCATATTTTAATTCCATCGTAGCTTCATGTTTTTGTTTGTTCAAGTTTACATGTGTAATTTTGTTTACATAGATTTCAATTCAGCAAACCATTGTACGCGTATACAGTATCAGAAAAAGAGCGTAAAATACTTTAATTCTAAATTTTCCTAAATACATGAAACTTTAAATAAATAAATAGAACAATAACACAAAAATAACAAAAGCAAACAATAGCACTGAAATGAAATAAAGTTTATAGACCATGTTATAATATAAAATGTTGAAAACAAAACATACTTGAAACCACTTTCAGAGCTGTTGGAATTCAATGTATTTCCAACTTCATTCTGTACTTCAAAGCATTATATTTCCTCTTTTTTCGATTTGTGGAGGCATTAAAGCACTCTGGCAGAAAACTACCCAACTAACAATACACGACGTCAACAATTGACAGGGGTGCGACTGAATCAGCGAAGCGTATTCAGCTGGATTATACTGAAGTCTCTGGAACCAAGCACGTAATAGTACTGTCGCATTCAAAATTATTATGACATACTTATTTTAACAAAAAAATGAAAGATACCTGTAGTTATGTAATAATAATAATAATAATAGTAATAATAATAATAATAATAATAATAATAATAATAATAATAATAAAACAACATAATAATGATCATCATTATCCACGCAAGTATTAGAAATTTTCCACCCGGAGCTTTTTTGGACGTTTCGGCGAACTTTTGCCTTGGGGCAGTAACGAAGCAATAGATTTTGGAATTCTTTGAAAAGACATTCGTTCAAGAAGGACTTTTCAGTTGTTCTGGTAGTTTTTTATATGATGGAAAATGGGTTCTACATCCGACTCTTCCATAATTTCCTTATTTCTTTTATGATCCCACTTTATGTAGCCTGCTGTACGGCGCATAAATCGCATCTCATTTTGTTGTTATTCGTCATGCATCTCTTTTTCTTATTGTCCATGCTTCATTGCCATATCTGAATACTGGTCATTGGTGGTGGTGATGGTGGTGAGATGACGGCGACGAGGATGATGATGAAGATGATGATGATAATGATAATGATGATGATAATAATAATGATAATGATGATGATAATAATAACAATAATAATAATAATAATAATAATAATAATAATAATAATAATAATAATAATAATAAATAATAATAATAATAATATAGAAGAAGGGTAATGTACTGGAAAAGACTGTAAAAGGACGTCAATATGACCTCCACATCGATTGTTATGGTGTAAATTCCAACACATTACAGACTATGTCTCATGCTGCCAACATTTATATATATATATATATATATATATATGATTTTTGAGAAATGTGTAGAGGATTACGTAAGTTACTTTAAGTTCCATATCGTAAGTTTAGTACCGTTGTGACATATATATCCTAGTTACCTTATGTTATGAAAGGTTGACTTTAGGCATCGTGACGTGCAGATAACACGAACATTTCCTTATGTTGGCAATTCTGTTTCTAGCCATAATCAAATAATGGTAACAGTTAATGAATTTTCGTATATTTATTTAATGCTTCTCTCGTGTCTTTTAGTTCATGACAAATGAGGGAAATTTTGAGGTGGTGAAGGCGCAGAGCTACGGGACTTGCGCTGGTTCGAGTCCCCATGGGGGAAGAAATTATCTCATGGAATTTCAGGACCGGTATCTACCCAGTATCGTAAGGCATTTGGGCAACTACAATAAGTAGCGACTCGAGGTTGAGAAGACCAGTTATAACGGCTGGGGGACCCCACACCACATGTCACCCCAACACTGGCAAACGATCGTCTACCTCTGTGATTAACACATGTGGGTGTGAGGCCAGCAGCCGGATGGTAGGCCAAGGGCCGTCTAGGCCCGTCGCGCTTTGAGTAGGAGTAGATAAAATAACAATAATTACTAACAAAAATGAGGCGCAGAGAAAAATTGAACATACATTCAATTCTGGAAATAAATGTTAATCATTCATTACAAAGACTCTTCTCACTCCAAAACTTCTATCAAAAATGTTAAACTTAAAATATATAAAACAGTTATTCTTCCATTTATATTATACGGATGCGAAATATTGTCAATTATATTAAGGGAGAATAAAATATTGCGAGTGTTTGAGAATAAAGTTATTAGGGACATTTTTGGACCGAAGAGAGATGATCAGACAAGTGAATGGAGAAGCCTAATTAACAACGAACTACACGATTGATTTGTGTGGGTAATCAGATGTAATAAGAGCAATTATGTCTCGTAGTTTGCGATGAGCAGGACAGGTAACACGAAAGGGAAATGAAAGACTGACTACTTCTAGGAAAACCAGAGGAATAATGCCCAGGATATATGAAAGAGTGAGGTGGGAAAATAAAATGAATCATTATTTGAGGGAGATAAATTATAAAAGGGATGATTGTAAAACCATAGCTCAGGAGAAGAGTGTATGAAAAGCTATATGAACGCGAGGCCGCGAATCTTCGAGTCAGAGAGTGTAAGTAAGTAAGTTCGTTAAGATGTTTCAACAATTATCTTTTTTTTATTTTTTCATTGTTAAGTACCATTTTGTTTATTTTTATACTAGGGATTTTGTATTAGTTCCCACATAAGTGATAACTATGATTCGATAACACTGTAATTGTTACAGTTTGTATAAATAAATAATAGTTAAAACCAAAACAACACACTTTATTAGAAAACCAAACTAAAAAATAAAAACAGTTTAAAAAAACTAAAACAACACGCTTTATTAGAAAACCGAACTAACAAATGAAAAATAAGTTTAATTTCCAACGCGCTTGGGATAAAATTAAAGTGGTCAACAAAAAAATCATCTCTAACGCATCTAGAATAAAAGTACAGTTATCTAAAAAAATAATTTTACCATATAAAGCGTGGGGTTCTTTTTATGTTTTTTTACGTTTTCTTTTTAGAGACTTTACTTCTACCAATATCTGTTTATTATCAAATATATTAATTGATATAGAGCACCCCACGCTTTTGATGGTAAATTATTTTTTTTTGTAGATAACTGTAGTTTTATTCAAAATGATGTTTATGTTGACAACTTTAATTTTATCCCAAGCGTGTTGGAAATTAAAATTATTTTGGTACATATGATTTAGAAATCTTTATTCCATAAATTCAGAACGCTACCTGTGAAAGATACGTACACAATCGGTCTCAGATCTTAAACTAATTTAAGATTTTCCACTGTACTGGTTATTTGTAAGACAGATTCATACGCCAAATATTTGTTAAACGAACCTGTATTTCGCAAAACGGGTGTGCAGTGAGGCCGAACGAAAATTCCAGATACAGGTAGAAACTCTATTTCTCCCGGCGGTAGGAATCATCACTTATATGACTTATTGTTAATTCGCCTAACGGTAATTCAATGAAATGGAAACTAATTTATTCTCTATCTTTCCTTATAAATATTTTTTTCATAAATTGAGTAGAAATATCCTTCTGTTTCCGCGTTGGACAGATTCCCTTTTATACAAAATAAATACACGTAAAATTACTATTATTTTGCCGGGACCAAAAATTTTTGTCACATTGGACAGATTTCCGCATTATTTACGTTCCGGATTAAACACGTTTTACTGTATTAATTTAGGCTTGAAGTTTATTTTACGAGTTCGAAAATCTTCAGGATCAGACGCACGGCTTAAACTCCCTCCCGGAAGACGTATCGCCTGGATCTTTTATCCCAAAAATCCATCAACCTCAGTCGGGTTTGAAATCTGTGACCCTCGGGGCCAAAGCAAGGAACATAGCCACTAGTTTGCCGAGGATGATTATCTGTAAGCATTTTATATTAATGGAGTAGATGCTTAAATGATCCTGAGAGCTATGCCGGCGGTAGCATTGCTGCCGATAGGCTTACCCATGCCGGACTGGTCGAAGGTGATAAGCCAGACGAAACAAGTACCTTGGTCGAAAGAGTGACGATCTTTCACCGTAAAAATACAACCGTCAAGAAATGCGGACATGGGTTCTACTGGGGTAAAATTTTCCGGAGGTCAAATAGTCCCCCATTCGGTTCTCCGGGCGGGGACTACTTCAGGGAACTCATGCCAAAGGCTCAAACACAGGGACATGTTCCTAGGAACATGGAATGTTAGGACTTTATACAATAGCGGGGCACTAGAGATATTAACACGGGAATTGGATACATCGCCCTTGGATATAGTCGCTTTTACAGGAAGTTAGGTGGCCAGGAGAAGGTAGTCAGGAATCAGGAAGCTTTGCATTATACTATGGGGGTGCAGAAGAGACCTGCATTTGGAACGGGTTTTTTAGTCAGAAGGAGGATCCTATCCGCTATCCGAGATATTAAGTTTGTTAGTGATAGGATACCATACATAATTCTAAAGGGTAAACGACATGATTTTATAATTGTAAATGTACATGCCCCCACAGAAGATAAAGATGACAAGATCAAGGATGAGTTCTATGAAGAATTAGAATGCTTATTTGATAGCCTTTCACGATATCATATGAAAATTGTCTTAGGAGATTTTAATGTAAAAGTGGGGCGGGAAGATATATTCAAACCAACAATAGGCAAATTCAGTCTTCATGAAGATAGTAACGACAACGGGGTTAGATTAGTCACATTTGCCACATCAAAGAATCTCATTGTTAAGAGCACAACATTTCAGCATAAGGATATTCATAAATACACCTGGACGTCCCCAGATGGAGAAACTCGGAACCAGATAGATCATGTATTAGTGGATAAACGCTGGCACAGTAGCATCATTGATGTTAAATCAGTTAGAGGGACAGACTGCAATTCAGATCATCATCTGGTCAGGGTGAAAATCAGACAACGGCTATCGCTTATGAGAGGAACAAACGCTAAAGATGATTCTGTAAAATATGAATTAAAAAACATGAAAAATGATGAAATGCGGCAAGAATACCAAATCAAAATTGCTAATAGATTGAAGTACTGGAATCTTCAGATGACAATGTGGCAAACGAAGAAGAAACTGATATAAATAAAGAATGGGAGGCTATAAGAGATACTATTAAATTGTCAGCATCAGAAAGCATTGGTTGTTTAAAAAAAGAGGCAAAAAAAGAAATGGTTTGATGAGGAATGTGCCGACATTGTAAAGAAAAGAAAGCTAGCAAAAATGAAATGGTTACACGAGCCAAATGAGGTAAATTTAGAGCAATTGGGTAGTGTTAGACGGGAAACCACCAAGTTACTAAAGAGTAAAAAGAGGGAATATTTGAGAGAGAAGATTAATGATCTTGAAATGAATGAAAAAATGGGAACATTAGAGAATTATATCAGGGAATTAGTATAGAGAAGAAAGGGTTTCAGGCTAGAACAAACATAATTCGGAATGAAAATGGGGATATGATTGCAGATTCCAAGAGTATATTAAATAGATGGAAAAGTTATTTTAATCAGCTATTAAATGTACATACAGAACAGGACATCGAGGAGGATAAGTTACAGACAGCAGAAATGCTAGTCGCAGAGCCAAGTGCATTAGAGGTTGAAATTGCAATTGAAAAATTGAAGATGTATAAATAAAGCATCAGGTTCAGATGAGATCCCAGCAGAACTGATAAAATCAGGGGAGAGAAAATTGATGGACAAGATACGCTGTTTGCTTAGTATGATTTGGGAAAAAGAAGCTCTTCCAGATGAATGGAAGGAATCAATTATCGTACCAATTTATAAGAAAGGAGATAAAACTGATTGCAACAACTATAGGGGCATCTCATTACTTTCAACTTCGTACAAAATTCTAACAAATATATTAGTAAGCAGACTTACTCCCTATATTGATGACATTCTAGGAGATCATCAATGTGCATTTAGAAGAAACAGGTCTACAACAGATCAGATTTTTAGTATAAGACAGATTTTAGAAAAGAAATGGGAATATAATGGTACTGTACATCAACTATACGTAGACTTCCAAAAAGCATATGATTCAATTAAGAGGGAGAAGTTATATAGTATCCTGCTGGAGTTCGGAATTCCTAAAAAGTTAGTTAGACTTATACGAATGTGTCTAAATGGCTCAACGAGTAGGGTGCGTGTAGGCAAACAGTTTTCAGACACTTTTGAAATCCCCAGAATGGGTTGAAGCAAGGAGATGCACTATCTCCTCTACTATTTAATTTTGTACTAGAGCATGCCATTAAATCTTTAGAGAATGAGGAAGGCTTACAACTGAATGGTATTAATAAGCTGTTAGTTTATGCTGATGGTGTTGTACTACTGGCCGATAGCGAGTAGATACTAAAGGCCAACACGCACACACTATTGAGTAACACTAAGAAATTAGGACTGGAAGTAAATATCAGTAAAACTAAATATATGGTCACACTTAGAAATACATTATATAATGGAAATGGACAGCTAATGACAAATGAGGGAAATTTTGAGGAATTGGCTGAATTCAAATACCTAGAAACAATAATCACAAATAGGAATGAGATGCACAAAGAAATTAAACATAGGTTCAATTCTGGAAATGCATGCTATTATGCATTGCAGAGACTTTTGATGTCCCAACTCCTTTCAAAAAACGTTAAGCTGAAAATATATAAAACTATTATTCTACCAGTTATATTATATGGGTGCGAAACATGGACTCTTACTTTAAGGGAGGAAAGGAGATTACGAGTATTTGAGAATAAAGTTCTTAGGAAAAATTTTGGACCAAAGAGAGATGAACAGACAGGTGAATGGAGAAGACTTCTTAACAATGAACTACATGGTCTTTATAGGAAGCCAGATATAATAAGAACAGTTAAGTCCCGTAGACTGCGATGGGCAGGACATGTTGCGCGTATGGGGAATGAAAGACGTGCATGGAAACTTCTTGTAGGAAAGCCAGAAGGAAAACGCACAGTAGGTAGACCAAGAATGAGGTGGGAGAACAACATTAACTATGATTTGATGGAAGTAGATTATACAGGGAATGATTGGAAAGCATTAGCTCAGGATAGGGATGTATGGAGAGCTTATGTCCGTGCGGCCATGAACCTACGGGTTGATAGTGCCAGTGAGTAAGTAAGTAAGAGATAGCCCGTTTGGACAGTGACAACACAACAATCAGCCATAATACAAGCTGCTGAAATGAGATTCCTCAGATCAATAGCAGGATATCAAAGAACAGACAAAAAAATAACACAGAAATAAGACAACAACTAAAAGTAGAGGAATTAAACAGAACAATAGAAAAATACAGAACAAACTGGAAAGAACACTTGGCAAGGATGACTGAGAATAGAATGCCAAAAGCAGCATACAGCTATTCACCACGGGGAAAAAGAAGTTTGGGAAGACCAAAGAAAATATGGAAAGAACAGCAATTTGAAGCCGGAACAGGCTAGTAAATAAGCCTAAACCGTGAAGAAGAAGAAGACATAGCTGGTAGTTAAAAAATCCAGCAAGTCAAATTTATGGTCCGCTTTTGCTAGTTTCCGTAATATACATTTTTTGTTAATTAAATCGTATCTATCCAACTACGTTGCGAGAAAACAAACCAGGCGGCCGCTAGAACGATTTTTAAATTACGGCTTCCAAATAAAATCCCACTCCTAATTATCGGACTTCGCTCATCTTAGATAATTATTTTCTCAGTGTAATTCATTGACATTTACCGGGTTTTATTGCAAAAAATCGAAAATTGCGACCGCTTGAGCGAATTTTATTTCTTGTTTCAGGTGAAGTCCACTCTTAATGATCCTATTTTTCTGGTTAACTCATTCTTACTGTTCTCAAACGAATGCAATCAAATTAATCCTATATGCCAAGTTTCGTTCCGAAAATCAAATTTGAAGCCGCTAGGGCGTTAACACATAGACACACACACATACTCTGTGCGTGCGTGCCTGTGTCTAAATTTTTGTGATGGTCATTCTAAGTAGGATCGATGAAGATTAGTGAGAACATTTCTAAAATGTTATAATAAAACCGGCAATAGCTTAATTCCTTCGAAATTCGCTAAATCTGAACATTTTAGTAATTATCAACAGATATTTATATATTCCTCTATAATAGGCTTTACGAAATATGGCAGATTGTTTTTGTTTCAATAAAGTCTGATTAGCTGTATTTTATTTTCTGTTTTCTAATCAAGCATATGGCACGATTGCTGTAAAAATAGTAAATTATGAACTATACTGGATAGCATTATATTCGATTAGATTAGTTTAGTAGAGATGGGATCGTGTTTTAAGACTCTTAACACAGCAACAATATTTTAGGTTCTTTGTATTACCCAAACTTACTCTAAGGAATGAATCAGATGATATATATGTTCCTGGTTCGACATACATTAAGCATTTATAACATAACTATTACAGCCATTTATTTGGGCTGGGCCCAAGAACTTTAAGACGGGCTACAATCCTCCCTTTGGTCATATTCTATTTAAGTTGACACAAATATTCGGAGTCATTAGGAAGTACATGAATATGCCTCATTAGATCACAACAACCACATAATAAAAACACCTCTGGTTTGCTAAACCAGACTTTTTTTTACCTAACATGAGATGAGGTGAAAAGTGATATGAAATGAATTAATAAATATGAAACAACAAGATGGGGAAAGAAAGGGAAATGGAGATAGTTGGTGAGATGAAATTTGGGAAACAAGAGAATCCCGAGAAATTCTGGAATCACCCCCCCTTCCTTCCCGCAATCACCAGGGATATTGGATGACATAAGTTTATTTTACTAGATAGCATAAAACTCATTTATGTTGCTGATTTTGTGAACTTACATTACCAAGTGTTGGAATGTGAACATATAGCACACGTTACCAACAAATAGAACAGCTAAAGACATGCCACACATTTTGGCGACCTGTAATGTTTCAATATTATTAACACCCTATAGCGGATGATGAGACACATATATCACACAGCGGGAGTAAGTTGTTACACTTTGTGTCGGAAATTACCTGCTCGATATTCCAGAGATACGATACAAAATCGAAACCCAATACAAGATTTTTTGCTATTAGGTAAACTTTCTGGAACATGAGTTGAATAAGAAATTCAATGAGCGAAATGTTTTCAGAGTTCTACACCAATGACCCATAATATCTAATGTTTATATATATATATATATAGCTGCAAAATGAATCGGACAAATATTTATCATCCCTCATCTAAATAACTTACTTTTTTCACTATTTTAGGGGTTCATAGAGCAAGTGGTAACACACTCGTTCTCCATATCTGGGTCCCGAATTCGGTCACTCTATCTGGATTCATGGTAGATGAATTAGAGCCGGGGAAAGTTTTTATAGGGCATAATTCCGTTTTCCACTTCAAAAAACTTCATTCCACAATTCCTTAACGCTAAAGTGAAGTGAAAGGTAAAGTGACACCACTACAGGCCTCAAGAGGCCCTTGGGATAGTAAGAGATTAAGGCTATCACTTTTTCTGGATAATAGGCACTCGATGTTAACCGGGTTGTCAGCCCTGCGTGACGGCCGCCCTTACTCCCAGAACAAGCGTCTGGTACTCATTTCCATTAGAAGCTGAGTCGACCCCAGAGACATAGTGCCGCCAGAAGGTTTGGGGCAGTTTAAAATCCCTGACACCACAGGGACTCGAACCCTCGACCTTCCGGCTTGTAGCGTAATGCTTTAACCACTACACTATGACGCAATGTCATGAATTTCGTTCAATTTCATCTGTCCCTTTGATGGTGTGAGAGACCAAGTTTTCCGCATTATTGTATATCATATAATTTAAACAATAGGGTTATGATCTCATCTCATTTGCAACTACGGCTGCGTCCACCACCACTACTGCCGCCATTCCCTCCGCCGCCGCAGCCAATACTTTGTTGTTGTTATTATTATTATTATTATTATTATTATTATTATTATTATTAGGCCTATTATTATTAGCATTACTGTTATTTATATTATTATTATTACTATTGTTACGATTGAGGCGGATCTGAGGATGAGCTCTCAAACTCTAAAAAATGCTCCAAATAGTCAGCGTAAAATATAGCCTCTCTCTACTAAACCCTTCCATCTACCTTCACGTGGTGGGACTGTTTTTACTGAAGACGGAGGATGAATGGCGAGTTTCTGGCGCCATATTAAAGATGCTCGGGGCAGACAGAGTTCTGTAGCCTTGTAAGGCAGTCTGTCTAGGAGAAAGACAACTCGGAAATTAAACTCTGGTCCTCCAGGTTGGGGGATTAGCGGTTGGGCTGATATCCCACCCAAGTAAAAAAGTTATTACTTAGAAGTCTCAAGTGCGAACATGGACTTGAGAGCGGAACAGGTGGCAATGACCTAATCCTGGAAAGGAAGATTATTATTATTATTATTATTATTATTATTATTATTATTATTATTATCATCATCATCATCATCATCATCATCACTAACTCATTAGCGAAATCGAAACCGGATTCATTGCTTACAGACAAAAGCTTTACATATAATCCTATACTGCCAATCATCTCCTGTATATTTCACCTCCTTCAGATTTTCGTTAATTTTATTCAGCCATCTAATTCGTGGCCTACTCACTGGGCGCTTTCCTTCTGGTTTTCATACAAGGAGTTTCCATGCCATTTTTTATTCCCCATTCGTGCCACATGTCTTACCCATCGCAATCTGCTAGACTTAAATATTCCAGAATTGGACCGATGCCCAACAGCATCGTGAGAAATTGGTACTTACAACAAATTGCAGCTGTAAGTTGAAAAAACAGCTATAACGGCTGAGGGACCTAACATGCCAATGAAATGGCTGGACGCTCATCCATCTCTGTAAATGGTAAATTTGGATGTGAGACCGAAATCTTCTTAGGTTGTCGGACTACATTTTACACTGTTAATGAAATATTTAGTACTCAAAGATTCAGTATGTTGCGAAATTTAATTTTAGCGATTTCAGTGTTTCTATAAATTACCTTAACAGCCATATTTAATTTGATCAATTTTATTTAAGTGATGGTTTTATTGCTTATTTTATTCGTAAATAACAGTACAATAGAAGAGTTGGTAATTTAGAACTGTATCTCTCGATTTTACGAAATAGCAAAATAGTGGAAAGAATAAGTTAGATTTCCAGTCACTATAGGTAAAATGGGAAATGTAGCACAAAGCACACATGATATGAATACACAAAAAATACAAAAGTGCGACCACAATACATCATTTCATTTATAGCAGCCTCAAGTTGCCCGTAAAAATTTGAATGCCACTGGCCCCATGCGGGGGTTTTCAGAACTAAACGATGCATGAAAATATCGGACAAATATCTACTCTTGAATACATTCTGGCCAGAAAATTCTTGCTCAGTTTATGGGAACAAGAACTCAACATAGAATGTGTATGTATGATACTAGGATGCTCCTTATTTAGAGGGTATTAAATTATCTGATTTCAACGCACAACCTCTATTTTTGTTCCTTTTTACCCAATTGGTGTGTATCAAATTTCATTATAATAAATTATCATTAACCTGTGCCTCATTGAACCTCTTCTCTCTCCTCCTTCCTTCCAAGTATTAGGCCAAGGCCTGTTACGATCCTATAGAAAATTTTCCCTCCAGCGTTTGAGGGAAATTCTCGTATAAGACTTGAAAGCATAATAATAGTCCCTTCGATTGGTTGCTGGCCAAAGGAAGGCAAGACCAGTGATGGGGCTGCCATCTTATAGCCTCTGGTCAGGCTTTTCTGGAGAAGAAAAGAAAATAAAGGAAAGAAGAAATGGAAGAAAGGAAAGACTCCCTAGCCCTCGGATGCCCTAATAGCATTGGGGTCGAAAAAACAAGAGTTAACCAAGAGAGGTTAGATAGTAAAGTTAAAAGAGTGCAAAACACAAATAAGTGGAAGAAGAAATGTTTTGCACACCTTGTGGTCGCCATCCACATATCCCCTAGATGAGGACCAAATTTATAAATCTAAAAAAAAATTATTCTAGGTCTTCCTTTTCTGCTCCTCATTCAATTTTACCAGGACATTCAAAATTCAATGAGGAAATTTGATGTAATGGATGAAGACACGCAGGACAGATACCGATGGAGAACTTTAATTAAGGGAAATTTGTGAATTTTTGTTACATACTGATAGTCTACAAGCCCGTAGTCATTTGTGTATTTTTTAAAACTCATATTAATTACTAAGATTGGTTGGAGAAAACCCTAAATGACGAGGAAAATTCTCAAAATGAATGATTAAAAAAATTACATCAAGAGTATTTTCTATTTATCTTTCTATTGTCTTAGACAAGAAAAATAAATCAATAAATATCTTTAAGTACAACAGTTTTAATGCCATTAATTGTTAATATCATAAATAATAATTTTATCAATATTTTCTTTTCAATGTCTCACCTGTCTTCGCTGAATGCGAAACTGATTCCTCGTCTTAAATTTCAACAAAATTTACTTCAAATTACTTCTTACAACCAAAGGGGGGGGGGAAGAGTGTGTGAGGAATGAAATGCGAAAAATCGAAAATAGAACCACTCTAGTACATTATATATTCCATGAAAATCTGTAATACAACATGCGTATTATACGGGATCTAAAAATAAATTTAGGTTGGGTATTTTAAATGAAATGTGAAGCAGGAAAAGATCAACAGTTAAAGATCTGAAAGGCCATAATAGAGTATGTGATGAATTTGAGCATTTGGGGTAGAAATGGAATTTGAAAAATGATTTTAAGAACAGAATTAATAGAGGTGGAACAAAATCAGCTGGTAATTTGTCACAGGGAATAGAAAAAATCTAAATATAGCTGTAGTTCAGTAGTATGATGTAGAAGTATGCAGGGGTCTTGGGCACACGCGGTAGCATAGTTACTTTAGGTAATACGCTGAAGCCGGAAGAACGGGGTTTCGAATCCTGTCGGGATCATGATTTTAAACTGCCTTTGGCAACACCATGGCCCCGAAGTTGACTCAGCCTCTAATGGAAATGAGTATACCAGATGTACGTTCTGGGGGTTAAGGCGTGCATCTAGCAGAATTGACAACCCGGAATATATCTACCCAATTGTCTATTCCATGGACCTTCTAAAACTTATAGCGGGATCACTTTACCTTTCATACATAATTCTATGCGGCTAACACATTTAAATAAATGAATAGGTCAGCAAAATTTCTAATATGGAAAACATTAGATACACTAGGCCTATTAATACAGGAAAAAGGAACGTTAACAATAATACTAATTAACTCACTGGCACTAGCGAACCCGTAGGTTCATGGCCGCGCGGACTTAAGTTCTTACATTCTACCCTGGGCTAATATTTTCCAATCATCCTCTGTATATTCCACTCATGGTTAATGTTATTCTCCCATCTCATTCAACCTAACTGGTCTACCAACTAGGCGTTTTCCCTCCGTTTTTTCTACAAGAAAATTGTATTTTTTTTAGATTATGTCAGATATGAATAATAATAATAATAATAATAATAATAATAATAATAATAATAATAATAATAATAATAATGCTTTATTTTAGCTGGCAGAGTTAAGGTCATAAGGACTTCTCTTCCACTCAACCAGCGAATAGTAAAATTATACAAAAAATTATATACATATTACAATTTGAAGATATTAAAATACAGACTAAACAAAATACAAAGATGATGTGATCTAATACTAGCTAATACTAACAAAAACATAGAATATAATACAATTTAAATTATGTAAAATAAAGTAAGTAGCTTCCTAGATGACTATTAATGGTATGCTCTATATAGGTGTTTTGCAGTTAATGTTTTCATTGTGTCGAACTTAAGATATCAGTTAATTTGGATTTAAATAATGATAGCGATTGACAGTCCCTGACATGACTGGGAAGTGAGTTCCATGCTCTAGTCATAGATATTGTGTAAGATTCAGAGTATAGACAGGTCCTGTGTTATATTTGAAGAGAAAAATTATACGCTCAGACCGGGACTTGAACCCGGGACCCTTGGTTCTCTAGACCAAGTGCTCTACCAACTGAGCTACCTGAGACAAGTACCGATCTAAACGCAAATCTCTCTCTTATACATTGTAATTCCCTTCCAACAAATGCTCTGAAGCCATGCTTCTATCTTGCAAATGTTGGCTCCTTTGTTAAGAAGACATATTTGGGAATTATACATTACAGCCAGTACGGCTTTTTTTTCCATGTTTTAATAATTGATTTCGTACATCTCATTGATGGATAAATCATATTTGAAGAGAAAAATTATACGCTCAGACCGGGACTTGAACCCGGGACCCTTGGTTCTCTAGACCAAGTGCTCTACCAACTGAGCTACCTGAGACAAGTACCGATCTAAACGCAAATCTCTCTCTTATACATTGTAATTCCCTTCCAACAAATGCTCTGAAGCCATGCTTCTATCTTGCAAATGTTGGCTCCTTTGTTAAGAAGACATATTTGGGAATTATACATTACAGCCAGTACGGCTTTTTTTCATGTTTTAATAATTGATTTCGTACATCTCATTGATGGATAAATCATATTTGAAGAGAAAAATTATACGCTCAGACCGGGACTTGAACCCGGGACCCTTGGTTCTCTAGACCAAGTGCTCTACCAACTGAGCTACCTGAGACAAGTACCGATCTAAACGCAAATCTCTCTCTTATACATTGTAATTCCCTTCCAACAAATGCTCTGAAGCCATGCTTCTATCTTGCAAATGTTGGCTCCTTTGTTAAGAAGACATATTTGGGAATTATACATTACAGCCAGTACGGCTTTTTTTTCCTGTTTTAATAATTGATTTCGTACATCTCATTGATGGATAAATCATATTTGAAGAGAAAAATTATACGCTCAGACCGGGACTTGAACCCGGGACCCTTGGTTCTCTAGACCAAGTGCTCTACCAACTGAGCTACCTGAGACAAGTACCGATCTAAACGCAAATCTCTCTCTTATACATTGTAATTCCCTTCCAACAAATGCTCTGAAGCCATGCTTCTATCTTGCAAATGTTGGCTCCTTTATTAAGAAGACATATTTGGGAATTATACATTACAGCCAGTACGGCTTTTTTTTCATGTTTTAATAATTGATTTCGTACATCTCATTGATGGATAAATCATATTTGAAGAGAAAAATTATACGCTCAGACCGGGACTTGAACCCGGGACCCTTGGTTCTCTAGACCAAGTGCTCTACCAACTGAGCTACCTGAGACAAGTACCGATCTAAACGCAAATCTCTCTCTTATACATTGTAATTCCCTTCCAACAAATGCTCTGAAGCCATGCTTCTATCTTGCAAATGTTGGCTCCTTTATTAAGAAGACATATTTGGGAATTATACATTACAGCCAGTACGGCTTTTTTTTGATGTTTTAATAATTGATTTCGTACATCTCATTGATGGATAAATCATATTTGAAGAGAAAAATTATACGCTCAGACCGGGACTTGAACCCGGGACCCTTGGTTCTCTAGACCAAGTGCTCTACCAACTGAGCTACCTGAGACAAGTACCGATCTAAACGCAAATCTCTCTCTTATACATTGTAATTCCCTTCCAACAAATGCTCTGAAGCCATGCTTCTATCTTGCAAATGTTGGCTCCTTTATTAAGAAGACATATTTGGGAATTATACATTACAGCCAGTACGGCTTTTTTTCATGTTTTAATAATTGATTTCGTACATCTCATTGATGGATAAATCATATTTGAAGAGAAAAATTATACGCTCAGACCGGGACTTGAACCCGGGACCCTTGGTTCTCTAGACCAAGTGCTCTACCAACTGAGCTACCTGAGACAAGTACCGATCTAAACGCAAATCTCTCTCTTATACATTGTAATTCCCTTCCAACAAATGCTCTGAAGCCATGCTTCTATCTTGCAAATGTTGGCTCCTTTATTAAGAAGACATATTTGGGAATTATACATTACAGCCAGTACGGCTTTTTTTCATGTTTTAATAATTGATTTCGTACATCTCATTGATGGATAAATCATATTTGAAGAGAAAAATTATACGCTCAGACCGGGACTTGAACCCGGGACCCTTGGTTCTCTAGACCAAGTGCTCTACCAACTGAGCTACCTGAGACAAGTACCGATCTAAACGCAAATCTCTCTCTTATACATTGTAATTCCCTTCCAACAAATGCTCTGAAGCCATGCTTCTATCTTGCAAATGTTGGCTCCTTTATTAAGAAGACATATTTGGGAATTATACATTACAGCCAGTACGGCTTTTTTTTCATGTTTTAATAATTGATTTCGTACATCTCATTGATGGATAAATCATATTTGAAGAGAAAAATTATACGCTCAGACCGGGACTTGAACCCGGGACCCTTGGTTCTCTAGACCAAGTGCTCTACCAACTGAGCTACCTGAGACAAGTACCGATCTAAACGCAAATCTCTCTCTTATACATTGTAATTCCCTTCCAACAAATGCTCTGAAGCCATGCTTCTATCTTGCAAATGTTGGCTCCTTTATTAAGAAGACATATTTGGGAATTATACATTACAGCCAGTACGGCTTTTTTTCATGTTTTAATAATTGATTTCGTACATCTCATTGATGGATAAATCATATTTGAAGAGAAAAATTATACGCTCAGACCGGGACTTGAACCCGGGACCCTTGGTTCTCTAGACCAAGTGCTCTACCAACTGAGCTACCTGAGACAAGTACCGATCTAAACGCAAATCTCTCTCTTATACATTGTAATTCCCTTCCAACAAATGCTCTGAAGCCATGCTTCTATCTTGCAAATGTTGGCTCCTTTATTAAGAAGACATATTTGGGAATTATACATTACAGCCAGTACGGCTTTTTTTCATGTTTTAATAATTGATTTCGTACATCTCATTGATGGATAAATCATATTTGAAGAGAAAAATTATACGCTCAGACCGGGACTTGAACCCGGGACCCTTGGTTCTCTAGACCAAGTGCTCTACCAACTGAGCTACCTGAGACAAGTACCGATCTAAACGCAAATCTCTCTCTTATACATTGTAATTCCCTTCCAACAAATGCTCTGAAGCCATGCTTCTATCTTGCAAATGTTGGCTCCTTTATTAAGAAGACATATTTGGGAATTATACATTACAGCCAGTACGGCTTTTTTTTCCATGTTTTAATAATTGATTTCGTACATCTCATTGATGGATAAATCATATTTGAAGAGAAAAATTATACGCTCAGACCGGGACTTGAACCCGGGACCCTTGGTTCTCTAGACCAAGTGCTCTACCAACTGAGCTACCTGAGACAAGTACCGATCTAAACGCAAATCTCTCTCTTATACATTGTAATTCCCTTCCAACAAATGCTCTGAAGCCATGCTTCTATCTTGCAAATGTTGGCTCCTTTATTAAGAAGACATATTTGGGAATTATACATTACAGCCAGTACGGCTTTTTTTTTCATGTTTTAATAATTGATTTCGTACATCTCATTGATGGATAAATCATATTTGAAGAGAAAAATTATACGCTCAGACCGGACTTGAACCCGGGACCCTTGGTTTCTCTAGACCAAGTGCTCTACCAACTGAGCTACCTGAGACAAGTACCGATCTAAACGCAAATCTCTCTCTTATACATTGTAATTCCCTTCCAACAAATGCTCTGAAGCCATGCTTCTATCTTGCAAATGTTGGCTCCTTTATTAAGAAGACATATTTGGGAATTATACATTACAGCCAGTACGGCTTTTTTTTTCATGTTTTAATAATTGATTTCGTACATCTCATTGATGGATAAATCATATTTGAAGAGAAAAATTATACGCTCAGACCGGGACTTGAACCCGGGACCCTTGGTTCTCTAGACCAAGTGCTCTACCAACTGAGCTACCTGAGACAAGTACCGATCTAAACGCAAATCTCTCTCTTATACATTGTAATTCCCTTGCAAGATAGAAGCATGGCTTCAGAGCATTTGTTGGAAGGGAATTACAATGTATAAGAGAGAGATTTGCGTTTAGATCGGTACTTGTCTCAGGTAGCTCAGTTGGTAGAGCACTTGGTCTAGAGAACCAAGGGTCCCGGGTTCAAGTCCCCGGTCTGAGCGTATAATTTTTCTCTTCAAATATGATTTATCCATCAATGAGATGTACGAAATCAATTATTAAAAACATGAAAAAAAAGCCGTACTGGCTGTAATGTATAATTCCCAAATATGTCCTTCTTAACAAAGGAGCCAACATTTGGCAAGATAGAAGCATGGCTTCAGAGCATTTGTTGGAAGGGAATTACAATGTATAAGAGAGAGATTTGCGTTTTAGATCGGTACTTGTCCTCAGGTAGCTCAGTTGGTAGGAGCACTTGGTCTAGAGAACCAAGGGTCCCGGGTTCAAGTCCCGGTCTGAGCGTATAATTTTTCTCTTCAAATATGATTTATCCATCAATGAGATGTACGAAATCAATTATTAAAACATGAAAAAAAGCCGTACTGGCTGTAATGTATAATTCCCAAATATGTCTTCTTAATAAAGGAGCCAACATTTGCAAGATAGAAGCATGGCTTCAGAGCATTTGTTGGAAGGGAATTACAATGTATAAGAGAGAGATTTGCGTTTAGATCGGTACTTGTCTCAGGTAGCTCAGTTGGTAGAGCACTTGGTCTAGAGAACCAAGGGTCCCGGGTTCAAGTCCCGGTCTGAGCGTATAATTTTTCTCTTCAAATATGATTTATCCATCAATGAGATGTACGAAATCAATTATTAAAACATGAAAAAAAAGCCGTACTGGCTGTAATGTATAATTCCCAAATATGTCTTCTTAATAAAGGAGCCAACATTTGCAAGATAGAAGCATGGCTTCAGAGCATTTGTTGGAAGGGAATTACAATGTATAAGAGAGAGATTTGCGTTTAGATCGGTACTTGTCTCAGGTAGCTCAGTTGGTAGAGCACTTGGTCTAGAGAACCAAGGGTCCCGGGTTCAAGTCCCGGTCTGAGCGTATAATTTTTCTCTTCAAATATGATTTATCCATCAATGAGATGTACGAAATCAATTATTAAAACATGAAAAAAAAGCCGTACTGGCTGTAATGTATAATTCCCAAATATGTCTTCTTAATAAAGGAGCCAACATTTGCAAGATAGAAGCATGGCTTCAGAGCATTTGTTGGAAGGGAATTACAATGTATAAGAGAGAGATTTGCGTTTAGATCGGTACTTGTCTCAGGTAGCTCAGTTGGTAGAGCACTTGGTCTAGAGAACCAAGGGTCCCGGGTTCAAGTCCCGGTCTGAGCGTATAATTTTTCTCTTCAAATATGATTTATCCATCAATGAGATGTACGAAATCAATTATTAAAACATGAAAAAAAGCCGTACTGGCTGTAATGTATAATTCCCAAATATGTCTTCTTAATAAAGGAGCCAACATTTGCAAGATAGAAGCATGGCTTCAGAGCATTTGTTGGAAGGGAATTACAATGTATAAGAGAGAGATTTGCGTTTAGATCGGTACTTGTCTCAGGTAGCTCAGTTGGTAGAGCACTTGGTCTAGAGAACCAAGGGTCCCGGGTTCAAGTCCCGGTCTGAGCGTATAATTTTTCTCTTCAAATATGATTTATCCATCAATGAGATGTACGAAATCAATTATTAAAACATGAAAAAAGCCGTACTGGCTGTAATGTATAATTCCCAAATATGTCTTCTTAACAAAGGAGCCAACATTTGCAAGATAGAAGCATGGCTTCAGAGCATTTGTTGGAAGGGAATTACAATGTATAAGAGAGAGATTTGCGTTTAGATCGGTACTTGTCTCAGGTAGCTCAGTTGGTAGAGCACTTGGTCTAGAGAACCAAGGGTCCCGGGTTCAAGTCCCGGTCTGAGCGTATAATTTTTCTCTTCAAATATGATTTATCCATCAATGAGATGTACGAAATCAATTATTAAAACAGGAAAAAAAAGCCGTACTGGCTGTAATGTATAATTCCCAAATATGTCTTCTTAACAAAGGAGCCAACATTTGCAAGATAGAAGCATGGCTTCAGAGCATTTGTTGGAAGGGAATTACAATGTATAAGAGAGAGATTTGCGTTTAGATCGGTACTTGTCTCAGGTAGCTCAGTTGGTAGAGCACTTGGTCTAGAGAACCAAGGGTCCCGGGTTCAAGTCCCGGTCTGAGCGTATAATTTTTCTCTTCAAATATGATTTATCCATCAATGAGATGTACGAAATCAATTATTAAAACATGAGAAAAAAAAAGCCGTACTGGCTGTAATGTATAATTCCCAAATATGTCTTCTTAACAAAGGAGCCAACATTTGCAAGATAGAAGCATGGCTTCAGAGCATTTGTTGGAAGGGAATTACAATGTATAAGAGAGAGATTTGCGTTTAGATCGGTACTTGTCTCAGGTAGCTCAGTTGGTAGAGCACTTGGTCTAGAGAACCAAGGGTCCCGGGTTCAAGTCCCGGTCTGAGCGTATAATTTTTCTCTTCAAATATGATTTATCCATCAATGAGATGTACGAAATCAATTATTAAAACATGAAAAAAAGCCGTACTGGCTGTAATGTATAATTCCCAAATATGTCTTCTTAATAAAGGAGCCAACATTTGCAAGATAGAAGCATGGCTTCAGAGCATTTGTTGGAAGGGAATTACAATGTATAAGAGAGAGATTTGCGTTTAGATCGGTACTTGTCTCAGGTAGCTCAGTTGGTAGAGCACTTGGTCTAGAGAACCAAGGGTCCCGGGTTCAAGTCCCGGTCTGAGCGTATAATTTTTCTCTTCAAATATGATTTATCCATCAATGAGATGTACGAAATCAATTATTAAAACATGAAAAAAAAGCCGTACTGGCTGTAATGTATAATTCCCAAATATGTCTTCTTAACAAAGGAGCCAACATTTGCAAGATAGAAGCATGGCTTCAGAGCATTTGTTGGAAGGGAATTACAATGTATAAGAGAGAGATTTGCGTTTAGATCGGTACTTGTCTCAGGTAGCTCAGTTGGTAGAGCACTTGGTCTAGAGAACCAAGGGTCCCGGGTTCAAGTCCCGGTCTGAGCGTATAATTTTTCTCTTCAAATATGATTTATCCATCAATGAGATGTACGAAATCAATTATTAAAACATGAAAAAAAAGCCGTACTGGCTGTAATGTATAATTCCCAAATATGTCTTCTTAACAAAGGAGCCAACATTTGCAAGATAGAAGCATGGCTTCAGAGCATTTGTTGGAAGGGAATTACAATGTATAAGAGAGAGATTTGCGTTTAGATCGGTACTTGTCTCAGGTAGCTCAGTTGGTAGAGCACTTGGTCTAGAGAACCAAGGGTCCCGGGTTCAAGTCCCGGTCTGAGCGTATAATTTTTCTCTTCAAATATGATTTATCCATCAATGAGATGTACGAAATCAATTATTAAAACATGAAAAAAGCCGTACTGGCTGTAATGTATAATTCCCAAATATGTCTTCTTAACAAAGGAGCCAACATTTGCAAGATAGAAGCATGGCTTCAGAGCATTTGTTGGAAGGGAATTACAATGTATAAGAGAGAGATTTGCGTTTAGATCGGTACTTGTCTCAGGTAGCTCAGTTGGTAGAGCACTTGGTCTAGAGAACCAAGGGTCCCGGGTTCAAGTCCCGGTCTGAGCGTATAATTTTTCTCTTCAAATATGATTTATCCATCAATGAGATGTACGAAATCAATTATTAAAACATGAAAAAAAAGCCGTACTGGCTGTAATGTATAATTCCCAAATATGTCTTCTTAACAAAGGAGCCAACATTTGCAAGATAGAAGCATGGCTTCAGAGCATTTGTTGGAAGGGAATTACAATGTATAAGAGAGAGATTTGCGTTTAGATCGGTACTTGTCTCAGGTAGCTCAGTTGGTAGAGCACTTGGTCTAGAGAACCAAGGGTCCCGGGTTCAAGTCCCGGTCTGAGCGTATAATTTTTCTCTTCAAATATGATTTATCCATCAATGAGATGTACGAAATCAATTATTAAGGTCCTGTGTTGTGGTATCAAAAGTAAAGAAGAGTCTTGTGATCTTGTTCCTAAATTGTGATGAGCCGATAAATTTTGAAAACGTGTTGTTAAATAACTTGGTAAATATGTGTGCAGAATTTGGAATAGTAAGGTATGTGAATGTAAAGTTCTTCCGTCATTTAGGCGTAGCCATGATAAGGCCTGAAATGAAGGAGACACGTGGTCATAACGACGGAGATTGAAGATAAATCGAATGCACGCATTATGAGCACGCTTGTAGTCTGTCAGATAGATCAGTTGTCAGATTAGTCAGTAATATGTCGCAGTGGTCGAAGTGTGGCATTATGAGTCTGTACAAGTATTTGTTTTAATTTTTTAGGAAGGAAGTTTTTAAAACTATTTAGGGAGTGAAGAATTGAGAACACTTTCTTGCAGGTATTATTCACCTGGATTTTCCAGTCTAGGTGTTGGTCCATGTAAATACCCAGATTTTTTACTACTGAGCTGTAGGGAATGTTTTTGTCATTTAGGAGAATGGTAGGGATATTTTCGTAATTTATAATGCCTTGGATTCGCCGAGGGTTTGGTATAGGTTTTTACCAGTAGTAGTAGTAGCAGTAGTAGTAGTAGTAGTACGTAGTAGTGGAATTTTTCGCATTTCGAAAAAGAAGTCAATAAATTCATTTATATTATATCAGTGCGCAAGGGTCAGCTTGGCCATTCGTACCTATTGCTATTTAATTCCCAGAAATACATGGACTCAGGAGATAAGAACAAGATTGATTTAGCGAGGATTGGACGATACACAGGGTGATTCACAATAAGTATTACTGACTTCTAGTGGTTGTAAAGGGCACTTTGTATATAAAGTTTTAATAATGAACCCATGTCCGGAAACGTATCATTTCGATGTAAAATAGGTTAGAAGATCATTACACAATTGCCTGATATCGCGTGTCTTGTGTTTCAGAATAAGTATTACAGACTTCTAGTTTCTGTACTACAAGTGTGGTTCCTTGTGGGGGCCCTGTTGTTCGTTGCACAAAATGAACCTGCGACGCATATTTTAATACACACACCATACAAGACCTGGTGCGTGCTCAATAATTTCTGTTGCCGCCAGAATTCGTGCAAGAAGATCTTCCTCCAACTCGACAGATGTAATACAACCCCTAGAAGTCTGTAATACTTATTCTCAAACACAAGGCACACGATATCAGCCCATTGTGTTTCGATCTTCAAACTTATTTTACAACAAAATGGTACGTTTCCGGACATGGGTTCTTATCAAACCTTTATCTTAAGTCCCCTGTATAACGTCTAGAAGTTTGTAATACTTATTGCGAATCACCCTTTAGTAGTGGATAAGAAAAATAAGAAGAAAAATAGATATGTTGGTACAAAAGATGTTAAACATTAGAAATTAATTCGTGTATCGGCACGGAATCAGTTAACAACATTCATGATCCATACCAGGTATGAATAATCCACAACAGGATGATGGAAACATCAGAAAAAAAATAAAAGTACACGGCTACACCAAGACAAGAGGAAAAAAGTCCATTACAAAAGAGAGCTCGGCAATTTTAAAGACAGTTCTTATTTTAAACTTTTGAACACTCATAACGTTTCATATTTAATTTTTAAAAGAAGATATTATTTTTTTAATTCAAACCGTATTTTCATTACTAAGACAAAATTCTGCAAGTATGTACGTGTAATAAATTTTTGCCGTAACTTTCATTACGATCATATATATAAAAATGTGCAACAAATAGACAATAATTTTTTCACACAATACGATTATAAAAATACTTTTACAATGTATTAAAATATTCGTCGGATTCACCACGTAGCACTCATTTTAAAACGTTTTAAGTAGCCTATATTTTTTTTTACAAACGTCAAATCTATCATTCCGATTAAGATAAAATACAAATCCTCTTAGGACGCTCGAGCTACAATGCAATGCGAGTTTATGCTCCTGTACTATACTTCAGTTTCCGCGCTACGCATATATATGGCATCAATGTGGTTTGTTTTGAAATTACACAACACTTCGGCAGACCTTATGATGTGTACTTATATAATTGATATGTTTAAATGTTTGTGTGTAGTGAAATTCACCAGGGCTCGGCTCGGACCAGTCCAGAGGGGAGCTACTGTACTGGTTCCTGGCTCGGCCTACGGGCCCGTCGACAAACTGTGGGGTCGCCAGGAGATGAGCACCTGGATCTACTAAAAGTCTCACACTGTTGGGCTTGTAGCCCTAGCCGGTCTCACAACGGCTGCAGGACACGTCCCTGGAGGCAGAACAGGGGAATGGTCGGTGGATCTGCGACAGCAGTCCTCCCGGCTAGGCTCATGGAGCCCGTGGACCAACTGTGGGGTCGTCAGGATTGAGCGACCTGATGTACTACGTAGCTCAGTAATTCCCAGAACTGCAAACTCCAACACTCTCTCCCTAGGGTGTTGGTTTAAGGACCGTGAACTTGAACGTGGACTTGAACATAGAATAGGGAGGACTAGAACTAGGACTTGGGAGTATGGTCAGGACGACCGTGGTATCCCAAGGGGTGTACGGATGGTCCTAGATGTGTAGTTAAATTGTGTTGTATTAAGGAATTGTGATGAAGGGAAGGCAGACGTTCGTCTCTGTATTGTTCTTAGAATAATTTTCAAATAGAATCAGTAGACGAAAAACTCAACAGATATAAATTAAACTGGCTAGATCATGTAAAAAAGAATGGATAATTCCAGAATTCCAAGAGTGATGTAATATAAGCCCAATGGACATCGTCGGCCAAGGAAGACCTCTTAAAAGACTGCTAGATGCGGCCGAAACAGGTCAACAAAGCCTAATTCGTGATGGATGATGAGGAGAAGGGAGAAGTTGAAACCAGGTACCGACATGTAACTCACCATGGAAAGCACCAAGGGGATCATAGACTTAACGTCCCATCCGATGGACGAATCGCTATCGACATTACCACATATATTACTCCGGACGGGTTTGGAATTTAATCAAGGCATGTGGTGCGCACTCTAAAGATTAAAAATATTGTAAAACATCATCTCTGCTTGACTCCACAATGAAAGTTTTGCAACTAAAAATCAATCTCGCCGGTTATCGAACTAGGGCCCGCTAATCAAAAAGAAAAGCATGACCTGAGCTACGGGCGACGACATTTTTAAACTCTTGATAATGCATATTTTCGACTGTGGACGCATTCATATGTTTAACATACGTGGCCGCTCACTCGGACATCAGCTCAAATACTTATCTGGTGCAGGTGTACCATAATACAAACACCAATTTCCCCATTTACCTGAAACAATAAATAAAAAACTGTCAGTTAACTTCTCATTATACGAATTTAATCTTACATTTACATTAATGTACAGTGATCCTAATTGAAAGAACCAACTAACATTTATCCCGAGTGACATGAGCAGAACAGTGGTAATACATTCATCACTATACCACGGATTTATACCAAAATGCCTTTTTTTGGGAACAGAAAAAGGAAGGTCTACAAATATGATATTCGTAACTTGCCAAACATATATTTTACTTTTTTGTTTACCTTTATACACCTTATTGCTTATTTTGTACTATTCTGCCTTTTCTGATATTTTAAAAAATTATCTGATTAATTTAAAAAAATGATTTAATTAATTTTAACTCACGGCTGTGATCTCGAGTAGCGTGCTGTCTTGTCACGCAGTGGGTCCGTGTTCGATTTACGGCGGGGACAATTTTTATACAGAACAAACCAATAAAAAATATTTCTCCAGATATGTATACAATGTATACAACTTCGCAAAAAAAGGAAGTGCGCCTTATACTTAAAGAATATGGTCATGTCAGCAAACAAATTATAACGTCACAAGATAGGTCTAAACTTGTCTTGAAATAATGAGTTTAATGAGATGCAATATAATGTAAATTGAAGAAGAAAATATATTAATCAAATATAAAAACAAAAGACGATAAGAACTGTCCACCCTCAATTATAAACACACATGAATACCTGGTGACAAATTAATGACAATATCATATTGGTGACTTATATGAATTTAACGTAAGTATATTATCTTGTATATATTAATGAATGATTGTGTCATCTTCAACGAGGATTTCATTATTTCGCTTTTATCTTCCACGTACGAAAGACGGCTAAGCCCTTTTATTATATTTTTAGAAAATAATTTATCAATAAATTCCATGTCACTCAATTATACAAAAGTGATTTCTTTGTTATATCTTAGGCATATATATATAATATATATGGTATGATAAGAAAAATAAATGTCTGGACGGGATTCGAACCCGGATCTCTGAGTCTGTACCTCAGCGTGATATCCATTACACTACCAGGCGAATCCAATTCAAACACTTATTTTTCTTATATATGTATTATACTCTCCATTATTACTAGATGTCGCGAGAACACTGTCTTCACTGCCATCTAGTAGCTGACTATATCAAGTAAGCAAATTAAAGAGAATATTTATTTTACTTTATAGCAGTGACGCTTTATCGATGTTATAATTAAATCTTTAACATTGAGCAATGCAAGCTTAATATGGTATGATAAGAAAAATAAATGTCTGGACGGGATTATATATATATATATATATATATATATATATATCTTTTACGCGATCTGTCATTTTGTTGTATTTTCATTTTTCTGTCTTCTAAACGGTCCTTTAATACTGTAATTTTAAGGTGGACCTTACTTTTTTTGCTTATCAAACAACATACAATTGGATAAACACTCAATTTTATTTTTTTATTACATTTTTACGTCTTCATCTGTTCCATTTTCTGTTGTAATTATACTATCTGGATAAGTAACACCAGTTCTCAACATACTTGTCGTCTTTCATTCTTGCCAGGTCGCTATCAATCTGGTTGTACACTTAGAGATAATAAGTAGAGACCAAACGTCTCCTTCCAATGACAGGAAGCTTCAGTCTCAGAGTAGAGGTCATTCTAAAATTCACCGGCTGTCAGATGTAAACAGAAGCAGATTTCAAACGTACAAAGTATATTTCGATTTAACATAAAAGTTGCATACTGACTATTCGAAACAATTGGATAAAAATATAAATAATGTTACTAGTCTACTTGATACTAACAACATAGTTCAGTAATGTCGCTGTAAGCTGACAGTATAGAACATATTTCTTCCCCTGATGTCATGTACAATGGTCGCATCAATCATAAGCTGATATCGTTTTACGAAGGAACTGTTCGACATCAACTGATGAGTAATCGGAGATTTACATGGAAGGGTCACAAGCCATTCGCAACGAAACCCACCAGAAGGGACATAGTTTGAGTTCGTCTTTCTCCTGGACGAGATGTCTTCTAAGGGTAAAGGATCTCATCTTACTCGAGCATTTTTTAGAGACTATCCACACACCTTCCACCTTTAGATATATAGAGCAGGTCGCACAATTTAGAAGAGAGAAGCTTTTGGAGGCGCTGGTTTTAACAGAGCATTTATTGAGTCGCAATAACTCATCTTAACTTTTGCTCCAGCTACTTTATTACCATTATTTTTTTAATTAAAATTAGCAATAGTAATCTAACAAGAGGTTATGTTTTTCTGAAAAAATCACGAGCGACTTTGTCGCTCGTGATTTTGTCTAATGAAAACTCAACCTCGCATTGGATTTGGAGTGACTATTTAGCGAATAATACAACATCAGACGTTCAAAATAATTATAATGTTTAATATTTACCAAATGTGAGGTTATGTATTCCGAACTTTCTTCCGGGCGATTTCTAAGCCGGCTGTATAATAACAAATAACATATCTTACTGTTGAATCTCTTTGGGCTTGGGAAAACCAATAACAGATGATTTAATGAGAAATAAATATTAACAATAATCCAGATTCATTATACAACATTAATTTTTTTAGCAACAGAACTTTTTTTTTTGGTAATTTTTGAAGTTGTTTTCTTTTGGCATTTATTGCTGTACCATATCGATCGTACATTGTTGAATCGATATCAATGTCAAAGAAGTTAATTTGCGAAGATATCCCTCATTACGAAGAGGCAGTTTTATCAACCCGAAGAGGCAAAATTATCGGTCTATGAGACAAACGGTCACTGAAATAAATATTGGCATTGATAAACAGATATTTCATTATCCCTATTCATGTTGAAATCAAAAGTTAATATTGCGTTTTCCAAGGCGATTCATATACTACTTTCATTTTCATCTTTTCTGATATTAATAAGCAAGAAAAGTTTTCCTTTTCTCTTTTCCTCCACGAGTGTACTGATATTAAAATTTGTTTTTAAGGTGAATACAACTTCCTTTGTTTTGCTTCTTAATATTTTATCTGATATCTACACGACAATTTTCTTATTTTTATTCATATCTCATTCATTAATATAGACATTTTTGAAGTCCATGAAAATTATATTTTATAAGAAATGTAAACAAGTAGCTAATAAGTTCCAACTCCACAATAAATATTCTCTATTTCCTCACGGTACAACTAGCTATTTATTTTTACTTTACAAATTAGAGAAAGAGGTTTCCTGTGGGACTCATGTAATAACTATCAAACACTTCAGAATACTGGATACGATCTCCAAGCAATTAAATATGTCATAGTGTATCAAAATCAAATAAAGATCCATTAATCGTTTAATTATTAAACAATGTTAAAATATTGAAATATAGTTCAACAATTTTTACCATTTGTTATTCTTTTCATTTATTATATTAGTAGACCTCGGTTATTAGGGTATAAAAATGAAGGTTTAGGGACTTAAAATAGGTTATAAATTGTAAAATAGCTTATAAAACAATATTGTATGTTTTTACATATCTCTATTATTGGCAGCAATATGATTGGTTGGTTGGCATCTAATGTCGAGCACTTGATAATGAAATCATTCGCTCTCTTTGAAGCAGGATTGTAGTCCAGGAAAGTTTTAATTAGGTGTCCAGGATTAAGGTACATGGATAATTGTGCTCCGGAGTAGTTGGGTTCAGGTTTCGGTAGAACAATGGACTTATATCTCGGGAATCCGTGAGAAAGGACATTCTCTGGGGAGATATATATTAGGCTTCCTGTGATCAATTCCATTGGATGATGCACTTTTATTGTCACTCGTTGTTTACACTGGTCGTGTTAGACGACGATTTGACGCGAAGACTGTTGGTGGGTCAGAACTAACAATATTTATAACACTCACCAAAGCGATGTGACTTATACAAAGCGATGTGCCGTCTCTACCGGCACATTTGCCAGTCGTGACTCTGCTCGCAACCGACTACTGGCTGCCTACTCCACGCTACTGAACTGCCTACTGAACTGCCTACTCCAACTCTGAACTGCCTACTAACTACTCTAGTTTTCGCCAAGTAAAAATATTTATTATTTCTGAGTGGGCCGGTATATGTCCCTTCCACCAAAAGTCTTTGCGTCTCACTAACAGTTTATATGTTACACTAATTTTGATTGGTAAATTATATCTTAAGGGCTTTATCGGGGGTGTTAAATTTAGGCGTTTGTAGCCTCGTCCTCTCCCTTTAAATTAGTTGCCTCATAATATAATATTTCCAGGGTTGATAGGACAGCTATCGTCTGTCGGCATCTACCTTATGCCGCCAAAGAAGGTACCTGCTGCTAACGACATGTCCTAGTTAAAATTAGCTTGGGGATAACTCTTTCCACAGTTTACCTAGGAAAATCCAGTTGTTTGTTTGCGACTTCCCAGCTTTTGTATGAAGTTTTTTGGGCTTAGCATTGTTATAACAATTTGATAATAGTGCAGTCTTGTAAGTCCTTTTAACAAAGGAAACTGCAGACGTTTTCCCCATATTATAAGGGCTTACGGTTCCATTGTATGATGTTTACTAATTTCTTCACTACAATAGCAGAGGTCCAGGTCTATGAACGGCGCTAACTGCTTGGTACTAGTGTTTTATTTATTGCTTATGAAATTATTTTGTGGTAGGTTATATCATTTTAATTTTGTTACCAATGAATTCCTATTTTAATTCCAATTCATTTGAATATAAATATGCCCTACTTCTGATAATAATTACATGTTCATAAATTATTCACCCTTAATAAAAGTACTTATTTTTTTAAATAAGAGGCTGAGCGAATGACTTGCCACATCTTGCACTCCAATATTTAGCAGATAGGCTGATCTGTTCTACAAAAGCTGGACAACGGAGGAGATGGTTTCTTTCCATATCTTCATTTAAATTGCATTGGCAGCAATATTGATGTAAGAATTACGAAATTATTAAAATTAATTGAAGTTAATCAACTGTTTTAACTTTAATATTAAAGACCACGCAGTTTCCTCCAGACTGGAAGTATTCGTTCATCAGTCTTACAATCATATTTACAGAAGCATTTATGGTCTACAGTTATTACATTTGACAAAACCATAAAAATTATCATTATCCAGCATATCTATCAGCTTTAACCCTTAAATTCGTAATGTATCCATTTGGATAGGTCAATTAGTTCAAATAATTTAATATTTTTAATAAATCAGAAGAAAACCAACAAACAGAAACCACTTAAATGTGTGTCTAATTATACAGTATACCTAATAATAACAATTACACAAGATTCCGTTTTCACTGCGGTTCGCCACATTCACATAACTTACAATAAATTTGTGTTTTTCCAATTTAAGGGTTAATACATGTTAGAGATTGGGGTTTATCAATAAATAATTTCACATGTTTAAAAGATCGGAGATTATGACTTCATTTGTATTTTCCTAGGCAGTTAGAAGATTCGAACATCTACAAAAATGTCCATAGTCCCTGAAAAGGCGAACAGGGACGATTAATGTAATTTTAAATTTCAGAAAAAGTATCTTTAGACCGAAAAATGTCCGTAGTCCCTGAAAAGGCGAACAGGGACGATTAATGTAATTTTAAATTTCAGAAAAAGTATCTTTAGACTGAAAAATGTCCATAGTCCCTGAAAAGGCGAACAGGGACGATTAATGTAATTTTAAATTTCAGAAAAAGTATCTTTAGACCGAAAAATGTCCGTAGTCCCTGAAAAGGCGAACAGGGACGATTAATGTAATTTTAAATTTCAGAAAAAGTATCTTTAGACCGAAAAATGTCCATAGTCCCTGAAAAGGCGAACAGGGACGATTAATGTAATTTTAAATTTCAGAAAAAGTATCTTTAGACTGAAAAATGTCCGTAGTCCCTGAAAAGGCGAACAGGGACGATTAATGTAATTTTAAATTTCAGAAAAAGTATCTTTAGACTGAAAAATGTCCGTAGTCCCTGAAAAGGCGAACAGGGACGATTAATGTAATTTTAAATTTCAGAAAAAGTATCTTTAGACCGAAAAATGTCCGTAGTCCCTGAAAAGGCGAACAGGGACGATTAATGTAATTTTAAATTTCAGAAAAAGTATCTTTAGACTGAAAAATGTCCATAGTCCCTGAAAAGGCGAACAGGGACGATTAATGTAATTTTAAATTTCAGAAAAAAGTATCTTTAGACCGAAAAATGTCCGTAGTCCCTGAAAAGGCGAACAGGGACGATTAATGTAATTTTAAATTTCAGAAAAAGTATCTTTAGACCGAAAAATGTCCATAGTCCCTGAAAAGGCGAACAGGGACGATTAATGTAATTTTAAATTTCAGAAAAAGTATCTTTAGACCGAAAAATGTCCGTAGTCCCTGAAAAGGCGAACAGGGACGATTAATGTAATTTTAAATTTCAGAAAAAGTATCTTTAGACTGAAA
Organism: Diploptera punctata; assembly: GCA_030220185.1. NCBI lineage: Eukaryota > Metazoa > Arthropoda > Insecta > Blattodea > Blaberidae > Diploptera > Diploptera punctata. The sequence goes on along the minus strand of JASPKZ010006846.1, from coordinate 306,728 downwards.
ATGTCCATAGTCCCTGAAAAGGCGAACAGGGACGATTAATGTAATTTTAAATTTCAGAAAAAGTATCTTTAGACCGAAAAATGTCCGTAGTCCCTGAAAAGGCGAACAGGGACGATTAATGTAATTTTAAATTTCAGAAAAAGTATCTTTAGACTGAAAAATGTCCATAGTCCCTGAAAAGGCGAACAGGGACGATTAATGTAATTTTAAATTTCAGAAAAAGTATCTTTAGACCGAAAAATGTCCGTAGTCCCTGAAAAGGCGAACAGGGACGATTAATGTAATTTTAAATTTCAGAAAAAGTATCTTTAGACCGAAAAATGTCCATAGTCCCTGAAAAGGCGAACAGGGACGATTAATGTAATTTTAAATTTCAGAAAAAGTATCTTTAGACTGAAAAATGTCCATAGTCCCTGAAAAGGCGAACAGGGACGATTAATGTAATTTTAAATTTCAGAAAAAGTATCTTTAGACCGAAAAATGTCCGTAGTCCCTGAAAAGGCGAACAGGGACGATTAATGTAATTTTAAATTTCAGAAAAAGTATCTTTAGACTGAAAAATGTCCATAGTCCCTGAAAAGGCGAACAGGGACGATTAATGTAATTTTAAATTTCAGAAAAAGTATCTTTAGACTGAAAAATGTCCATAGTCCCTGAAAAGGCGAACAGGGACGATTAATGTAATTTTAAATTTCAGAAAAAGTATCTTTAGACTGAAAAATGTCCATAGTCCCTGAAAAGGCGAACAGGGACGATTAATGTAATTTTAAATTTCAGAAAAAGTATCTTTAGACTGAAAAATGTCCATAGTCCCTGAAAAGGCGAACAGGGACGATTAATGTAATTTTAAATTTCAGAAAAAGTATCTTTAGACTGAAAAATGTCCGTAGTCCCTGAAAAGGCGAACAGGGGACGATTAATGTAATTTTAAATTTCAGAAAAAGTATCTTTAGACCGAAAAATGTCCGTAGTCCCTGAAAAGGCGAACAGGGACGATTAATGTAATTTTAAATTTCAGAAAAAAGTATCTTTAGACTGAAAAATGTCCATAGTCCCTGAAAAGGCGAACAGGGACGATAATGTAATTTTAAATTTCAGAGAAAAAGTATCTTTAGACCGAAAAATGTCCGTAGTCCCTGAAAAGGCGAACAGGGACGATTAATGTAATTTTAAATTTCAGAAAAAGTATCTTTAGACCGAAAAATGTCCATAGTCCCTGAAAAGGCGAACAGGGACGATTAATGTAATTTTAAATTTCAGAAAAAGTATCTTTAGACTGAAAAATGTCCATAGTCCCTGAAAAGGCGAACAGGGACGATTAATGTAATTTTAAATTTCAGAAAAAGTATCTTTAGACCGAAAAATGTCCGTAGTCCTGAAAAGGCGAACAGGGACGATTAATGTAATTTTAAATTTCAGAAAAAGTATCTTTAGACTGAAAAATGTACATAGTCCTGAAAAGGCGAACAGGGACGATTAATGTAATTTTAAATTTCAGAAAAAGTATCTTTAGACCGAAAAATGTCCGTAGTCCCTGAAAAGGCGAACAGGGACGATTAATGTAATTTTAAATTTCAGAAAAAGTATCTTTAGACCGAAAAATGTCCATAGTCCCTGAAAAGGCGAACAGGGACGATTAATGTAATTTTAAATTTCAGAAAAAGTATCTTTAGACCGAAAAATGTCCATAGTCCCTGAAAAGGCGAACAGGGACGATTAATGTAATTTTAAATTTCAGAAAAAGTATCTTTAGACTGAAAAATGTCCATAGTCCCTGAAAAGGCGAACAGGGACGATTATGTAATTTTAAATTTCAGAAAAAGTATCTTTAGACCGAAAAATGTCCGTAGTCCCTGAAAAGGCGAACAGGGACGATTAATGTAATTTTAAATTTCAGAAAAAGTATCTTTAGACCGAAAAATGTCCATAGTCCCTGAAAAGGCGAACAGGGACGATTAATGTAATTTTAAATTTCAGAAAAAGTATCTTTAGACTGAAAAATGTCCATAGTCCCTGAAAAGGCGAACAGGGACGATTAATGTAATTTTAAATTTCAGAAAAAGTATCTTTAGACTGAAAAATGTCCATAGTCCCTGAAAAGGCGAACAGGGACGATTAATGTAATTTTAAATTTCAGAAAAAGTATCTTTAGACTGAAAAATGTCCATAGTCCCTGAAAAGGCGAACAGGGACGATTAATGTAATTTTAAATTTCAGAAAAAGTATCTTTAGACTGAAAAATGTCCGTAGTCCCTGAAAAGGCGAACAGGGACGATTAATGTAATTTTAAATTTCAGAAAAAGTATCTTTAGACTGAAAAATGTCCATAGTCCCTGAAAAGGCGAACAGGGACGATTAATGTAATTTTAAATTTCAGAAAAAGTATCTTTAGACTGAAAAATGTCCATAGTCCCTGAAAAGGCGAACAGGGACGATTAATGTAATTTTAAATTTCAGAAAAAGTATCTTTAGACTGAAAAATGTCCATAGTCCCTGAAAAGGCGAACAGGGACGATTAATGTAATTTTAAATTTCAGAAAAAGTATCTTTAGACTGAAAAATGTCCATAGTCCCTGAAAAGGTGAACAGGGACGATTAATGTAATTTTAAATTTCAGAAAAAGTATCTTTAGACTGAAAAATGTCCATAGTCCCTGAAAAGGCGAACAGGGACGATTAATGTAATTTAAATTTCAGAAAAAGTATCTTTAGACTGAAAAATGTCCATAGTCCCTGAAAAGGCGAACAGGGACGATTAATGTAATTTTAAATTTCAGAAAAAGTATCTTTAGACTGAAAAATGTCCATAGTCCCTGAAAAGGCGAACAGGGACGATTAATGTAATTTTAAATTTCAGAAAAAGTATCTTTAGACTGAAAAATGTCCATAGTCCCTGAAAAGGCGAACAGGGACGATTAATGTAATTTTAAATTTCAGAAAAGTATCTTTAGACTGAAAAATGTCCATAGTCCCTGAAAAGGCGAACAGGGACGATTAATGTAATTTTAAATTTCAGAAAAAGTATCTTTAGACTGAAAAATGTCCGTAGTCCCTGAAAAGGCGAACAGGGACGATTAATGTAATTTTAAATTTCAGAAAAAGTATCTTTAGACTGAAAAATGTCCATAGTCCCTGAAAAGGCGAACAGGGACGATTAATGTAATTTTAAATTTCAGAAAAAGTATCTTTAGACTGAAAAATGTCCATAGTCCCTGAAAAGGCGAACAGGGACGATTAATGTAATTTTAAATTTCAGAAAAAGTATCTTTAGACTGAAAAATGTCCATAGTCCCTGAAAAGGCGAACAGGGACGATTAATGTAATTTTAAATTTCAGAAAAAGTATCTTTAGACTGAAAAATGTCCATAGTCCCTGAAAAGGCGAACAGGGACGATTAATGTAATTTTAAATTTCAGAAAAAGTATCTTTAGACTGAAAAATGTCCATAGTCCCTGAAAAGGCGAACAGGGACGATTAATGTAATTTTAAATTTCAGAAAAAGTATCTTTAGACTGAAAAATGTCCGTAGTCCCTGAAAAGGCGAACAGGGACGATTAATGTAATTTTAAATTTCAGAAAAAGTATCTTTAGACTGAAAAATGTCCGTAGTCCCTGAAAAGGCGAACAGGGACGATTAATGTAATTTTAAATTTCAGAAAAAGTATCTTTAGACTGAAAAATGTCCGTAGTCCCTGAAAAGGTGAACAGGGACGATTAATGTGATTTTAAATTTCAGAAAAAGTATCTTTAGACTGAAAAATGTCCATAGTCCCTGAAAAGGCGAACAGGGACGATTAATGTAATTTTAAATTTCAGAAAAAGTATCTTTAGACTGAAAAATGTCCATAGTCCCTGAAAAGGCGAACAGGGACGATTAATGTAATTTTAAATTTCAGAAAAAGTATCTTTAGACTGAAAAATGTCCATAGTCCCTGAAAAGGCGAACAGGGACGATTAATGTAATTTTAAATTTCAGAAAAAGTATCTTTAGACTGAAAAATGTCCATAGTCCTGAAAAGGCGAACAGGGACGATTAATGTAATTTTAAATTTCAGAAAAAGTATCTTTAGACTGAAAAATGTCCATAGTCCCTGAAAAGGCGAACAGGGACGATTAATGTAATTTTAAATTTCAGAAAAAGTATCTTTAGACTGAAAAATGTCCATAGTCCCTGAAAAGGTGAACAGGGACGATTAATGTAATTTTAAATTTCAGAAAAAGTATCTTTAGACTGAAAAATGTCCATAGTCCCTGAAAAGGCGAACAGGGACGATTAATGTAATTTTAAATTTCAGAAAAAGTATCTTTAGACTGAAAAATGTCCGTAGTCCCTGAAAAGGCGAACAGGGACGATTAATGTAATTTTAAATTTCAGAAAAAGTATCTTTAGACTGAAAAATGTCCGTAGTCCCTGAAAAGGCGAACAGGGACGATTAATGTAATTTTAAATTTCAGAAAAAGTATCTTTAGACTGAAAAATGTCCATAGTCCTGAAAAGGCGAACAGGGACGATTAATGTAATTTTAAATTTCAGAAAAAGTATCTTTAGACTGAAAAATGTCCATAGTCCCTGAAAAGGCGAACAGGGACGATTAATGTAATTTTAAATTTCAGAAAAAGTATCTTTAGACTGAAAAATGTCCATAGTCCCTGAAAAGGCGAACAGGGACGATTAATGTAATTTTAAATTCAAATTTCAGAAAAAGTATCTTTAGACTGAAAAATGTCCATAGTCCCTGAAAAGGTGAACAGGGACGATTAATGTAATTTTAAATTTCAGAAAAAGTATCTTTAGACTGAAAAATGTCCATAGTCCCTGAAAAGGCGAACAGGGACGATTAATGTAATTTTAAATTTCAGAAAAAGTATCTTTAGACTGAAAAATGTCCGTAGTCCCTGAAAAGGCGAACAGGGACGATTAATGTAATTTTAAATTTCAGAAAAAGTATCTTTAGACTGAAAAATGTCCATAGTCCCTGAAAAGGCGAACAGGGACGATTAATGTAATTTTAAATTTCAGAAAAAGTATCTTTAGACTGAAAAATGTCCGTAGTCCCTGAAAAGGCGAACAGGGACGATTAATGTAATTTTAAATTTCAGAAAAAGTATCTTTAGACTGAAAAATGTCCATAGTCCCTGAAAAGGCGAACAGGGACGATTAATGTAATTTTAAATTTCAGAAAAAGTATCTTTAGACTGAAAAATGTCCATAGTCCCTGAAAAGGCGAACAGGGACGATTAATGTAATTTTAAATTTCAGAAAAAGTATCTTTAGACTGAAAAATGTCCGTAGTCCCTGAAAAGGTGAACAGGGACGATTAATGTGATTTTAAATTTCAGAAAAAGTATCTTTAGACTGAAAAATGTCCATAGTCCCTGAAAAGGCGAACAGGGACGATTAATGTAATTTTAAATTTCAGAAAAAGTATCTTTAGACTGAAAAATGTCCATAGTCCCTGAAAAGGCGAACAGGGACGATTAATGTAATTTTAAATTTCAGAAAAAGTATCTTTAGACTGAAAAATGTCCATAGTCCCTGAAAAGGCGAACAGGGACGATTAATGTAATTTTAAATTTCAGAAAAAGTATCTTTAGACTGAAAAATGTCCATAGTCCCTGAAAAGGCGAACAGGGACGATTAATGTAATTTTAAATTTCAGAAAAAGTATCTTTAGACTGAAAAATGTCCATAGTCCCTGAAAAGGCGAACAGGGACGATTAATGTAATTTTAAATTTCAGAAAAAGTATCTTTAGACTGAAAAATGTCCATAGTCCCTGAAAAGGTGAACAGGGACGATTAATGTAATTTTAAATTTCAGAAAAAGTATCTTTAGACTGAAAAATGTCCATAGTCCCTGAAAAGGCGAACAGGGACGATTAATGTAATTTTAAATTTCAGAAAAAGTATCTTTAGACTGAAAAATGTCCGTAGTCCCTGAAAAGGCGAACAGGGACGATTAATGTAATTTTAAATTTCAGAAAAAGTATCTTTAGACTGAAAAATGTCCATAGTCCCTGAAAAGGCGAACAGGGACGATTAATGTAATTTTAAATTTCAGAAAAAGTATCTTTAGACTGAAAAATGTCCGTAGTCCCTGAAAAGGCGAACAGGGACGATTAATGTAATTTTAAATTTCAGAAAAGTATCTTTGACTGAAAAATGTCCATAGTCCCTGAAAAGGCGAACAGGGACGATTAATGTAATTTTAAATTTCAGAAAAAGTATCTTTAGACTGAAAAATGTCCATAGTCCCTGAAAAGGCGAACAGGGACGATTAATGTAATTTTAAATTTCAGAAAAAGTATCTTTAGACTGAAAAATGTCCGTAGTCCCTGAAAAGGTGAACAGGGACGATTAATGTGATTTTAAATTTCAGAAAAAAAAAGTATCTTTAGACCGAAAAATACAAAATATGTATTAGTGGGTAAAATTAGGATTTTTATGTACAATTAAACTCTTCCAGGAGGTATAACTTTCCACAAAACTTGTACCTACATTACATGTTTTATTTATTCTTTCTTAAGGTAGTCAAATGCCCCGTCAACTACTTAGTGACGCGCATGAATGGATTAACGAGATTCCCTCTGCCCCTACTACTATCTTTATCTATTAATAATGTTTCCATTCTACTTTTATTTTAACTCTTTTTCCACACGTCCCATGACTTTTGTTTTGCCTATGGAAATTTTCATGTAACATTTTTTAGCTATATTGTTAAATTGAAAGGCTCCTCTCTGTAAATTTGATTTTATATTTGTCTTAATATTAACATAAAGTTCGCCTTTAAACATCATATTATTATCTATCGAACATTTAAACATCATGCATATCTAGGCCTATATAGATCGCTACTTGTCAAGTAACTTAAGAATATGACGCATGTGTTTAGTGTAAGGTTATTGCAATGTGTCAGAGGGCTGATCATTAATTACAAAGTGGCTGGTAACTGTGATACATTAAGCGACTTGGAAGACGCTCAGCGCTCTGACTGGCTTCAAATTTATCCCCTACCTCACCTCATAAACCCAAGCTATTCCAACTTAATTGTACAGTCATATTCCATGAGTGAGAAATTAGTGTTGCGACATATTTGAAGGGCACAGGGAAAGAAAAAGGTAAGTCACTTTTTTTTGTCGAAATGGAAATTGAGGTGTCATTAGATTCTCCATGGAAAACACTATAGGAGTGTGAAACAGTAAAAAATATAGTTTAGTCGTGGGTTTATTTATCTCCAAATTGTGCATAAAAGTAAAAGTAAGGTAAAGTAGTCCCATTACAGGCCTCGGGAGACCCTTGGGGTAGTAGGAGGTTAAACTCCCACTTTTTCTGGACAATCGGTATTTGATGTCAGCCGGGTTGTCAGCCCTGCATGGCGGCCGCCATTACTCCCAGAAGAAGCGTATGGTAGTCATTTCCGTTAGAGTCTGAGTCAACCCCAGAGCCATAGTGCCGCCAGAAGGTTTGGGTCAGTTTAAAAATCCAGATCCCACCGGGACTTGAATCGTCGAGCTTCCGGCTTGTAGCGCAGTGCCTTAACCACTACGCTACGGCGTGCCTCCCAAATTGTGCATACATGTAGGAAAATATGTATGTTTTACAACTAAAATTACGTTTCCTAGGATTCAACCAAAACGTTGACTTACTGGTCTTTCTCTGTACACTTCATTTCTCTATGCAGTGACTATATGACACATAGAATAAACTTTAATGTTTTTAACAATGCCACCAGGTTGTCATTACGTAATTTCTGGTATTCTCTCCTGACATTGCCGTATTTGTAACCTACGTCTGAGGTTGGGGCGCTTAGAGAGCAATGTTAGGCTGTCATTATATATGGAAGGTGAAAATATTGTGTCGGGAGAGACCTTAATCCTAAACTTAATCTAGATGTGACCAGTATGATAATGATGGCCAGATAGTGTTTGGGGAACGTTTGGGCCTTATAACTTCCTGACATTTATCTTACAGGTAAGGAAATTTGCGAAAACCACACCCCCAGGAAACTGTCCCAACCGAGGATTGAACTTGGGTCCGATGCAAAACAAGGCAGCACGTTCTTCGAAACGACAGTGGTGGACAAAGTACTTATGTAATAGTAACTCTTGGCAATTTGAAGCACAGTACCCAAATTTACCGCACTTTATTTTCTTCTTTTCTTGTCACTAATATCTAATTGGCAATATATCATATAATATTATTGTTCTTCTTACTTTTCTAAATCCTATTTTATCCTTATACGCATCGGCCGCGGTGGACTACTGGTTATGCTTCTTGTCTGTGGTCCCGAGGGTCGCGGGTTCAAACCCGGCCGGCGTCGATGGATTTTTTAGGATGGAAAAATACAAGGAGCAAGTCCTCCGGGAGGACTTTAAGCCGTGGGTCCCGAGTCTGAAGATTTTCAGGCTCGTAAAAGATCCTTATGCCTGAATAGATAGACCTCTAAGTAAAATTTATCGAATTGGTATGGTTCAATTTCTTCCCTGTAGGGGGAGAGCGCCTAAATCTCTTTGAGGGAAACAAGGGCTTACAAATACAAGAACTTTTACGTGCGTCACGACATCCGGGTCTTGACCTGTAGGGAAAGGGATTTAAACTTTGCATCACACATATACTTAGGCCCATTTGGCTACACGAAGCCTCTCCGAATAAGTGGTCAGCTCACGAAAATTAAGACGAAACACACATTCATCCTAAACATGGCGAATAAGATGATGATAAAGATGATATGATGATGTTTGGGCATTTTAGGACCTTAACGTTTCCTGACTTTTTCTTACAGGTGAGAAAAAACCCTCCCCCAAAAAAATACACTCAAGAAACTTGCCCCAACCAGGGAACGAACCTGTGCCCCGTTACGTGAGAGAAGAGTACGTGAAGTCACCCCGAGACCAAGTGATGGATCCTACAAGATACTGTGATTTAAATTTATTGTTTTTAATGAAACAATGTAAAAACGAATGGCTCGAAATTACTTAAAATTTTATTAAATTATACAATATAGAGTAACAAAGTGAAGTTACACATGACTTTGTATTCACTGCGGACCGACACATTTCAATAACTGACACAAGTAAATAACACTGGTTAACATGATTTTTGTCTCATGAGTACCAATAGTTGTACTTAAATGCAGTTTTTATCGTGTTTTCAAATATGTATTCGGAACTTCTCCATCACCCACAGTTTTTTTTTATTTCAATTTCAATTAATGGATTTAAATAATTATTTTTTAATAAACCTAGATTTGTACCCGGAAAAATCTTGTCGCAGTGAGCAATGAGCACGAGGAACACTTTCATCAGGAGATTTCTGCTATGGAAAAGAGATATCAAGGCAAATGGAATCCTAATATGCTTGCCGATTATTGTTGGACCATCAAGAGGGATGCTCTACAGGCGAAATATAGCAGAAAATCGTCATTTCTTACTTTCTAGGTGAGTCCGAATGTTCGAATATTGTGTAATTACGAATGTAGAAAATATTAAAGTGTTTGAAATTATAAATGCCTGTCTCTCGGAAATCTTGCGTGATGGAGAAAAACCGATACCATATTTGAATTCTGGAGACAAAATACTATCACAATCACACATTTGTCTTTGTGAGACAAAAAAAAAGTTTATTTTTTGTTGTTCAGTGTAATAATTAGTGTTTCGTCAAATTTAAAAGTTCTTCTCCATACAAGGATTAAATCTTATTGGTTCGTTCCGATACCAAGTAGCACAGCTGCTGTATCCATCTCCTTCGTGAGCGTTCCCGATATTCTATTTATCTTCTTGGTTGATAGTTCAGACTTTTCCAAGGCAATCTGTTGGTATCCATTCTGGAGACATGTCCATACCATTTTCTCTTATACTCTTCTATTTTATCTGTCAGACTGAATATGTGTAGTTATTTACGAATATCTTCACTTCGATTTTTAATCGTTAATGTATATCCTGCCACAAATCGTAAATATTTCATTTCTGCGGCTGCTATTCTTTTAATTATGTTTACTCAGAGTCCATATTTCTGAACCATACAATATTGCAGGCACAGCCAAAACTTTATAAAAATTTAAATGTGTTTCTTTTCTTACTTTCTTTCCCAGGGTTCTTTTAAGGGTGCCACATAAATATTGAAATATTTGTAATTTATTATTTATGACTTTTTGTCTATTGCAACCTAAAGATACACCTAAACAATTGAAATGTTTTATTTGTTCTAGCATTTTGTCATTTAGTACTATTTTTATTCTTTGCATTTCTTTGACACAATGGGCCGTTATGTTAGTTTTTGTTAAAAAAGTCTAGGTTGTCATCTTGTGCAATATTATTTAATTTAAAAATAGCTCTTTGTAAGTCATTGTCTGAAGTAGCCATTATAGTCGGATCCTCAGCAAATATGAGTCAACACGGATTTTATTATTAAAATTTAAAGTCAGTTGCCATTTTCTGACAACTTTGTCAATATATAAATTAAAGAGGGTGGGTGAAAGAGGGTAGCCTTGTCATAATCCCTGATTTATTTAGATTTCATGTTTTGATTTTATATTTCCACTCTTTACTTTGATATTTGTATTTGCATATGTCTACATTTTCTTTATTCTGTCGAAGACTTTTATATTATCTATAAAGGCTATGTACACTAGCAAATTTCATCCTTGTCTTTTTTAAATTTTATGTGCTGCTGTAAATATACAATCGAGGCAGGATCTTCCTTTTCGGAAACCATTTTGTGATTCTAATAGTAGGTATTCATTTATATCCTTCATTCGATTAATTAATATCTTTGTATGTAGTTTATAACAAGTATATAGTAGGCTAATCCCTCTATAATTATTACAGTTGTCCTTGCAACCTTTCTTTTTTAAATATAGCTATGACAATGGCTGTACCCCAATAATCTGGCGTATTTCCTTTTTTCCAACACAGATTAAACAATCTCAATAATCTAAGTTAAATAGCGAAAAAAAGAGATCATCCAGCACATAAAAATGTCTTACTACAAGATCCAAGCTTAATAACAATAGTTCGGCCTATTGTAAGAGGATTATTTTGGAGAAGGATAATTGATTAGATTAGATCTGGTTACCGGATTCATATAGGTTAACTGAGGCAGGCAATAAGGGAGAGAGACCCACTGCAACATGTAAACCAATTCAAATATCTGGGGATCACGCTGCAGAGCCGAAGGACACCTTCGATAAGCACATCAAAGAACACGCCTTAGCGGCCAGAACAGCAACTAACAGTATTAAAATCTCAGTAAACTATCCCTGGAGACAGCAATGACCATCTTCCGCCTAAAAATCACACCAATCATGACCAATGGACTAGAAATGATTTGGAAGAACCTAATTAAGGCAAACAAGCGTATCAAAATACACGCCTTCACGCCTAACATACTGACAAAGGAACACTTCTTCATAGAAGAGCTCCACCTGGACCTTCTCGTACTGGCAACAGATGCCTACAAAGATCTATTGAGAGAACTCAACGAGAAGAGAGAACATATTTGGCCTGAGTTCTGCGCAACGGATGCGATGATCTACGAGAATGGACAGCAGCCAGATACGACCTCAGACACACCGTGACAAGAATCGTGGTCCATGGTTTCCACCACCGGATATGCACAACTGTGAAGCACCATAACCCAGAAGAAAAGTACAAGTGCAAACTATGTGGGTCGCACTGCGACCGATATCATCTGTTACAGTGTAACAACATAGGAACCTCCATAACAGACTTCTGTAACACATGAAAACAATTCTTTCTACATGGCCATTGGCTGCAATAATATATATTATAAGGCATAAACTAAATACCATTGATCTGAAGACATGGGAGAATCACTACAGAGAATTATGGTGTAATTAAGAAGAATTAGTTATAAAACGTCCTTCTGAAAGTGAAAATAAGTCAGAAGTAGACAGAATTACTCTATGCGAAATGAAAGAGGCAGTGAAAGAAATGAAAAATAGAAAAGCGCCAGGTATAGATGGTACAGTGGAGGAAATTGGTATAAAGCCACTAACTTTTAGTAGTAAAACAACCTGAAATATTTATGCAAATACCGTATGTGTGTCATAGATTACATATAATTATCTTGGACATAATTTCATACAGGTCTCCTCATTTTGTATTTATTATATATGTAAATAATACGTAAAATCTAAGAAAACGCTGTCCTAGGGGTGGAAATCGGTATAAAGGCAGGTCAACTTCTGGCTCTTACAGAGACATAAATGTAAACAAAACGCTGCAATTACATGGAGACGACGTGTCTGTGAGCATCGTTCATCAGTTACAAGTCAGCAGTACGTACAGTGCCACGTGGAAAGCCTCTATCAAATGAAGAGAAATCAAGAGTTAGTGCCTTCAAGGAGATGGGCCTTTCCAATAGACAAATACCTACGAAATTGGGGCTTCAAGATGTGTCATTGATAATTTTGTCAAACTAGGCTCACAATATGAAAAAAAACGGGAAATATGGACGGACAAGAAAATTGTCTGAGCGCACTAAACGTCTCATTTTACGTAAAGCAAAAGGTTAGAGTGTGTTTTCTTCTCAAATCCAGGCTGATTTGAAGTTGCCAGTAACAGCCAGACGAGTGAGACAAATTCTGTTAGAAGACAAGAATCTAAAATTAAAAAAAAAAAGTCTTAGTAAACTACCTCTGAACAATGCACATAAGAAAGCTAGAATGACTTTTGCTGAAGAACACATGTCCTGGACCTCAGAATGGAATAAAGTAATGTTCAGTGATGAGAAGAAGTTTAATCTGGATGGGCCTGATGGCATTCAGTATTACTGGAACGACCTCCGTACTGAAGAGCAAGTTAGAATGAGTAGAAACTTCGGTGGTGGAGGCGTTATGATTTGGGCAGCTTTCTGCTTTAAAGGAAGATAAAAAATCATGGAGGATACGCACCAAGATGAATTCTGAGTCCTACACTGAGGAGCTTCTGGAGTCCTAATTGATACGAATGTATGATGAATTTGGCGAAGATCTAATTTTTCAGCCAGATAATGCTTCCATTCACGTGTCTGCTAAATCAAAGGAGTGGTTCAGGAAGAAAGAAATACCACTTTTGACGTGGCCAGTCAGAAGTCCTGATTTAAACCCAATTGAGAACTTATGGGGGATCCTGGCAAGGCGTGTGTATCGCAATGAACGGCAGTTTGGGACAGTGACTGAGTAGAAACATATTATTCAGGAAGAGTGGGTATCCATCTCAGTGGAAGAAATAAACAGCCTCGGCATGTCAATACCAAAGAGAATCTTCCAAGTAATTAAGAACAATGGAGGTTCAACTAAATTTTAGAACTTTGTCGTAAACTTTGCGCTCAGTCTTTTTGGTTTAATCTGTGGGAATACACAAAGTGCCTTTATACTAATTTTCACCCATATGTGAGAATGGTTTCAGTTTTCATGTACTTTTTTGGACGAAAATGGATAATTAATTTTGGCATTATTTGTGTGTGTGTTTTATACTCAATCACCTCCTAAGTTAATATAGAAAAACGCCAAAGAAAGAGTAAATAAACTTGTGTTAACCCTTTTAACAAGTGGCTTTATACCAATTTCCTCCACTGTATCAACAATGAACTGATAAAGTATGCAGGTTTATTTGCAGAAATAAGATTATTAAACTTAATAAACGAATGTTGGAAGACATGTAAAATACCTGAAAATTGGAAGATAGGTGAAGTCATATCCCTCTTCAAAAAAGGAAATAGATTATATAATAAAAATTATAGAGGTATCAGCTTATTGAACGCCACTTATAAATTATATGCAAAAATAATAAATAATAGATTGAAGAAGATATCTGACACACTCTTAGAAGAAGAACAAGCAGGGTTTAGAAAAGGAAGATCCTGTAGTGATAATGTGTTTATTATAAAGAGACTAATTGAAAAAGAGAATTTAACCTGCCAACATATTTGTTGTTCATTGATTTTGAAAAAGCCTTTGACAGAGTAAATAGATCTATACTAAGGGAAATAATGAAGGAACGAGGATATCCAACCATCTAATAAAATCAGTCCAAGGCTTATATGAAGAAACTAAAGTAGTGATAAAAACTGATGGAAAAAGGTCAGAAGAAATTTTAATAAATCAAGTAGTTAGACAAGGGTGTAGTCTATCGCCCACTCTTTATAATATATATATATATATATATATATATATATATATCGACGACATTATGAAACAATGGAAAATTACAATGGACAAAGGCCTTAGATTGAACAATAACTTAAGTATTAATAACTTAATTTTCGCCGATGATTTAGTCTTACTACACCATGATGAAGATATGTTACAATTGGCTAAATGCAATATGTAGCGATTATAATTTTAAAATTTCAATAAATAAAACAAACGTAATGGCATTTTGTGGAAGAAATACTCTACGTGCAAATATAGTAATTAGAGACGAAATTATTGAACAAGTATCCCACTTAAAATATTTAGGATGTGACATCAGCTATGGGTATGATAAAGGTATTGAACACAAAACACATCAGTTTCAAGCTATTTGTGGTACAATAAATAGAACATTGAATAATAAAGCCCATAAACAAACAAAATTAAAATTTTATAAAACAATGGCTGTCCCTGTCCTTTTGTATGGGAGTGAATCTTGGATTACCACTACCAAACAAGAAAGTAAAATCCAAGCAGCCGAGATGAAATGTTTAAGAAGAGTAAAAGGCTGCACTAGAATGGACCAGATAAGAAAGGAGGATATCCGAGAAGAACTGCAGATCTACTCCATAAAAGAAAAGATATGTAACAACAAGATACAGTCGAAAGAACATGTAGAAAGAATGGAAGAAAGTAGATTACCAAATAAAATCTTCCATTATTTTCCAAGAGGAAGAAGAGATGTCGGACGTCCTCGGAAGAGATGGTCTTAGATCTATTAGTGAAGACGGAACAGGCAACTGTTGCCTAAAACCAGGAAGTGAAGAAGAAGAAGAGGTTTTTTTTCAGAGGATTAAGGAACCGTGTCGAAAAGTCGCTCCTTAAATAAGTAATTGTTTTTGTTTAAACACTAGATTTTATAAATTAAATTTGAAGAGAAAAATTTTCGCCTAGACCGGGACTCGAACCCGGGACCCTTGGCTTTCCGGGCCAAGTGCTCTACCAACTGAGCTACCGAGGCGAGTTACGATCTAGACGCAAATTTTTCTCTTATATACGTTGTAATTCCCTATCGCCAAATGCTATATAAGAGAAAAATTTGCGTCTAGATCGTAACTCGCCTCGGTAGCTCAGTTGGTACAGCACTTATCCCGGAAAGCCAAGGGTCCCGGGTTCGAGTCCCGGTCTAGGCGAAAAAAATTTTTCTCTTCAAATTTAATTTATCTTTCATTGAGAAATGTTAAATTAATAATAAAAACATCATTAGAAGGCCTTACTGGCTTTTAAAGTAATGTTAAATTCCCAATAAATGTCTTCTTAACTAAGAAGCCGCCATTTGCAAAGATAGAAACAATGGTTTCAAAAGCATTTGGCGATAGGGAATTACAACATATATAAGAGAAAAATTTGCGTCTAGATCGTAACTCGCCTCGGTAGCTCAGTTGGTAGAGCACTTGGCCCGGAAAGCCAAGGGTCCCGGGTTCGAGTCCCGGTCTAGGCGAAAATTTTTCTCTTCAAATTTAATTTATCTTTCATTGAGAAATGTTAAATCAATAATAAAAACATCATTAGAAGGCCTTACTAGCTTTATAAAGTAATGTTAAATTCCCAATAAATGTCTTCTTAACTAAGAAGCCGCCATTTGCAAAGATAGAAACAATGGTTTCAAAAGCATTTGGCGATAGGGAATTACAACGTATATAAGAGAAAAATTTGCGTCTAGATCGTAACTCGCCTCGGTAGCTCAGTTGGTAGAGCACTTGGCCCGGAAAGCCAAGGGTCCCGGGTTCGAGTCCCGGTCTAGGCGAAAAAAAAAATTTCTCTTCAAATTTAATTTATCTTTCATTGAGAAATGTTAAATTAATAATAAAAACATCATTAGAAGGCCTTACTGGCTTTTAAAGTAATGTTAAATTTCCAATAAATGTCTTCTTAACTAAGAAGCCGCCATTTGCAAAGATAGAAACAATGGTTTCAAAAGCATTTGGCGATAGGGAATTACAACGTATATAAGAGAAAAATTTGCGTCTAGATCGTAACTCGCCTCGGTAGCTCAGTTGGTAGAGCACTTGGCCCGGAAAGCCAAGGGTCCCGGGTTCGAGTCCCGGTCTAGGCGAAAATTTTTCTCTTCAAATTTAATTTATCTTTCATTGAGAAATGTTAAATTAATAATAAAAACATCACTAGATTTTATATTCAATTATTCAACCTCTTCCAATTCAATTAGTGATATCGGTGGATTGAACTTCACCGTCATTATTTTTATTTTTCTTTACTGAATCCTTATAGATTATTTTAAATTGACTATTAATTAATTTTAGTTTCTCTCAACCCTATATTGGGGAGGAATCCTGGAAAGACTGAGGAGTGATTGCTTCCACTCAAGTCAAAATCTATTGCAGGAATGATGAAATCTTCATCTTGTCATTATAAAAGTATTATTAAATCACATGGCCATATGCTTTATCCCGATTGGTCTATTGCTACGTTTAATATTAGATCAAACCTAAATGGACATATGAAACATTTAATTAGTTTATTACCAATCATAATTTAATTTACTTTATTTATACAAAACATAAATTATTGAGATTTTCTTTAAGGTTTAATAAGGGTATTTTATAAATATATACATCAATGATTTAAAATAAGTTTTAAGAGTAATTGGTAAGAATATCTTTATCATAAGTAATGCCACGAGTGAATTTATCTAGAGAATTTGGAAATCAAGAGTGGCATTTGTTAGGATTATTTAACGAATAAAATTAAGCTGTTTACTAACAAATCATTGTTTAACTATAGTTATTTTAAAATATTTATATATTTAATGTAAATGGCGATGTTTGAAAACAAATCAGAAATGTGAGGTTATGTTCATTCACTGCACCTTGATCATATTATTTATTGCCAAATAAGATCGCAATATTGTAAGAGTGCACCCAAGTGGAGAAATAATGAAACACATCAAACTATATATCATAATCAACATTACGGGTTATTCATTTATTTTTTTAGTAAACAACTCAGTAAAATCAAGGAATTTTTTCATTATTTGCTATATTCAATGTATTTGTTGGAGAAAAATAATGTTCTGTCCTGTTCAGAACATTAAAAAGGACGAGCTTTCTTTATCACAAAAGCAGGAGCTGATAACGAAAAATCGGTAAAGAGCGAGGTGAAACACGACTGTGATTGGTTGTAAATCAAAAACCATTGTAACGTGATTGGTCATTGACTACCATTTGGGGCATGAGTTAAATAATAAGTAATATCACGAGTGATTTCCATGTCATCGATAAATTCACGACTCACGAATTGACGAGTGAATTTGTCTAGAGGATTTGGAAATCAAGAGAGGCATTTGTCAGCACTATTTATCGAATAAAATTATGCTGTTTTCTCAAAAAACATTACTTAAATATAGTTATTTTAAAATATTTATACATTTTATGTAAACGACGATGTTTGAAAACAAATTAGAAATGTACGGGTATGTTGCATTTGTTTATTCACTGCAACTTGATCATATTATTTATTTCCAAATAGGATCGCAAAATTGTAAGAATGCACCCTAGTAGAGAAAAAATGAAACACGTCAAACTGTATATTATAAACAACATTATAGGTTTTTAATTATTTTTTTCGAAAACAACTCAGTAAAATTATTATTTAAAACACGATTATTGAACACACAATTATCAAATGTGTAGTTCGAAGGAATCTGTTCATTATTTGCTATATTGAATGTATTTGTTGTAGAGTCAGTCACTGAAAAATAATGCTCTGAACTGTTCAGAATATTAAAAGGGAGGCGCTTTCTTTATTATGGTAAAGAGAATTGGATAAAGATCCAGCTGAAACTCGACTGTCACTGCATGTAAAACAAAATTCATTGAAACATAATTGGTCATTGACTTCAATTCGGGGCATGAGTTAAATAGTCTATAGAAATAATTTTATTGAGATATGAGTTTTATTCAACAACTTACAAGAAATATTTAGATTCTATTCAATGTTAAATTTATGTACTAAATATTTTTATGGTATAAATGTATTTATTTATTTTCATTTTATGATTTGCTCTTTAATATCCTGCTTTACTATGTGATCTAGGGGTTAAGTTCCTTGCTTCTGGTCCCAAATACCGTAGATTAAAAACCAGCGGGGGTCATTGATTTTTTATGGGAAAATCCAAGGGGCAAGTCCTCCGGGAGGGACTTTTGGTCGTGAGTCCCGAGTCTTAAGATTTTCGGGCTCATAAAAGAACCTCAACTCTAAATTTGTGTAGCCTACCTGAGCAAAATTTAATCGGCCTTTTACATTCAAGTAATACCTTAGTTCCGTATTAGGCGTCTCTTTGCGTCGATGAGCTAACCATTTGTAATTCGCTGACATCTGTAGAAAATAAGCCAAGGTTAAAATTAGCTTAGTTAAGTAGGCCTAACTCCCATAAGGAATAACTCTTAACTTATATGTGGATATACGGTTATGAACACACACAATTACACTGCTCAAAACAATTAGAGGAACACTATGAAATATGCAAAAAAATTTTCATTGGATAAAGGTACAAACATGAAATTAATAAAGTACATTATTTGTGGTTATTTATTCATTTATTTATTGCTCATGTCAGTAAAAACAAATGAATAACGCTGACAATTAACTTTTCAAATAATTCCGCTATGTAAGCAATTGAATCTTGTGCTTATTTTTCAAAGTTAAACACTCGTTATATAGAGTTAGTATCGTGTATGGCCTCCACGACATTCGATGTCACTTTGGCACCTTCGTGGCATGCTCCGAATAAGATTCTGGATTTCCTCTTGCGGGATATTCTCCCATTCCTCCTTCAGAGCATCTCCAAGTTGCTGCAGAGTTTGTGGAGCTTGATGTCGGTTCCTGACCTTCCTGTCTAGAAGATCCCACAAGTGTTCAATAGGGTTGAGGTCTGGGCTGACCGCTTGCCACTCCATTACCTCAATTTCATTCCTCCTCAGGAAATCCCTGGTGACAGCCGCAGAATGTGCCCTGGCATTATCCTGCATAAACAGAAATCCAGGGCCTACTCCAATGGCAGCAGGTACTACATGCTCTTCCAAAACGTGCTCGATATACCGGACAGCATTCAGTCGCTGGGGAACAAGTACAAGGTCCGTACGATTGTTGTACATAACTCCGGCCCACACCATTATGGAACCTCCTCCGAATCTATCAATTTCCTGTACAGCCTGACCGTCCCCACACCCTCAATCGACCATCACAACGTGTAAGACGATACCTGGATTCGTCCGAGAAGAGCACAGACTCCCACTGGTTCAGGTTCCAATCACCATGGTTTTCAGCATACGTACGTCTTGCTGCCTTATGCCCATTTGTTAAGCGTGGTTTTTTAACGGGTCTTTTTGGACGAATATTCTCTATCTTTAATCTGTTCCTTATGGTTTGGTCTGAAACCCGGATTCCGGAAGCCATATAAAGGCCATTCTGCAGGTCTTTTGCAGTTTTTGTACGCTGTCGAAGAGCAGAAAGAACAACGTATCTGTGATCCTGGGGGCTTGTTTTAAATTTACGGCCCTGGCCACGTCTTTTACAATACTGACCTGTCTCTCTGTGCCTGTTGCGTAACCTGGACACCACGGAAGGAGATACCCCAAGCTCTCTAGCCACTTGTCGCAGAGATTGACCTTGTCGTAAAAGATGTAGAGCATGATACACTTCAAACTCATTTAAATGCCTCATTTTGTCAGAGACTTCAATAAACAAGGCAATAATCAACATTCGTCACTATAGCAATATCAGGAAGCTTACCAATTAGAAGTGGCTAGTGCCTTCCAAAAATAAAAAAAAATTCTCTATATTTGTTATTTGAGGTAATTTCTCTGTATTTAGGCCATGGATCTTTAAAATTTGTATCCAATGATAAAATTAATAATTCAATTTTACATATTGTCCAACTTTCAGCATCACAGATTTAAAAAACAATCACTTATTCAATTTATTACAAGTGTTCCTCTAATTGTTTTGAGCAGTGTAGTTAGAAAAATATTTTTATGAACTGAATTGTAAAAAATGCAGCATACTAGACATAAAATTTGTATGCTCACTCATTACATTGGTATAATTCAACATTTTGTTTTTGCAAGTAGCTACTTTACAACATGTGACGCGAAAAAAATTCTAAGTTCCAATCATACACCATGCGCACACGCAACAAACGTGAAGCTGTTTACACTATGAAATCACAGGATGTAGCCAACATATACACGATATTTAACGAATCTAAAAGATAACCTAACGCAATTTAAGCACTCTAATCTGTGAAAGAAAGCAACGCCCAAAAATAAATAGTAAGTTCTGAAATTCTGAAGTATATGTGTACAGTTAATTAGTACATTCCCTATGTTGGCTGCACTGGGGCACGTCTTTGTTGTTGCATAGAATAATCATTAAAATCAATAAGACTGTCACATCTTCATGCTACGTATGTAGTTAAATATCATAGAAAAATATATTCAAATAACCATTAGAAAAATGTAAAAATCATTGTAAATGGTGGGAAATAATTTATAAAATGAAACCCTAAGAATAAAATTTGACAGCTGTTTATGAAGGAATTAAAAAAGTCGTGTCACATGTTGTAAAATTTAATCCTTATTTGAATATCTGTAATTTCCAAATACAGTAGCGGTTAACAAATCCATGGCTCATTGCAGGGATACTCAATTTCATCTGTGATACAATTGACAATTCTAAGAAAATCTAGTTTCCTTTAAATCTAGAAAATTAAATTAAAACAGAGGAATAACGCTCGCTTGTCAGCATATCATTGCTTTGCTCTGTTTCAATGTAATACTATGACACTTTTTTTGTTGTATATTTCCAGAAAATTGAAACGCATGTCGCTTCTTTGAAAGAAACGATAGGATATCAGCACTGAATGAAGAAACAAAAATAAGACATGTAACAGAACAGAGATATAAAAGTATTTCACTTGTTTTATTCTCCGGAATAACGATGTTCCCTCTCTCCCTCCCTCCCTCCCTCTCTCTCTCTCTCTCTCTCTCTCTCTCTCTATCTATCTATCTATCTATCTATCTTTACAAACAACAGTTACACTTTCTTCTTGTCTCAGAACTTCTTCAATTAGGTGTAAATCGGAAATTGAATTTTTCATTTTGTTTCACCGATATTCTTGTATGTTTAGTGATGCTATGTGAACCTTTGCCTTTTAAACGTCATTTTATGCCACTATTAAATGTCTGAATTGAAATTAGTTCCAAGGAGTATTACTCTGCTTAAAGAATATTTCAAAGATTTTAAATATAATATAAAATGCCGTGTAATTTTATTATAAAACTCAGAGAGGAGACAATTGCTCTCATACGATCACAGAGTGGGACCAGTAGCTCCCTTAGGAGTACATACAGATAGGAGCCAGTTGCTCTCATACGATCAGAGTGGGGCCAGTAGCTCCCATACGAGTACATACAGAGAGGAGCCAGTTTCTCTCATACGCTCACAGAGTAGGGCCAGTAGCTCCCATACGAAAACAGAGTGGGCTAGTTGATCATAATACGAGTATTCAGAGGAGCTAGTTGCTCCCATATTATTAGCTAAAAGTGTGAATCAATCTATCTTAAGTAAATATTCTAGGGAAGTGGTAATTTGCTCAAGTAGTCTACAAGATATTATTAATTTGTTGTGAATATTGTGTTGTTTATAAGAGGTTAACATAATACACCCTCTTTAATTAATTACACAACTCATTGTTACTGATCATCGAATTCCTTGTCCTTCCCACCGGTAGAACCCAGACATAAGCCTAATCTAAAATACGCCCTGAAGAGACCTCGTGCCTACAAGAGTCCGCTGCAAATGGCGATATAATAATTCAAGCCTATCGTGACTAGGAACATGTACATACTATTATTGTTGTTCGTAGATGGAAACACCGCAAATATAAACATATTGAAGGAAGTAAACATTTTAAAAGAAATGGACAATGATTGAGAATGCAGGACTTAAAAAAAAAGTCAGACTAAAAATCTTCTTTCAATTTCTTCTCTTAAATCGGTAATGTACGGTACATTGAATATATTGATGAATCAAAAGTCACTATAATAGTTCACTTTGCACTTTACTAAACATCGATAATCTTGTTATGAAATTGAAACTTCATTTTAATTATATTCATATAAATCATATTTACATTCAACGTAAAAATATTTTATCAACTTATTGGTCACTGAAAGATGCTACATTTCTCACTTGCAGTAAGTTATGAATGATACTCATCGGACTATTTAATGTTGACCGACTTTAAAATCATATCTAGGAATACATATTATTGAAGTCATGTATTATAGCCTCACTATGATGGTTGTCCGTTTATATAAAAGCGGGTACCGCGCGACAATGCTTGGCAATAATTATCATGCGAAATTATTATAGTGGCGGTAGTCAGCATCTTTGTATTTAATTGTATATAACAGCTGCGGGGAAACAAAGCGAGCCGCTGGTGAGACGATAAGAACTTTGTTGTGATTGGCTACTACTTTAAAAATTTGATTTTTTCAAGTAAAACTCGATTATAACTGTTACCGTTTATATTGAAATAAATATCACAATACTTTTTCGCTCAATAGAAATCTATACATAATTAAATCTTAAATAATTTTTCTAAATAAATTAACACACATTAATGACAGTAAATAATAATTATTTTGATAATCTAAATGGGGAGCAAATGGTTCGTACGGCCTCGAGAAGGGTACAGATGCCGACTATGTATACCTTAATAAATCTCGAGTAATGCCACTGCGACTATTTTAGCAGCTCTGCCAGCAAGTCCTAATCCTACGTTCTCGTCGTGCTCCCTGACTGCAGTCGTAATAGACTGTAGCTAACAGGATGGTACGAAAGGCGAGTTCTCAGCGCCTTAAAACTGAGACCTGTCGGCTAAGGGAGCAAACACTAAAAAAAAATACCAGGTCCTCCATGTCTGGGGGTTAGGCGTCAGGCCGGCAACCTGGCCCTGGAAAAAAGTATATCGCTACGTACTTCAGTAAAATATGTCCATCCATAGTAATTCTGCCCGAAGGCAGGTCTTTCACTGCAATCATAGCATTTGCATGCTATGCTTGCAGCTTTACTAGGGAATTGTAGGTGTGGTAGCTTCCCGTTGCTTTCCACACCGGTGAAGGACGATGATGATGATGATAATGATAAGGATGATGATGACGAAGTTGGCCATATGATTTCGGGGACCGTTTGGGCCTTAAAGTTTTACTGACATTTGTCTTACAGGTGAGGGAAAACCCCGATAAAAACCTCACCCAGAAAAACTGCCCCGACCGGGGATCAAACCCGGGCCCGCTGCGTGACAAGGCAGCACGCTACTTCGAGACCACAGCGGTGGACATAAAATATGTCAGCAGGATGGATTTAAATATGACAGACTTAAGCTACGAAAATGGACCTTTGCTATTGGCACATGGAATGTTCAAGGCTTGAACACTAAAGAACAAGAAGTAATAGATGAGATTACAGCAATGAATGCAGATATTATGGTGCTCTCAGAAACAAAAAAGAAAGGAAAAGGACAGGAAAAATTAGGAAATTATACACATATCTGGAGTGGAGTGCCAAAAACTAGTAGAGCAAGAAGAGGTATATCCATTTTGATAAAAAATATGTTGGTAAAAAATATAGTGTCTTGGGAAGAAATTGATAAAAGAATTATTAAGTTAAATCTCAAACTTTTTGGGATAGAGCTTATAATAATAGGAGTATATGCCATAAATGAGGATGCAACAACCATAGAGAAAAATGAATTTTTGACAAACTGTCAGAAAGTTTGGACAAAATAAAAAAAAGTCAAGAAGTGATAATAACAGGAGATTTTAATAGTCGAGTAGGAAGTAGAATGAAAGATGAAGTGATTGGACCATTTGGGGAAAAAGTGGAAAATGACAATGGAGATAGATTGATAAGTTTATGTAAACAACATGGCTATATGATAATGAATAGTTTCTTCCGACATCGGGAAACACATAAATACACAACAGTCAACAAAAAGTCTCAAATCAATAATTGATTATATAATTGTGAAACAAAAACGTGATATGATAGTGAAAGATGTTAGAGTGTATAGAAAACCAGATTGCGGAAGAGATCATTATATGCTGTTGGGAAAATTCATATTAACAAGTAGGAAAAAACAAAATATTGAAGTAACGGAAGACAGAATAAATACAATCCCTTTGAATGAACAAAGATATAAAGTAAGATTACCCTATGATGAGAGTATAAAAAATCTTTTTCGATCAAGATTAAAACAAAAACTTAATTTAAATTTAAATAAATCTGCAGTGGAAATGTATGATCAACTAAAGGAAAGTATACATTCAGTAGCTTTAGAAGCACTTGGGACAGAAAATCTAGAAGTAAAAAGAAATAATGAATGGTTTAATCAAGATATTAAAAAAATAGTAGAAGGAAAAAAGAAAGCACGGATGAAATGGTTATCAGATCACTCAACAACATCTCGAAATTAATATATCACTTTAAAACATAAAACAAGGGCGGAAGTGAGAAGAATAAAAAATGAGTACTGGGATAATATATGCTCGAATATAGATCATTCGATTGGATATGCTAGATCCAAAGAAGCTTGGAAAATATCAGGAAATCAGAAAGAAAGAAGATAAATATTCAGTTGATAAGACCATTAGAATGGATGCAACATTATAAAGGTTTACTTCAAGAAAATAGAAATGAGTTTCAACTTCAAGATACGGTTGTAGAATATAAATTTGACACTCCAGAGATAACAGAAGATGAAGTTAAAAGAGCTTTGAAAGAGGCAAAAAATGGGAGAGCACCAGGACCAGGAAATATTCAGACGGAACTCCTAAAACATGGAGGAGATAATTTAGTAATATTTTTAACAAAACGTTTTAATAAAATTGAAATTGGAGACGATATCCCAGAAGACTGGAATTTATCGTACATTACTCCTATTTTTAAAAAAAGGTAATAAAAAACTGTGTTCCAATTACAGAGGTATAAGCGTTATACCTTCAACAGCTAGGATTTTTAGTAAAATTATAAATTTAAACTTAAGGAGATAAAAGATAACTTAAGAGAAGAACAATGTGGATTCCGGAGTGGAGGATCATGTATTGATAATATTTTCTGTATTAGACAATTACAAGAGAAAATCCTAGCAAAAAATAAAGAACTACATATGACCTTTATTGATTTAGAGATGGCATATGATAGTGTCCCTCGACAATTGTTATGGATGGCAATGAGAAATATGAATATCTGTGATAAATGGATTAATATTGTTAGGAGGATCTATAGTAATACAAAAGCTAAAGTAAAAATACACAATAATTTAACAGAGGAATTCAAAGTGAATAAAGGCCTTAAGCAGGGATGCAGTTTGTCACCAATTCTTTTTAACATTTATTTACACCAGGCACTTAACTTGTGGTATAAAAAATGTTCTGAAATGGGTATTCCTATAGGAGGAAAAGTACTGTATTCATTGTTGTTTGCAGATGATCAAATAATTTTTGCAGGGGATGAAGATGATATGAAGTACATGATAAATAAATTAATGGAAAAATATAAAAAATGTGGACTGAATATAAATTTACAGAAAACAGAATATATGTATTTGGGAAAGGATGTGGATGACCTCATACTTGAAACAGGGAAAATAAAAAAAAATGAATTTTTTTAATATCTTGGGTCAATAATTACAAGTTTAGGTACGTGTGAGAGAGATGTACAGGCTAAAATTGCAATGGCAAAAAAAGCAACTAAGACATTGCTTCGAGTAATTTGGAACAAAAATATCATCATCATCATAGTACATTCACGAATTTAGGCCATTTGTTGACCTGTTTCGGCCTCAAGAGAAACACCATCCAAAAGTCTTTTGAGTGGACGTCCTGGTCTTCTTCTTCCTGCAGGTTGATATCTTAACATTTGTTTGGGTATTCTGTGATCTTCCATTCGATGAACATGTTGCATCCATCTTGACTTATAATCAGAAATTTTACGTATTACATAGGAAACTAAAATGAAAATTTATAAGAGCATAATACAGAATATTTTGTCATATGGGAGTGAAACTTGGTCTTTGACAGAATTACAAAAGTATAAAATTAGAACAGTTGAATTTGATTATTTTAGAGAAGCCTCCAAAACACAAGACAGGATAAATTAAGAAATGAATTCCTTTGGAAAGAAATGAAGGTCACCACATCTCTTGTTAAGAGGATTGAAAATCAAACGCTTAAATGGTATGGCCATGTACAAAGAATGGAAAATGAAAGATGATCAAAAAATATATACCAATGATCACCCCCTGGAAGAAATAAACGTGGCAGACCATGATGGAAATGGAAAACCTACGTCAGAACAATAATGGAGCATAGGTATTTGGAAGAGGGAGATTGGAATGATAGAGATAAATGAAAACTGAAGACGGCAAACCTTAAGTGGGGGAAAGCCGAAGAAGAAGAAGAAGATAATCTAAATATCTAAATTGTTAATTGTTTTTCTATTAAGATTTAATAAATTTGATAATACATTTTGCCGACTAAGTAGAACTACAGGTTGAATCTAATTGTATATATTATTCTATCGGCCGCGGTGGACTAGTGGTTATGCTCCTTGCCTCTAGTCCCGACGATCGCGGGTTCAAACCCGGCCGGGGTCGATGGATTTTTTTCGGATGGAAAAATCTAAGGAGCAAGTCCTCCGGGAGGGACTTTAAGCCGTGGGTCCCGAGTCTAAAGATTTTCAGGCTCGTAAAAGATCCTTAAGCCTGAATGAAAAGGCCTCTAAGCAAACTTTACCGAATTTTCCCGTCCTAACCTTGGTTTCCTAGAGGCGGAAAGCTGACCACGGGCCACTCAAATGACATCTATATGAAAACAAGTGTAACTAAATTAGTATGGTTAAAATTCTTGCCTGTAGGGCGAGAGCGCCTAATTCTCTGTTAAGGGAAATATGGGCTTACGAGATGATATATTATTCTTATTAATATTATTTTCTTTAATTACTGACTTCAACGAATACAGTTGCGGACCAAGGGAACAGACACGAAGGCCGTATGTGGCCCGCGGGCTGTCAGTTGGCAACACTGTTGTAGGTAATGATTCTAATGAATAATTAATATTATTTTTAATTCTTCTACAATATGGGTATGTCTCTTGTGATATGAAATATCTCATAATGTCATACATAGGCCCACTTTCCAATAAAATATCTAAACACTTGAAAAAGTTTAACATTAATGTGGCATTTAAAACTAATAAAACTTTATCAAAATATAATAAAAACAATAAAACCAAAGTAAAAAAGGAACAATTATCAAGTTATATAAATTGAAGTGTGGTACATGTGACAATGTCTACATAGGACAAACTGGCACACATTTTATTATTCGTATAAAGGAACATATGAGAGCTTATAACAGAAATTTAGATAATTCTAAGTATGCTAATCACCTATTCTAATATGATCAATGTTATGATTCAAATTTTAAAATTTTACATGTTTGTGACAAATGAAAGAAGTAGGTCCTTTCAGAAGTTGAAGAGATAAATAAATTGATGTGGTAATAAGCTCTTTCCCAACTAGATTTGAATGAATCGCCTCTTTTATATTTATAATAGAGATTGTAAAATATTGTTGCATAGTTATAGTTGTTATGTACTATAATAACAAAATTCATTAATTTGTTATCATGTCTGAAGAAGGTACAAAGTACCGAAACAGCTGTAACTAATTTATATTTTAATAAATATGAAAATCACATAAAACTTTAATTTTTATTTTTATTTAATTAAATAAACCATAAGAAAGTGTTTTTCATAAAAAGGACGAAAAATGGAGGAATTGAACATATTAAATTTTTAACAGAAACGTACAAGTAGGCCTATATCAAAAGAAATATCACGACCATGAGAGAGAGAGAGAGAGAGAGAGAGAGAGAGAGAGAGAGAGAGAGAGAGAGAGAGAGAGAGAGAAAGAAAGTAATACATATATGAAGAGACGAACAGACCAATTACTCCGAGAGGATGGAATAGGTGAATAGGCTTAATCCTTGAGGTTGATGATGATGAGAACGCGCTCAGGAAGAATTTCCTCTCTACGTATTTTAACCAGCAACAAACATTAGTAACCTTTTGCTGATGATGAGACCATTTTCGAAACGTCTCAAATTTTAAACAGTTTTAGCGAAGTTGTGAAGGCAATATAACATCAGATATTAGGATTTGCAGTTTTATATTCCAAAATGTTATATTTAACTGCATTTTATCATGTATTTTATTAGTAGTCTGTAGATTAATAAATGCAAGTTTAAAGATGAGTGAAAATACGTTTCACAACAAGCAAGGGACGCAGTATTAAGGGACGTACCCAAGCATGAGGTTATATATAATCCCTGGGGTTTGTATTTCAGCTTTGCATATCTGTGTTCTAGACCCTAGAGCATTTATAATGCACACACGTACACCGCTGTGTAATGGTCGGTAGAGACCTGTCTGCAACACGAGTTCGATACCCGTCGGATAAGGGGATTTAAACCATCATTCTGATGTCTTTCTGTGCTTGTGTTTCTACGTGCTAAAAAGTACAAATCCATCCACAGTAATTCTGCCCGAAGGCAGGTCCTTCACTGCAATCACAGCATTTTCATGCTATGCTTTCAGCTTTACTAGGGAATTGTAGGTGTGCTTTCCACACTTCTACGATGATGATGATGATGATGATGATGATAAGGGTGATGATGATTGCCATATGATTTCGGGGACCGTTTGGGCCTTAACGTTTTCCTGACATTTGTCTTACAGGTGAGGAAAAACCCCGATAAAAACCTCACCCAGAAAAACTGCCCCGACCGGGGATCGAACCCGGGCCCGCTGCGTGACAAAGCAGCACGCTACCTCGAGACCACAGCGGTGGACAAAGTACAAATAAATGAATAAATAAAAATAAAAAACTAAAAATGAAAAGCAGAAAATTGAGGAAAAATAGATACGCACATTTAGAAATAACAACAATATTCAGGTATCTTAACAGTTTAATCCGTCCCATTATAGAGAAGGGATACTAAGGGCCAACATGCACACTCTATTGAGTAACACTAACAAATGGGGACAGGAAGTAAACATAATTAAAACTAAATATATGTTTGCATATAGAAAAACATTTTATAATGGTAATGGGCAGCTAATACAGGACGAGGGAACTTTTGAAGAAATGGCTGGAACAATAATTACAAATAGGAATGAGATACACAATATTAGTGTTTTGGGATATTCTAGAAATTGCATCATATGTTGAAAAGTTTAGACCAGTTATATTTATAAATTTAATATTTTAAGTGGCTGAATTCAAATATCTAGGAACATTAATTACTAATAGGAATGAGGTGCACAATAAAATGAATTAAACATAGACTCAATTCTGGAAATGCAGACTATTATGCATTACAGGGACTCTTATCGTCCAACTCTCCTCAAAAACATTAATCTAAAAATATATAAAACCGGTATTCTCCCAGTTAAATTACATGGATGCGAAACATGGACTCTTTCTTTAAGGGAGGAAAGGAGATTACGAGTATTTGGGAAAAAAAGATCGTAGGACAATATTTTGGACCAAAGAGAGATAAACAGAGAGGCGAATGAAGAAGACTATATAACAGTCATGGCCTTTATAGGAAGCCAGATACAATAAGTACATTTAAGTCTCGGATACTGCGATGGGCAGGGCATGTAGCACGAATGGGGAATGAAAGAGGCACATGGAAGCTTATTGTAGAAAACGTCCTGTTGGTAGACCAAAAATGAGATGGGAGATTAACATTAACCATGATTTGAGAGAGGTAGATTAAACAGGGGATAAGTGGAAAGCATTGGCTCGCGATAGGGATGTATGGAGAACTTGCGTCTGCGCAACCATGAACTTACGGGTTCGATAGTGCCAGTGTGTTAGTTATCTCGTGATAATGAGAACACAATTCGAATTCTTGTCTTATCCTGTGATATGTACTTATATGTTTATATTGAAATTCTTCTTAGTTGCATTGGCTTAAAATAAAAATACCAATCTGCTATTATTATTCTTATTATTAATATTATCTACTCGTAATATATAAAAATGAATGTTTGTTTGTATGTTTCTTTGTTTGTTTATTCGTACTTCATTAGCGGTCATACCGTTGATCCGATTGGGATGGGGCTTTTTGCAAAATGTTCAGGAGATTCCCGGGATGAACATAGGTTATAAGAGAGTTGTGATACTCAATTCCTACACTCTTAAAAATCGCCCTTTGCAGTGGAAATCGTGAAAAAAGTAGCTCTTTGGACGCTTAAATGGCTTACGCTGCCTACACCATAACAAATACACAAAATTAATGTATGCAGAATTGAATATCTCAAAACGCTCTACAAAAAAGTCCGCGACAGCATATGTTTATCTCTTATGGATAACTCACAAAATCCATTTTTGTCTTTCATTGATGTCAAGAAGATCAAGAGAAGTATGTAGGTTCCTGTTCAAGCATATCAGCACATGGCGGGTATTCTTTTACGGATAACTCACAATAACGAATTTCGTCTTTTAGCTCATTTATGCCTAGAAGATCGGGATGAGTAGATTCCAGGAGAACGCCGGGCAATCAGCACGGGAATTTGAAAATAATTACGATATATACTATTTATAATTATTTTTCATTTTAATGATTCAACTAATCATAAGAAGTACATTAATTTTCGTCTTTCAGCTCATTTATACCAAGAAGATCGGGATGAGTAGATTCTCGGAGAACGCCGGGTAAACAGCACGGGGTATCTAAAAATAATTACGATATAAATGTTTCCTTTCACTTATTTAATTAAACATAAAACACATTAACGTTTGTATTTCAGCTCATTTATGTCGAGAAGATCGGGATAAGTAGATTCACGGACAACGCCGGGTAATCAGCACGGGATATCTAAAAATATAAATTTATAATTATTTTTCCTTCTACTTATTCAACTAAACATAAAATCACATTAATTTTAATCTATTTAGGCGTAGTAGCGCACGCCGGGTATTAGCTAGTTATTTATATTATTATTATTATTATTATTATTATTATTATTATTATTATTATTTA
This sequence comes from Diploptera punctata, assembly GCA_030220185.1. Classification (NCBI taxonomy): domain Eukaryota; kingdom Metazoa; phylum Arthropoda; class Insecta; order Blattodea; family Blaberidae; genus Diploptera; species Diploptera punctata. The sequence continues at coordinate 275,399 of JASPKZ010006846.1, read as the reverse complement.
TATTATTTTTACTATCACTATAATAACATTATTTGTTATTAACAACAGTATATACAATTGTAATAATAATTTAAAATGTCCAGATATAGAAGAGTGATGGTTAAAGCTCAGAGAAATATAAAGGATCCAAAAGAAACATTTTAAATGCCAGTAATTTGATAAACTTCATTCTCCACACAAAATGGCTTCGTTTTGAAGTTAAAAGCATGTCATAGAGATTTAAAGCAGTGGAATGACAAATGAAAAGTGAAGCAGCTCTTAGATTGACCGCAAAATGTCATGTCCACAAATCCCATTTTAATCCTAGCAGCGGATTTCAACTGTCTTGCAAACCAATGTGACACGAAATAACAAAACACAGCCCAGCATTTCACATTGTTTTACTGGCACTTTATCCATAACTGAATATAGACCTAATCCCAGAAATATGTAATTAAATAATGCTTGGGAAATGAAGTGCAAGTAACTACTTACCATAATTTTAAAATATCGGGAAGCGAAGTAATTATTATTGTAGAAAGCTATTAGCGACCTGAGGAATGTGTGTATGTATATACACAGGTATTGCAAAATAACACCGACAACGGAAGTGAGGTAGTATATTGAGATATGTTGATAATTTTTTAATAAGGTATCAATGCCCGGAAATGATGCATTTTCACACTATGCGTACGGTATCTAACTACTCAAGAGTTCTGTTAGTTGGATTTCAAGGCTCAATATTTGACAATACTGTCACAGACACATCAAGTTTTCTAAATAGATAGATAGATAATGGAGTTTATTGCCTTGTTTTTCAGAATAAAGAAAACACATATGCATTTACATTGCGCACGGGCCTGCTTGGCCGTACGTGCATTATTTTTCCATGAATAAAAAATAAAACTAATCATAATATAAACAAATACCTACAAATACACCTGTATCAAAAAAACAATAACAGGCTACATATAAGTAAAATCTATGTCTACACTACATCACAATAATACATATCTACATTCATCCATATTCCGTACATTAATATTAAAAAAAATGCTAGAAAACAAATTAGAAAAAACACACACACACATACACCCACACACCCCCACACATATTCACACCGCACGCTCATACCCCCCTCCCACGTCCCTGCAGGCATCAAATACACTATCAGACTATTCAACTTATCAGACCTATTTATTATATAACATAATTAAAGATCGAAAACAAAGACCATATTGAGATTCTTCTTATTGTTAATACATATATCCTTAATCTACAATTTTGTTACGTCTCAATTTTCTTACTGTACCCAAAAATTTGCATCTTTTTTATTCACTCTCGATCCGTCCTAAAAGATCCCAACACGCCACTCTCCCTCGATCCGACCTGAAATCTCTCCGGCGGCATCTGTAATCTAAGTTGTTCTGTCTCTCTACAGAATGCTATAATATGCTGCCAGTTTTCATGGTCATATTTTTCAAAATATCTATCTCTCATCTTAGAGTGTACATCGGCGATGTAGTGATTCAAATACGCCTGGCCTCGTTTGAATTGTTTCTGTAGCAGCGTGGATTCGGGCTGTAAGATCCATGCGTGAATCTACTGGAGTCTGATACACAGTCTGTTTCAGGAATTCATGTAGACGTTCACGGCCGGAGTTGCTATGATGATCTTGAAGAAGATTTTCGGGCTGTAGGCCGTGGTCTAGAGGCTTCGAGTTCGAGACAACACTTGAGGATGCCAGACGCAGTCTCTGGCGAAACGTCGGGGAACTCCAAGCCTCTAAATCACGGCCTACAGCCCGAAAATCTTATTCAAGATCATCATAGTTTGTTTCATGTCGCCCCACAAAAAGTAGTTGAGAGGGTTAAGCTCAGGTGATCTCGGAGGCCATGAGACTGGTCCCCCTCTGCCAATCCATCAACTTGGATACGTAGTATCCAAACGTCTCGTCACATTGGAGCTGGAGCTCCGTCATGTTGCAGCCACATTCCGTTGCGAAACCACGTATCTTACGTTCCATAACTGTGAGGTGTTGTCACGTAATGGGTATTCAAATCCATCGAACTAACACTGATATTGCGACATAATTAACTGATCATAGTGTGAAAACGCATCGTTTCCGGACATTGGTACCTTATTAAAAATGGTCACCTTCTCTTAATAATATACTACCTCACCTCTGTTGTCGATTTTATTGCAACACCCTATATATATATATATATATATATATATACACACACACATGTAACGAAATATGTATATTTGGGGACAAAAAATTAGAGCAGATGGAAGTCACGATGATGAAATTAATGAGAGAAAAATGAAGGTAAATCTGTATTATCAAAATTAAATGGTTTTTAATGGGATAAGAATATAAGTTCTAAAACAAAAACAAATATTTGTAATGCAATAATGAGTACAATAACGTACGGCGTAGATACAAGGGAATTAAAATCTCGAACAGTAAGTAAATTAAATTATGCAGAAATGGGTTTTTGGAAGCGTTCAACTGGAATTTCTAAACCAGGGCTGTTAATAAGTGCTCGCTAGGTACGATGAAAAGGCTCACTTGTAATGATTATAATAGCACAGCTCTACAAAAAAAAATTGTTGCCCTGGATATCTCAGCGAATTTCTATGTTTTCAAGTGCACAGTTTACGAATATAATCATCAAAGTGCTGAATGTACTCTACATTTATGATTTTTGCGTATCTTATATCTTAAACAGTAAACGGCTTGTTACTAATAAAATTTATGTTTCCAGTCATGATTTGATTTCTGCGCATTTTTTCGCGTATACAAACATCACGTGATCCCCACTCTCACACCCCTCATTCCGCACATCGGCCGTGATATCAGTTATTTGACAAAATTAAAGTTCTCATGACGTGCATCTGGATATGATAAAACAATTCGTCAAAGCGTTGGACAAGGAAGGAAAGTGTTTCAAATACATTTGTAGAAAATTTCCTAAGCTCAGTATGTAAAAGTTAAAAGGCAAAATATTTTATTGTCCTCAAATTCGGCAATTGATGAAAGATGAAAATTTTATCAAAGTTATGACTGTTCCGAAACGTGAAGCTTGGAAGGGTTTTGTATTGGTAGTAGAACATTTCCTAGGTAACTATAAAGCACCTAATTAAAAAGAAATTGTGCAAAACATGTTAACAAACTTCAAGATTCTGGGAGCAAATATGAGTATAAAGTTACACTTTCTCTACAGTCACTTGAATAGAGTTCCGGATAATTAAGAAAATTATAGTGACGAACAGGGAGAGCGTTTTAACCAGGATCTAAAAGTAATGGAGTAAAGGTATCAGGGTAGATGGGACCGTCACATGATGGCAGATTACTGCTGGTCTTTAAAAAGAGATTGTCCCTAAAAATTATAGAAGAAAATCTTATAAAAGGCGTTTCACTGAAGTATAGCATGGGGTTTCAACATTTTTCATTCTATTTACGTCGGCTGATAGCCAGATTTAAAATTGAAAGAGGATGTATGATGATAATTGCTGTGAATGCCCCAGAGGAAGGTAAGAAAGAAGAAACAAAAAAATTGTATAAAACATTACAAACATTAGTTGATAAATATACAAAAGATCATCATTTAATAATAAGTGGAGACTTAAATGCCAGAGTAGGCAATGTCCCTATACCTAATGTAATAGGAAATAATGGAGAAATAACAATAAATGATAATGGACAGGATCTGAGACAGTTTTCAACCTATAATCAATTAAAAATAATGAATACCTATTTCCGAAAAAAGGATATACATAAATATACAAGAAGTGGATATAACTCAAGATCAATAATTGACTATTTAATCGTAAACAACAAGCTAGGAGCCTTGGTAAAAGATGTGAAAGTACATAGAGGCAGCGATATATACTCTGATCACTATCTCGTGATAAGTAAAATAAACATAATAGCTAAATGGCGGAAAAATAACATAAAGAACAAAAGAAACCAAGAACAAGTATATAAAGTATATTTATTACAAGATCAAAGGATTAGACAACATTATGAAAGCAGAATGAATAAATATATATATCAGAGATAGCGACGTCAGAAGATATAAATATTGAATGGGAAAATATATCAAATGTAATACATAAAACAGCAAATGAGATATTAGGAAAGAAAAATAAAATAAGAAATAGGAAGGGCTTGAGAACTTGGAATGCGAATATACAAAATGCAGTGAATGAAAAACAAAAAGCATATCATACATACTTACGACTGAAAACAGAAGAATCTTATGAAGAATATAAAATGAAAAGGAGAATTGCTAAAAGCATTATAAGAAAAGCCCATCAGGAGTCATGGGATAAATTTATAAGCTCAGTAGAACATGATATGTATGGAAGACAAGAAATAGGTTATAAATTAGTGTAACATCTAAATTAGACTGAGAAAGATTCTGCAAGATTGAATATAATCCCAGAAAAAGAATGGATCCAACTTTATGAAAAACTTTGAAAAAGGAGGAAATTGAAGGAAAAGAGAACAATGAGGAAGAAATAAAAGTGGAAAATATTAATGTAATGGACATAAATGAATTAAAAATGGCTTTGAAAACTGCTAAGAATAGGAAAGCAACAGGATTAGATAATATAAATATGGAGTTAGTCAAATATAGTGGAATATTGTGTAAACTACGAATACTTCATCTAATTAATATATGTTGGCAGACCTATGGGATTCCAACCACTTGGAAAACAGCAATTGTGAAGAATATATTCAAAAGAGGAGACCGGAGAAATTGCGAGAATTACAGAGGGATTAGCTTAATGAATACTGGCAAGATATATACGAAAATAATAAATAATAGATTGAGAAACATAACAGAAGAAATAATAAATGACCTGAATGTCTTTACACTGAAACAACTCATAGAAAAGAGAAGAGAACATAACTTAGAAACTCACATAGGATTTATAGATTTGGATAAGGCCTTCGATCGAGTAAACAGACCAAAATTATGGGAAGTATTACGAATGAAAGGATACCCGCTGTGCCTTGTTGAAACAATAAAGAAATTATATGAAGACACAAATATAATTATAGATACCGGATTCAAAAGATCAGATACAATCAAAACAAATACTGGATTACGACAAGGATGTAGTTTATCACCCACTTTGTTTAATATATATATATATATATATATATATATATATATATATATATATATAGACGATATTTTAAATAAATGGAAAGTTTTAGTGAATCCAGGAATAAGAATGGATAATAAAGTGTGCAAAAATAATCTTCTATTTGCTGACGATGTAAGCATAATACAGAAAAATGAAGACGACTTACAGAAATCAATGCACGCATTAAATGAAATATGTAAATTATACGATCTAAAGATTTCTGTAAGGAAAACGAAGACCATGGCTTTTAGAGGAAGAGATCCAGTGAGATCCAAAATTATTTTAGAAAATCAAAGTATAGAACAGGTGTCTAGTTTCAAATATTTGGTCTGTGATGTTGGCTACAATGTGGAAAGAGATATTGACTCCAAAATAAATAAATTTCAGACGGTGTGTGGAACAATACAGAGAACATTCAAAAATAAAATTAGAAAATAAACTAAGATAAAAATGTATAATGTTATGGCGGTTCCCACAATATTGTATGCATGTGAAACTTGGGCTCCAGTGAAAAAACAGAAGGATAGAATACAGACGGCGGAGATGAGGTTCCTAAGACAAGTAAAAGGATGTAGAAGACTTGATAGAATAAGAAATGTGGATATAAGAGAAGAATTGAAAGTACAGCCTTTATTGGATAAAGTCACGAATTACAGACAGAAATGGATTGATCACATGGATGGAATGAGTAAGGAGAGATATCCATTGTGAGCAAGAAATTATCAAGCAAGAGGAAGACGTGATGTTGGAAGACCTAGAAGACGTTGGGCTGATGCATTATGAAGTCGGAACGGGCAATTGCCTAATCCCTGGAGTAATGATGATGATGATGATTTACGTCGGTGTATATTAATTTTTCCAAAAAACGACATAAATATATCTGTTATATTTTTTCATATTTTCCTATTTTTGTAGTGTAAAATTAAAATTAAAATTAAAAAAAAAACAAAGCAAATCTTCCAATATCATTGATAGTTTCATCAATTGTGAGCATAAATATATCCGAAATTAATCTTATATCAAGGGCAACAAAACCACTGTTGACCAGTGTAGTGCCTTCCCTTGTCAGCCTATCTGACGTAGGGTTGAATACGAGGTCTTTTCTTACCTAATGAGTACTTATAAATTCGCAATTCTGATCTAAACCTAAAGAAAGGAATTCACCTAGTATAAAATGTCTATAACATATTACTCGTATTCTTCACAATGGAATGTCGGACGTCCTCGGAAGAGATGGCCTTAGATCTATTAGTGAAGACGAAACAGGCAACTCTTGCCTAAACCAGGAAGTCAAGAAGAAGAAGAAGATAAAATGTCTATATAATACCCTGTCCACCGCTGTGGTCTCGAGGTACCGTGCTGCCTTGTCACGCAGCGGGCCCGGGTTCGATCCCCAGTCGGGGCAGTTTTTCTGGGTGAGGTTTTTATCGGGTTTTGCCTCACCTGTAAGACAAATGTCAGGAAAACTTTAAGGCCCAAACGGGCCCCGAAATCATATGGCCATCAGCATGATCCTTATCATTATCATCATCATCATCATCCTTCACCGGTGTGGAAAGCAACGGGAAGCTACCACACCTACAATTCCCTAGTAAAGCTGCAAGCAGAGCATGAAAATGCTATGATTGCAGTGAAGGACCTGCCTTCGGGCAGAATTACTATGGATGGATATGATACCCGGCGGGAGTCCGCTTGTCGGACTCCACGCTGTGCTCACAACAGCTACAGGGCGCGTCCCCAGGTGGCGGAAAGGGGAACGGATGGTGGATTTGCTTCTCAGTCCTCCCGGCTAGGTCCAATCGGAACCGCGGACCATTTGTGAGGTTATCAGGGGTTGAGCGACCTGACCTACTATTGATCATGCTGGACACACTTCAGCATCAGAAACGCGTCCCCTACATGGCGTAGATGGGGAAACGTCGGTAGAGCTGCTATTTAGTCCTCCGGGCTAAGTCCGATGGACTTGCGGACCATAAGTGGGGTCGACAGGAGGCGAACGCCCTGTTGTACCATACGCTCACCGTCCTGGTCTCACAGCAGGATTTTGAGGCCACCGTGGCGACGTGGTAGGTATCATCGGCGTAGTATTACGATGCAATGTGTCGAAGCCCTGGTTCTTTGAACCTGAAGATCTCTGTGGGGACACCAAGTGAGATTAGCATCCTGGATGCCACACTGTCCAGTGTGCTGGTCTCACAGCAGCGGTCAGGCCAGGTGAGAGGGCTGGGCGACGGAGGAGGTGCTGTCTTTAGGGTGTTGGGACTTGCGCCGTCTCCTGGACCGTTCAAGCTGACTCGAGGACAATATGTGAGGTCGTTATCTGTGAGATCGTTAGGAGTTTAGCGATCTGGCGAATTAATTCACAGGCTGGACTGTATTCAGCAACAAACAATTCCCCGCGTGGCGGACAGGGGACAAGGTCAGTGTGTCCGAGGGACTCGTGGACCATAAGTGGGGTCGGCAGGGGATGAGCGTCCTGTCGTACCATTTGCTTATTACCTGTTGGAGCTTGCGAGCTCCGTGCTGGCTCACAACGGCGGCAGGACACGTCCCTGGGCGGCTGACCAGGGCACGGCCAGGATCAGCGCAGTAAGGGAGAGGCTGTGCTGACTTCCGGTTCAGCCTACGGGCTCGTGGACCAACCGTGGGGTCGCCATGAGATGAGCATCTGGTTGTACTAAAGTCTCACACTACGGTGGCTTGGTGGGTCAAGCCTAGCCGGTCTCACAACGGCTGCAAGATGCATCCCTGAAGGCGTAACAGGGGGTTGGTAGGTGGATCTGCGATGCTGGAACACATAGTAGTCCTCCAGGCTAAGCTCGAGAAGCTCGTGGAACAACTGTGGGGTTGTCAGGGGTGAGCGACCTGACGTACCATGTAGCTCACCATTCTTACCCGAATGGTCGCTAACACCTTCTCCTGGGGTGTTGGTTTTTAAGCCTGAGAACTTACGCAGTGGTCTAGCTGTAGATAAGGGAGAAAAAGAAGTTGGGACTTGGGAGTATGGGCTTGTGCCCGAGATATCCCAAAGAGTGGATGTGGGTCCAACGATGTCTGTATATGACAGCCATATGAGGTGTCGCTTGTTCATTAGTCTATATTTTTGATCCGTCACTCGTGCGACATAGTCGCTTGTGGACAAGCTGAGATCATAATTGGATTGTGACATTAAGCCCGCCATGCTTATGATGTTTTGAATAAGTACATATTATTCAAAAGCATCGTTAATATAATATGACTGGTTGCGAGGCCTTTGGTTGCAGGACTGATATCAATAAGGCTATACAGACTGTAACAGGATCTCACCGACAAAATTATAGGGAAGACAGGCCATGCAGAGAGGATCATTTTTTGTGAAGGAACATATAGTCGCAAACATGTCGTTTATAAGTTATGTGTAGATGAAGGTGTTCATCCATGAGGGTTGGAATTGAATACAAACAATTGTACACGCATAATTTTATTGAAAAATGACATGTTTTCAAATAAGTATTCAAACAGTCGACCTGTGCCTCATTGCATACTTGACAATATCGTAGCAACAATCGGACAGCACGGGCGATCATGGCAGAATTCTTTTTGACGTCGTTAAAACACCTATTGTTTGAACAAATTATAAAAAACATGTATTTTTACACGCTGTATATTAGCTTGACCTGTATCTATCTATCTATCTATGTAACGGAATCTTTCAACGCGATTTTCACCCACTTAAAATCATTGAATCGACTTGAAACTTTGTATACTTGAAAAAGACCCGTGACAAAATAATTTCATATTTTGTTTCTAAAATCCTGGCCAGAATCATCAGAAAATAAAAAAAACGTGTCTTTGTATCTATGTAACGGAATTTTTTAACACGATTTTCGCCGACTTAGAAAAATTGGATCGACTTGAAACTTTGTATACGTGTAAAGGACCCGCGACAATACAATAATTTCGTACTTTGTTTCTAAAATCCTGGCCAGAATCATCAGAAAATCTAAAAAATGAAAACTGGTATAATAGGTTGCGGACTTGTCGACTTTTTAGTCAATCGTTGTAAGAGCTCAGTTGGTAGAGCGGTGAACGCTAGTGGTATAAAATTTCAGTAATCCATAGGTCGCTGTTTCAAATCCGGCTCGGAGGTTTTTTTTTTAGAAGAGTATTACTTTTAGCTCATACTACAATAGTATCGAATTTAAAGATATTTACATTTTTATCTTATTCTGTAAAATATTAAAACTAAAAAATAAAAAAAATAGTTTTAAAAAACTAAAACAACACGCTTTATTATAAAACCGAACTAAAAAAAAAAAGAAAAATAATTTTAATTTCCAACACGCTTGGTATAAATAATTTTACCATCAAAAGCGTGGGATGCTTTTTATGATTTTTACATTTTCTTCTTAGAGACTTTACTTTTACCAATATCTGTTTATTGTAATATATATTAATTGATATTGAGCACCTCAACTATTTATACCAAGCGTGTTGGAAATTAAAATTATTTTTCTTTTTTTTTAGTTCGGTTTTCTAATAAAGCGTGTTGTTTTAGTTTCTTAAAACTATTATTTTTTCAATAAAATGAGACATGTGCAATTGTTCGTATTCAATTCCGACCCTTACGGGTGAACACGTTCATCTGCGCATAACTCATAAACGTCGTGTTTGCGACTATATGTTCCTTCAGAAAAAATTATCCTCTCTACATGATCTATCATCCCTATCATTTTGTCGGTGAGGTCCTGTTACACCCTGTATATTGAAATGATATCCCAGGGTTACGAATTTGCGCAGAATAGATTTTATTAAATACTGTAAAGAACAAAGTTGGAACGAATATCAGAAATCACGAATATATGAGGTATATGACTTATATATGTACCAAAGTGAGACGAACAGGAGAATGGAGAAGACTACATAACAGCGAGCTACGTGGCCTTAATGGGAAACCGGATTTAATAAGAAAAGTTAAATCTTATAGATTTCGATACTCAGAACATGTAGCATGATTGAGGAATGAAAGATGAGCATGAAAAGTCTTTTAGGAAAGCCAGAAGGAAAGGCCCAGTAGATAGGCCAAGAATGAGATAAGTAAATAACATTAATCATGACTGAAGGAGGTGAATTATACAGGAGATAAAATGTTAGCTTAGAAAAGGGATTGTGGAAAGATTATGTCTGCTGGGTCAACAACCATCGGATTTAATAGTGATAGTGAGTTAATTACATAGCTTATACGAATTCTAGATGTAATTTAAATCAATGCCAAGTTCGCACATTTTTAAAATATTTGATTCGATTTGTGTAAGATATTTTTGGCAGTAACAAATGTTATTAGTAATTTAAAAACTAACTGGCTTACACCCTTGCTATAAACAACACACAAATTTGAACAAAAATGGCGGTGTTTTTTTATTTTTCCTACATATGTAGCAAATCATTTATTACATCACCGATATAATTTTTTGGTCCAATTCTACAAGGTTCCTTACGATATTTCAGGCACTCTTTCCTAGCACTGAGGGAATTGTAACCCTTTTTTTATAGAGCGCTTGGAGGGCGGAATTACATTACCCCAATTCATTGAAGATAGAAAATAAACCATAACCAAGTACAAGGATAGTTTTTAAATCTAAACTTAAGCTAAATTCTAGATATTGACTATTAAATGAACAATTCCTTTTAAAGAAAAATCTCAATGGTCTGTCCGGAAATCGAAAGTGTGGCCACAGGATCATAAGGCTGGTAAAATAGAGAGTAAATTTCCTACTTGCGATTTTTTATTATGCATACTAACTACTATCTAAATATGCAAATCTTTCCGAGTATCCTTAGCGAATTGACAGCATCTAAGAAACCACTTGAGGAAGTTGAGATTTCTGGTCATTTATCACGTAATTGCGTGAATATAACGCGATAAGCTGAGACATAGAAGAAAATGGCTGAGTCTTCACGGATGAGAGTTCTGTGTATCAAGAGACAATGGGAGGAGGAAGATGGGAATCTGATCATTCAGAATGAAACTGTTTCCCTAATTGCTCTCCAAAGATGACGTCAGAGATTTCAAGATGCTGAACTCTTCATCTTCAACACGTGTCTCTCACACTCCGTGACCGTTCACTTACAGTCTGTATTTTGTAGGCTATTTGCATACATATTCCGCATTTTAATGTCACTTTAATAAAATTAGTAAGATATATGTATTATTCAACGACGCTCTTTAATAACTTAGGTCATTAGAAGCGAAATTAAAATGTGTCCATAAAAAGGCCAACATTATGCTCAGAGGACTCTTTTTTCCGTCTTGAGGTTCTTATGTGTGCCATAAATGTACGAAAGTGTATAGTACCATTTTAAAGAAACCCATGCTTAGAACTTTTTATAGGCCTACCCTGAAAAAATCCATCGTACGGAATACGAGAGGTCCACGGTTCGATTCCTGGTTCAGATATTAATTTTTATTTTCACAATATCATCATAATATTATAATATGATCCATTATTGGAACTGTGTTATTATTATATACAACTTTCGTCATTAGAGGATTGCCTCAAGGACAAAGTGATACAGACAATTAATTTTTGGAATTGATGAAATACATTTTGTAAATACATTAAAACATTTCAAATTGTAGGCCTAATTCAAGTATGCATACTATAGCCTATAGTAGAAATTTTGTAAATAAGGTTTCTTAAAATTGAAATTGATTCTCTAATGGCAGCGATGGCAATTTTAGAAAGATACACCCTTTTCAAATCTAAGGAATTCCAAAATTTGGCTAAGAATCCTGGTATAGTACCTCTTGTCCAGATCATCAATCCTGTGATAGTTATATTATCTAATTGGTATTTATCTTTGTAATAGTCAATTGTTGGCTCATATATGACTTTCTTTTCACAGTCAACTTCCTCAGGTTAGCTACTCTGAGTTCAAAACGAATCGTGGAAAGTGTTAAAGAAGTAATGAGTAGTAATTTATGAATTAGATCTGTTTTCTGGGCAACTATTCAATTCTTAGCCAACGGTTGTACAACGAGGTAAGTCCTATGCTACTGCCGAATTCCGAGTACTTATTGTATGGAAGATAGCGGGCCCTAGGAAGTCAGAACACAATAAGCGAAAAAGAAATCTCCATTCCACCTTCGCCAGAGATCAACCCTGTGTGAGCTTACTGTAGGCCTACACGATATAAATAAATATTCTCATTAATTTAATTACAATTTTGTTTTATATGCGGTAGGGAATCGTTTAATATTATCTCAAATCTTAAAAAAACACTTTACAAAAAATTATCTAGGATGTGCACAGATTAACGAAGAAAGAAAATTGACAAGAAATGGTAGACTACATATCACAATTATTACATTTCCCTTGATTTACTTTTCATTAAGTAAATAGGTCAAGCGGTAAATGCAGGAGAGTATTTCATGTTATTAAACTACAAGATATTAATATTGCAGACAATTAATGTGAAGTCGTTGCTTTCATATATTCGTATACACTAATGCCCGGCATGCGCTGCAACGCCTAAATAAATAAAACGTGTTTTATGTTTAGTTGAATAAGTAAAAAGATATTTTTATAAATTTATCGTAATTATTTTTAGATACCCCATGCTAATTACCCGGAGTTGCCCTGGAATGTACTTATTCCGATCTTCTTGGCATAAATGAGCTGAAAGACAAACATGGTTATCGTGAGTTATCCGTAATAGATAGACATATGTTGTCGCGAAGATTTTTGTAGATATGTTTTCAGATATTCAATTCTGTGTACATTAATGTGGTGTATTTGTTATGGTTTAGGCAGCGTAAGCCATTCATGCGTCCAAAAAGCGACTTTTTATTGCACCGATGCCTTTTGTTTTTAGGTCCGGGGTTCTGTAGTACGTAGGGGGTTAATTTCCCAGAATAATTCTCTAAATGATGGAAAAACCCAATTCAAATCTATCAAATAGCTTTTGAGTCCATAAATGACATATAGACTCACACTCAGTTATATACAAATAAATGTTTGTGTTAGGATACCTGAGTGGCTCAGAAGGTTATAGCGTTAATTTATAGAGTTTAGAGACTCGGGTTAAAATCTCGACTCAAACATTTATTTTTCTTTTCATGTCATATTTGCCTTCATTGCCAAATGTCAAAAATATAGTTATAACATCTAAATATACAAGCGTTACTGCTATAAAGTAAATATTCTCTTTAAAATTTGCTTGCTTGTTATGGTGGCCACAAAATGGTAGTTGGAACGACTTCCCGCTACCTCTCGTGTAAATTGAGAATACTACACATATAAGAAAAATAAATGTTTGTGTTATGAAACCTGAGTGGCTAAGATGGTTAGAGCGCTAAACGTACAGAGTTTAGAGATTCGGGTTCAAATCCCGATTCAGGCATTTATTTTTCTTTTCATGCCATATATTGGTAGTGTGTGTGTGTGCGTGTGTGTGTAGACTTCTGATTGGAGGCCATTTGTGAACTACGTCATATGACAAGAGGTATAGTTACATTAGAAAACGAAGAACTAGATGTTGGTTAGATAATATTACATTATTTTTAGAGTACGAATGAAATATGAGAATTCAATAAATTACGTATTTTACCTTATGTATGAAAAGTTAAGATTACGGGATAAATGGTATATATTCAATGAACTATTGGAATGTGGAACTAAGGCAAAAGACGGTTTGGAAAAACTGCACTTAGACTAGCATGAAATATTTTCTAAGACATTTAGAACAACAGTGCGCATGCGTCATAGTTTACAGAGCCAGCGATAACCCACCATCGAACCACATATCGATTATTATCGTTGTTTCGACTATTATTATAGTTTTTTTTTGTTTTTGTGTATTTAGACACATTAAAAATGTAACAAATCTAAAAGCTAACTAACTAACTCTCACTTAACTTAATTCAATTACTCTAACCTACGTGGATCCCATGAAACGCCCTTTTTTCACTCCTTAACAATCGCAACCATCGATAACCCACTGGTTCCAACTATATAATATACTCATCATCATCAACACCAAGGATTAAACCCAATGGCCTGTTCCGATCTCATTATAGGTGAAATTGGTCCTTCCATCTCTTCAATGGTCTTCCCAACATTCTTCTCCCCTTTGGTTTATAATTATACATTCTTCTTGGTATGTGCTGTTCATTCATTCGTAACACGTGCTGAAGATAAGCATTTTGATAATATTTTATTCTTTCACAGAGATTAAATATTCATCTCAAAGCAAAGGCCGGATTGGATATAATATACTCTCTGGAGAAAATAGCAAGTCACCATCACAATATGTGTATTTGAATAAATACTTAAAGTTCTAAAATAAAGTTATAAAAATTGCTTGAAAAATTTCAAAATATTTAAAAATGTTAGTAAATACATAAGAAGACTTATAATTCACAACAAGAAACTTAAAAATAAACGGTAAATTATTGTAATAAAGAGCCCATAATGTTTATTATCACATAACATTTATTAAATATTCAGAATTGTACGTAACCCTTGAAATAAATCGTATGACAAGAGTTATATTACTCCATCTACGTAAGTAAAAAGTTCGTGCATTTTAATTCCTCACGGAAATAAAAAAAAAATTAAGAAATCTTTGAAAACATCCCGCAACTCACAAATTATACACTAAGGGTGATATTGTTGTCACTTTTAAATAAAAATAAACGATTTAAAACTTGAAACATTTACTTTTAAATTCTCAAAATCCTCCTAGAGGCAACAGGCAGAAATTCACCTTCACTGTCTGACAAAATTAACTGGAGTGCTTTCTATTATTTTTAATCGTATCGCCATCAAACGGAACTACTTAGAAACTCTCGACTCCAAAACTTCTCTTTCAAAAAGCAAAGAGACTTGGAGAAAAGATTCTATTCTTTTTAACTAATTCATGGGAATTCCGGAAATCAAGACGATAAAATCAAAGTTAGTGTGGTCATTTCTCTCAACGCAAGTTGCCAATACTTCTTCCCATCCAGAAGAAAATTGAAGTTGAAACTTTAGAGGCTCACAAACCTCATGAGGAATTGGATTATAGGAGTGCTACTGCTAATTTCTAGATCTGACAAATCACAGTGAAATTTACGAAGATACTTTATTCTTTTAAAAAAAGTCTCGCAAGAAGCGTGTAAACTAAACGAATTGATTCGCAAGTCAAATTTATGGTCCGATTTTGCTGGTTTATTGAATATATATATTTCTTCCGTTAGCCCTTAAATTGGAGAAACTCATATTATACCAGCTTATTTAAATGTGTTGGACGGCAGTGAAACCACAAATAACAGTTAGTTATTACATAATGCATAATGTTATATAATGCTTGACACAAATTTAAATATAATTTCTACCGATTCATTTTTCCATTGCTTTATCAAGATATTAAATAAATTAGAGAAAGGGATGGCTTATACAAATGAACTTCGAAATAAATGATTTAATTTAAAAAATATGGTAAACCACATTAAAGCTGAAAGGCTGCGCTGGTTTGGACATGTAAATAGAATACAAGAAGACAAACGTGTTATAAGAATATACAAATGGAAACCAATGCACCAGAACAGCTGGACACCCAAAAATAGATGGCATCATAAAGATATAACAGAAATGAAAATTAAAAATTGACTAGTCTGTATCAGGAAGAGATCTGAAAGGTTAAACATAGCTGAGAAGGCCAAAACTTCACTGAAGTTGTAGTCGCCAATTATAAGAAGAATAAATTAAATTAATGTATTTTATAGGATGCACTGCCAATTTAAGGGTTAATTAAATTGTGTGGTAAAACGTACAGATACATTGCGACAAAGCAAACATGGCGGTTGCTACAGAAATTTATAGCCGATTCTTGGAGAATGCCTTCCCGTTTTTTATCATATACAGAGTTTCGTTGGAAAAAATCGAAAAGTGCGACCGTTAGAGCAATTTAAATAACCTAATTTTAGATGAACTCGTACTGCACTATGGCGGCACTATGGCCCTGTGGTCGACTCAGCCTCTAACGTAAATGAGTACCAGACGCTTGTTCTGGGAGCAAAGTCGGCCGTCAAGCAAGGCTGACAACCCGGCTGATACTAAGTGCCGATTGTCTAGAAACAGTGGGAGCCTTAAACTCCTACTACCCGAAGGGCCTCCCAATGCCATAACCATATTTTTTTTACATTTGGCAATGAAGGCAAATATGAAATTAAAAGAAAAATAAATACCTGAGTCGGGATTTGCACCCAAGTCCCTAACCTCGGTACGTTTACCGCTCTAACCATCTGAGCCACTCAGGTATCCTAACACATACATTTATTTTTCTTATTTATATATATATATATATATATATATATATATATATATATATATAGTATTCTCAATGTACACGAGAGGTAGCGGGATATCGTTCCAACTGCCATCCTGTGGCCACTATAACAGGTAAGCAATTTTTTTAAAGAAAATATTTACTTTACAGCAGTAACGCTTGTATAAAAAATGCTTACCTGTTATGGTGGCCACAGGATGGCAGTTGGAACGACATCCCGCTACCTCGCGAGTAAATTGAGAATAATATATATATAAGAAAAATAAATGTTTGTGTTAGGATACCTGAGTGGCTCAGATGGTTAGAGCGCTAAATGTACAGAGTTTATTTTTCTTTTCATGTCATATATATATATATATATATACACGTTTTGGTCATAACATTTTAGGATTCAACTAGCTAGAGTTGGTGAGGATCTGTGTATTTTTTCTAGAATATTTTCATAAGAATGACCTCAAGAACATAATTGATTCTGAATTTCGCAAGAAGGGGGTAAGAATTAAGAAACCATATTATACTGCTCTAATAGTACCTACAATGAATTTCACTGCGATGTTATCTGAATTCTTGAGCAGTGATAAAAAAAAGGAACATATAGAGTTCCAAGTTGGTGTAAGCAAAACACAAACCACAAATAAACTTACTGTTTGTTAATAACATCTCTAATATAATGGCAATTAAGAATGTAATAAAAGAAAACTAGAAGAAAGAAAAATGTATTAGCACGAACTTCTTTGAAAAAAAATTTACACATTAAATATATTTCCACATCCGATAGTAACACCTTTTATTTAGGCCTATTTGCTATCCGTGACACTCATTATGTTTTTAGATAAAGATAATTTATTTCCGATACTTTAACATACAAAACTAAATTATTTTTAATAATCCTTATATTAGTTAATAATAGGGAATACCTATGGAGAAATCGAAGTTTGACTCTAATAGTATTTTAAGTTACTAGAAGTCACTGAAGCTTGAAAGCCGATATAGAGTAATTAAGAAAAATGTTATAATACAGTTTGAGCGTTTCCGGTATTTTAGTAAACCTGTCTGAAGTAACTGGCAAAGTTATAACAAGCAAAACGAGTCCAGTAGCGACTACATTTCCTGGAAATTGGATGAAAAGTTAGTCAGAGCTTTCTAAGATAAACAATGTTCTTACAACAACTGAACTTCAGAAGTTGAGTACGTGTTTTCGCTCTAGCATAAAGTTGTGTAAATTTATTTTAGTGTGCACCAAATGATCAAAATTATAGGAGCACTACTGAAAGTACTGCTATGGCCAGACGATCAACTTCACACCTGCAGAATGTTGTGTTCTCTTCATAATTATAAATAATAGCAACATGGTTTAGGTCTTCAGGTTTCAGGTAGTTTCGATATGTCATGATCGTAGGTATCTACCTAACCAGTAAGTAGATAGATAGAAAGAAAGAAAGCTCTGCGGCCATCACTTTAGTGTTGGCGGTGAGCAATCCATTTGGTTCTCCTTTATAGGTAGAACCCCCGGGTTCCTGTAAAATACATTAGGCCTAACCTGTAATTCTATCAGAGAGAAGTCAGGTCAGCACATATTTTGCTGCCGAAATTAATAATTTAAAATGTTATGAAGTACGAAAGTGATATTATCACAAATATATAAACGGTTTGGTATACTGCATATTATGCACGAGAAGGTTGCCCATCTTCGAAGAGGGCCAGACTAAAAACCGTCGGTTGTCTGCTAAATCAATTGCCCAAGAATTCAACCGTGCTAACACCATGACTGTCAGCAAGAAGTTGGTAACTGCTCGGCCGCAAACAAACCAAACAGTTATCCTGTAAATACTTAAACGTTGCCTGCAATGGTGTAAAGAGCGGCTTCAGCGGGCGGTACTCTATTGAAAATCTACGATTTTAACAACGATTTATAGTAACCATTGTGGCATTCTGATGAAAGCATTTGATTGTGCCAAATCCTAGGAAACGATATAAATGTGAGACAGGTTTGTTCCAAAGTGAAGTTTGGATAATGAGTCATTATAGTGTGGGGCTGTTTCTCATAACACGGGCTTGGTCCCTTAGTAAAACTGAATGACAGTCGAAATGCTAAAGAGTATGAACACATGGGGGTTGAGTTAAAATGTGGACTTTCTCCAAACAGCACGTCTCTGTTCACAGCTTTGAAAAAAGAATGAACTGCGTAGAACATTCAGACATATACTCTTAATACTTCCTACTAGAATTAGGGTTGTTATAATGGCACGGGTGAATCCATTCTTTCTTAAATATTAGTATTTGTGTCATGAGGAAAGACTAACTATGAATTGTTGGTCAGTGTTCCTATAATTTGAAATACAGTGTATAATAACACTTCTCTTTTACCCTCTATTACACCAATAGAATATTCTACTGGCCATGCTAAAGTCATCTTTTCCGTCTCACAATACCTCCAGATCCAATAATGGAAACATGATATTTAATACATCTATTAATATGCAATTTACAAACTAATATCCACTTGGAAACAATAAGTTCAAGTGAATTAATGACTTAAAATTACAACCGAAATCGACATCAGGCAAATTGAGTGGCGCATATCGTAATAATATAATGTGAAAAACTGTTAAATGAGATGAGATGTTCATTTCTAGTCTCGACGGTATCTCCAGTCATATCAGTGAATATTTATCGGCTGAACAACACTTCTACTACAGAGTTTGAACCGAGAGACTTTCCTTTGCCCACAAAGAAGTAGGCATGTGAGAAACATTTATAAACACATATGGCAGAAAAATATATCAGAAGAAAGAACATTGCATATTCAATAAAAAATAAATTCAGAGATCATAGAAATTACATAAACCGTCAAAAGATTAATACCCAAGTGTTCGTGTTATACAAAACACAAAATCTGTCGCGACGAAATTCCGTTACAGAATAAAGAACCTTAAAAAAATTATATTCCCTTGCTATGAAGCACATCGGAAAAATTCATACAGTTTTAAAAACGAGGTTATCACAATACGGTACATACTAGTTGGCTGTCGTGTATTGCACAATTATCTTAGAATTGAGTCTACAGAGATAATTGAATGAAGTAAGCACAGTGCCTTGGATCTGCATACGCAGTTCTGCATGCTGGATCTCCAAATGACAGTGGAAATGCCTTGCACTTTCACGAAAGAATTTCGATATTTCAGCGTCGTAAATGAAACAATATTGCAAAATATAACAATAAACCCAAATACAGAGAAAATAAGTGAGTTAAAGTATTTTCCATTATTTTATTTCCATTTCTACCACTGCAACGTACGAGTAAATTGCTTGTATTTTTATTAGATATTTCATCATCATCATCATTAGGCCATGTGGCTTGTACAGTAAACCTAGCGAAGATGGTCTTGATCTTTCCACCGATGTTTTGGTCTTCCTTGGTCCCTATGTCCAGTTGGGGTATATTGGAATGCCAATTTTGGAAGTCTATTTCTTGCCATTCTCCTCAGATAATTTTTCCATTCTTGTTGGTATCTTTGTATATCTTCATTTAAACTTGTTACTCCAAGTTTTCCTCTGATAATAGTGTTCGTTTGGTGATCCAGTCTATTAACTCCTAACAATGATCGTAAGAAGCGCATTTGGCTTACTTGAAGTTTATGAGAGTTTCTTTTATTTAAAATCCAAATTTCACTTCCGTATTTTAGAGCAGCTTTTGATGTGATGTTATGTAATCTTATATTTGTCTCTGTCCTCATCTGTTTACCAAAATGTCTCCGTATTACCCCATTCATTTTATTATATTTTTGTAATTTTGAATCAATGTCACTTTTAAACTCTGCAAATACACTTCCTAAGTAAGAGAAATCTGACACTTGTTCTATAATTTTTCCATGAATCTCAATTTTCACCCGTTGTATGTTTTTTCCACACATTGCCATTGTTTTGGATTTTGAAGTGGAAATTTTCATATTATATTTGCTGGCAATTTTGAATAATTGATACGCTGCTATTTGTAAGCTATCTTCGGAATCTGATAATATTATTTGATCATCAGCATATAATATTGTTTGAATTATTTTATTCCTAGTTATTGAAATTTGGATGGCTGGTAACCAACCCAGGGGACATCCTATTACTCGAAGAAACTTAAGCAAAGACTGGAATTAAATATTTCATATATCCTAAATCATATTTCAATTTGGAGTTTAAGTAGAAACATTGTTTGACTCTCGTTTTCAAAGGAAAAACTAGACTTCCTTATGAAAATATGTATTTATTAATTTTATCTAACAACGATATGTAACACCTCAGCAAATCTGTAACGCAATTCAAACCTCGAAGCCAAAGGGGAAGAAGATTTTGTACTGATGGTTCTTACTTTAAGATTGAGGAACTTTTATATGCTTTAAATGTATGGCACGGAACCACGGCTTTAGTTCCCTTCACAATGAAGCCATACTCAAGATTTTTACGCCCTGGAAAAATCAATCAGCCCCGGCAGGTTTTGAATCCGCTAATACACCAGACGTTGACAATTAAATAGATTCACGAAATATAATTCTAAAAGGAAGGTGGCAAGCTTATGGATTCTCAGTCCATTTATAAAATGAGATCTTTCATTTCAATCTATAATTTTTTTTTGGAAAACTAAATTACTAGAATTTTAATTACAGGATCATCAAACTCGATAAATACTTAAAATACTAGAAACCTAACTGGGGAACTATTTTAATACAACTGCCGTTTTGAAAATCTTTTGAGTTCAGAAAAAAATAAGATCTACAACAGACTTTCTTATTTCAGTTTATTAAATCACTATCCAATACAAGAAACAGGCAAAATGTGCAATGCTATGTGAAGCCAGTATAATTTCATTACTTTATGATTTATGTATGATACTTTCTTTACCTTAACTTAATCTCTCCCTTTGTAAGCACACCACCTGATATTCTGCAGAAACACAATCTGTCGGGAGATAATTTTTAAACTATGGATCTTACATTTTTTTTAACTTTGAACGAAATTGCGGGCTTCCCTCGATGCGTGAACAGCTTAATTCCAGGGTTACCAACGAGACAACACGGAATATTTAAGTTTAAAACACATAATTCACTCTTTCATGATAAACAAGGCGAATACGATATGGATGGTTGTGTCGACCAGATGGTTGGGTCTTAGTTTCCCGACACATTTTTTGTGATACTGGCAATGAAAAGCTCCGAGAAAAGCTCACTTGAACCTTGACCTCTGCGGGGACTGAACTC
This sequence comes from Diploptera punctata, assembly GCA_030220185.1. NCBI lineage: Eukaryota > Metazoa > Arthropoda > Insecta > Blattodea > Blaberidae > Diploptera > Diploptera punctata. The sequence goes on along the minus strand of JASPKZ010006846.1, from coordinate 253,698 downwards.
GAGCACAATGCGTGCGAGGTAACGAAATGTGGACTTAATTAAACCAAAACTAATTGCATGTTAAGTAAAACTTATTAGTAAAACGATATGAAAAAAAATGAAGAATATCAAGATTTGGTAATCCAGTTACTTCAAACCGATAAAAATCATCAGACATCTTTGACGGTTAATCTTTAAACTAGCTATGTATCCCATAAGAGAAATTGGTCCAATTCACTTAATATTTTAATAAAATAACATAAACACGTCAGAGTAGGAATTGCGGTATCGGTTTACACTGTATACAATACCAACTTAGTTTTTTTCTCACTGCTGCCAGACACATTTAAATAAATGTTACAAGGAACTGTCAATTCAAGGGTTAAATTGAGTAAATATATTAATCGGAGATTCGAAGAAAAAGCTTTGTTCTGAAAATGTGTTGTTTCTTAATAACGTTGGTCACATAAACTACTTATAAACATATTAATATTATAAAATTATATTATCGGCTCACTATGATGGTTGCCCGTTTATATAAAAGCGGATGCCGCGCGACAATTCTTGATAATGATTAACATGCGGAATTATTATAGTGGTAAAGAAAGGTGTTGCAGAGTAAAATTAACCATGAATTGAGGGAAGTAAATTATGAAGGGGATTATTGGAAAACAATAGCTTAGGATAGGGATTATGGAGTTTTAATTTCCGCGCGAGCATGAACTTACGACTTCGACAGTGCCAGTGAGCTAGTTATGTATAAAACAAATTAATTTCTAATTTGTTGAAAAATAATACAACCCAAGTAGAATATTCTGTGTCCAATTTGATCCCAAACAGATATTCTTCTACAAGTTCTAGCATAGTTTAAAGTCTTTGCTATACATTTTAATACCTCGAGGTAGTCACTCACTCACTCACTCACTGGCACTATCCAACTCGTAGGTCCATGGCCGTGCGGACATAAGATTTCCATACATCCCTATCCTGAGCTAATGCTTTCCAATCATTCCCTGTATAATGTACTTCACTCAAATCATAGTTAATGTTATTTTCCCACCTCATTCTTGGTCTACCAACTGGACGTTTTCCCTCTGGCTTTCCTACAAGAAGCTTCCATGCAAGTCTTTCATTCCCCATACGTGCAACATGTCCTGCCCATCGTAGTCTACGAGACTTAACTGTTCTTATTATATCTGGCTTCCTATAAAGACCATATAGTTCATTGTTATGTAGTCTTCTCCATCCACCTGTCTCTTCATCTCTCTTTGGTCCAAAATTTTTCCTAAGTACTTTATTCTCGAATACTCGTAATCTTCTTTCCTCCCTTGAAGTAAGAGTCCATGTTTCGCACCCATATAATATAACTGGTAGAATAATAGTTTTATATATTTTCACGGCATCTTTATATTTAATTACATATAACAGATGCGGGGAAACAAAGCGAGCCGCTGGACAACCATCATAGTGAGGCGATAATACAAACACCTCCATATATGTATTACTGAGGATATCGAAAGTACGTATATAATTTGTGTCTTAGGAATTACTACCTGCGTTCGGCACTGTACTCATTAAAATCGTTATGGATAACCCCCCCCAGGAGCTATCACCTTGACGTGGTGGGGGGGCTTAGTACCCGATGAACCAGACGACTCTACTGGGGAAGATTGACTTAGGTTAATCTTGCTGGTGGGTAAGAGGCGAGGGGAACTAAGTATAGCTCACAACGAAGGAATGGCGTCTGTATCCATATTGGGCGGCCACATCTTCGTCAAGTCAAGTCTTCAACGGTCAACAGGGCGACAAGGAATAGCACAGCTAAACTTGTAGGGCTTGAAGAGCGGAAGAAGCAGCCCTCTCTTGGGGGGTGGATACCCAGAGGAGCATGTTTGGAGGCTCAGAGGAAGCAGCCCTTCCACCATCCTTGTCCTGCGAAGCGCTCGTAACGCTTCCAGGAGACATTTATCTTACTGAGAAGCTTCATGGAAATCAGCCGGATTGTCATAAAAGGAACCGACCCAAGCAAGATAAAAGGATACGATTTGGAATAAAGGACATTTTGAAATTAGGAAATTGGAACGTAAGGGGAATAAATACAAAAGAAGAAGAATTAGAAAGAGAATTAAAGAAAAAAGAAATAAATATAGCAACAATAACAGAAAACAAAAAAGAAACTAAAAGGAACAAAGGACTTACAACACTATACTATGTTGTATAGCGGAGTAGAACAGACAACAAGAGCGCAGTGTGGAGTAGCAATTTTAATAGATGAAAAATGGAAGAACAAATTGAATAGCTATGAGTTTATAAATGAAAGAATCCTGATAGCCAGATTTAAAATTGAAAGAGGATATATGATGATAATTGCTGTGTATGCCCCAGAGGAAGGCAAGAAAGAAGAAAACAAAAAACATTTTATAAAACATTACAAACATTAGTTGATAAATATACAAAAGATCATCATTTAATAATAAGTGGAGACTTAAATGCCAGAGTAGGCAATGTCCCTATACCTAATGTAATAGGAAATAATGGAGAAATAACAATAAATGAAAATGGACAGGATTTGAGACAGTTTTCAGCCTATAATCAATTAAAAATAATGAATACCTATTTCCGAAAAAAGGACATACATAAATATACAAGAAGTGGATATAACTCAAGATCAATAATTGACTATTTAATCGTAAACAACAAGCTAGGAGCCTTGGTAAAAGATGTGAGAGTACATAGAGGCAGCGATATATACTCTGATCACTATCTCGTGATAAGCAAAATAAACATAATAGCTAAATGGCGGAAAAATAACATAAAGAACAAAAGAAACCAAGAAGAAGTATATAAAATATATTTATTACAAGATCAAAGTATTAGACAACATTATGAAAGCAGAATGAATAAATATATATCAGAGATAGCGACGTCAGAAGATATAAATATTGAATGGGAAATATATCAAATGTAATACATAAAACAGCAAATGAGATATTAGGAAAGAAAAATAGAATAAGGAATAGGAAGGGCTTGAGAACTTGGAATGCGAATATACAAAATGCAGTGAATGAAAAACAAAAAGCATATCATACATACTTACGACTGAAAACAGAAGAATCTTATGAAGAATATAAAATGAAAAGGAGAATTGCTAAAAGCATTATAAGAAAATCCCATCAGGAGTCATGGGATAAATTTATAAGCTCAGTAGAACATGATATGTATGGAAGACAAGAAATAGGTTATAAATTAGTGAAACATCTAAATCAGACTGAGAAAGATTCTGCCAGATTGAATATAATCCCAGAACAAGAATGGATCCAGCATTATGAAAAACTTTGGAAAAAGGAGGAAATTGAAGGAAAAGAGAACAATGAGGAAGAAATAAAAGTGGAAAATATTGATGTAATAGACATAAATGAATTAGAAATGGCTTTGAAAACCACTAAGAATAGGAAAGCAACAGGATTAGATAATATAAATATGGAATTAATCAAATATAGTGGAATATTGTGTAAACTACGAATACTTCATCTAATTAATATATGTTGGCAGACCTATGGGATTCCAACCACTTGGAAAACAGCAATTGTCAAGAATATATTCAAAAGAGGAGACCGGAGAAATTGCGAGAATTACAGAGGGATTAGCTTAATGAATACTGGCTACAAAATATATACGAAAATAATAAATAATAGATTGAGAAACATAACAGAAGTAATAATAAGTGAAAATCAAAGTGGATTCAGAAAGGGAAGGTCATGTATAGACAATGTCTTTACACTGAAACAACTCATAGAAAAGAGAAGAGAACATAACTTAGAAACTCACATAGGATTTATAGATTTGGATAAGGCCTTCGATCGAGTAAACAGACAAAAATTATGGGAAATATTACGAATGAAAGGATACCCGCTGTGCCTTGTAGAAACAATAAAGACATTATATGAAGACACAAATATAATTATAGATACCGGATTCAAAAGAACAGATGCAATCAAAACAAATACTGGATTACGACAAGGATGTAGTTTATCACCCACTTTGTTTAATATATATATAGACGATATTTTTAATAAATGGAAAGTTTTAGTAAATCCAGGAATAAGAATGGATAATAAAATGTGCATAAATAATCTTTTATTGCTGACGATGTAATCATAATACAGAAAAATGAAGACGACTTACAGAAATCAATGCATGCATTAAATGAAATATGTAAATTATACGATCTAAAAATTTCTGTAAGGAAAACGAAGACCATGGCTTTTAGAGGAAGAGATCCAGTGAGAACCAAAATTATTTTAGAAAATCAAAGTATAGAACAGGTGTCTAGTTTCAAATATTTGGGCTGTGATGTTGGCTACAATGTGGAAAGAGATATTGACTCCAAAAAGATAAATAAATTGCAGACGGTGTGTGGAACAATACAGAGAACATTCAAAAATAAAATTAGAAAAGAAACCAAGATAAAAATGTATAATGTTATGGCGGTTCCCACAATATTGTATGGATGTGAAACTTGGGCTCCAGTGAAAAGACAGAAGGATAGAATACAGACGGCAGAGATGCGGTTCCTAAGACAAGTAAAAGGATGTACAAGACTTGATAGAATAAGAAATGAGGATATAAGAGAAGAATTGAAAGTACAGCCTTTATTGGATAAAGTCACGAATTACAGACAGAAATGGATTGATCACATGGATAGAATGAGTAAGGAGAGATATCCATTGTTAGCCAGAAATTATCAAGCAAGAGGAAGGCGTGATGTTGGAAGACCTAGAAGACGTTGGGCTGATGCAATATGAAGTCGGAACGGGCAATTGCCTAATCCTTGGAGTGATGATGATGATGATGATGGATAACCACCAACATGCCAGTTCACGTACATTTTGTTTGGAAACAGAACTAACTGTAAGGAGACAAACAGTCTAGATCCCATTCTTACACGGTCTTTCATACAAGTAAAGTAGATCGTAAACTGGTCACACGAGGTTCGGAATTGCCACCACAACAAAAGCTAGCTCTAAAAGTTTCACTCACAACTTCTTGCGATGTTACTTTTGTTTGTTTCGCAGGCCTAGAGTTCTCTTATTCACTTTCGTGTTTACTGCGTTGATTTTTTTTATTTGGTATTTGATGGCACACTATTTGTCTTCCTATGTACTTTCGCTTTCACTTCCTTTCTTTAATAACTAGTTTACATACTGGTATATCTTATTTACATGTAGGATATAGGCTACGGAACGATCCATAAAAAAACCTTATCCACAGTGATATAACAAGAGGTTGTGATTTTCTGAAAAAAGTAAGAACGACAAAGTCGCGAGTGATTTTATCTAATGAAAAACTCGATCTCGCGTTGGATTTGGAGGACTATTTAGCGAATAATACAACATCATAAACCAAAAATAATTATAATGTTTAATATTTACCAAATGTGAGATTATGTACTCCGATCTTACTTCCGGGCGATTTCTAAACCGGCTGTATAGTTATAAATAGCATATCTTTACTGTTAAATCTCTTTGGGCTTGGGAAAAATCAATAACATGATTGTATTAAAAATAACTATTGACAATAATGCAGATATATTATACAACATTTAATAATTTTTAGAGCAACAGAACTATATTTTTGATAATTTTTGAAGTTGTTTTCTTTTAGCATTTCTTGTTGTACCATATTGATTTGTACATTGTTGAATCGATATCCTTGTCAAAGAAGTTAATTTGCGGAGACAGTTTTCATTACGAACATGAAGAGGCAATTTTATTAACAGGATGAGGCAATTTTATCAACAGGAAGAACCAATTTTATCGGTCTATGAGATAAAGTCATAAGTACTGCCACGAGTGATTTCCAATTTATCTAGAAATTTGGAAATAAAGAGTGGCATTTGCTAGGACTATTTAAGGAATAAAATTAAGCTGTTTACTCACAAATCATTTTTTTTTCAAATGCCTCAGGTTTGTCTTTTCGACATTCCTGGTTTCTCTCCTGGCATGGCGTACTTGTAACCCACTTCTGCGGTTGGGGTGCCTGGAAGGCGTGGTTACGTTGCCCCGATGATATGATGGGTGATGATGATGATAATGGTGCGCCAGGAGAGTCCCTAATCCTAAGCTTAACTTACGATGAATATGAATGATGATGATTGCTCTGGCCATATGATTTCGGGGACCGTTTGGGAGCCTTAAAGTTTTCCTGACATTTGTCTTACAGGTGAGGAAAAACCCCGATAAAAACCTCACCCAGAAAAACTGTCCCGACCGGGGATCGAACCCGGGCCCGCTGCGTGACAAGGCAGCACGCTACCCCGAGACCACAGCGGTGGACACAAATCATTATTTAAACATAGTTATTTTAAAATATTTATATATTTATGTAACGGCGATATTTGAAAACAAATGAGAAACGTTATGTTCCATTTATTCATCACTGCAACTAGATCATGTTTATTGCCAAATAGAATCGCAATATTGTAAGAATACACCTCAGTGGAGAAAAAAAATGAAACATCATTAGAGGTTAATAATTCATTTCTGATGTCCTTCATAAATCTCCAAAATTTATATTTAAAAAAAAACTACTCCTTGAAATAATTAAACTGATTATTTTAGTTTCTAGCCTGATTACTAGATTTATCTTCACACAAATAAACCACCCATGATGTAAATATGCCAATTATATTTTTCTGCAACGTTAATTCCTGGGAAATAATACGTTTAAGAAAGTGCAAACAGTGTTTTTTTTTGTGGTATAATCAATTGCTACGAATGTTTTTCTATTATATCTCGCAAGCAGAATCTGATTACATTAGTGCACTATATATACAATCTGGGAGCCATTTGATAAGATGAAAGCGATAAAATGAAAGTGATAAAATCGAGGTGAAAAAATACTGTGAATGGTTGTAAAACAAAATCATTGAAATGTGATTGGTCATTGACTGCCATTTGGGGCATGAGTAAAATAGTCACTTTAAAAACGTATAATGTCCTTCTGAAAAGAAAAAAAAATTGACCAGAGTTTTATGATCCTGGTGGGTCTGGAAGAATTGAAATTGGTTTTACATTCAAACAGTAGAATAAAGAATATAAGCTATCTGCATTGCAATCTTACCTTCTATTAAATTAGACTCATGAAATTAAATTAGACTCAGGAAATAAATGCCTAGGAATTTTCTTAGATCTCCTTTGATACAGTAAATCACAGCATACTGCTGGATAAATTAGATAAAATTGGCATTAAAGGAACCGCTTCATAACTATTTAAATCGTATTTAAATAATGGAACCCAAACAAAAATCGACGATAAATACAGTAGTGTACGTAATATTAATATAGGTGTCCCTCAGGGGACTGTTTTAGGACCAAGTTTATTCCTAATTTATATTAATGATTTACTCAAAATTAACTTAGAGACATTTATAAGATTTTACATTTTGATAATAAATCACTAGGCAGTATGAAACTAAGCCTAGTCCTATATATGCATATGCTGACGACACGGTTGTCTTATTTTCCGGCTCTACATGGACCGAAACCATAAATAATGCTAATAAAGAAATCAATGTAATTAAAGAATGGCTAGACATAAATTTACTTTCTTTGAATATCTCAAAAACTACATTAATTCCTTTTTCTTTAACATCACGCGGTTTATATGAATTTCATTCAAACCCCAGTCACGGTATTACAATACACAATTGTAATAACGCATATTGCACATGTCCATCCTTGAGAATATCAACACAAGTGAAATATCTAGGTATTATAATAGACCAATATTTAAGATACGACAAACATGTTTCCTTGCTGTGTACAAACTACGTAAAACCATTCACAAATTTATCATCCTTCGATTATATTTACCAATGTATGTATTGCGAACTGTTTACTTAGCTCTGGTTCAGTCGATAATCCAGTACGGAATATTAGGTTGGGGTGGAATCGCAAATTCTATTCTTTCTCCCTTAACATTACTACAAAAACGAATAAAAAAAATCTGCTTGCAGAAACCTTTAGATTACCCTACAAATTTAATTTATTTAGAATTCAACGTGCCAAATATTAAACAAATATTCAAGCATACATTGCTTACTTATTTTCATAAAAATAAAAACGAATTTAAAGAGCACAATCGAAGTTTTTACAGTACCAGACAAAATACTACTTCTTTGCTACATGTTCCAAAATGTTATACAACTTCTGGATCTAACCATAGTAGATATCTAGGACCCAAATTATGTAAGGAATTAATTAGATCCAATCCAGAACTAAGTAAGCTAAACACAGCTAGTTTTAAAAAAGCAATTAAATTAATAATTTTTAATTAATTAAGTGAATAAAATTAATCATTTGAATATTTTAAAATAATAAATATAAAGCATCTATTTTTTGTTTATATTATTATAAATCATTATATAACTAATTACTTTCTTCTGTATTATTGGATATAATCCATTACATTATATGATTTATATTATTTTATGTATATCATTCTCCATTCCATTAATTCTTTTGTTAGAATAAGTCTCATTCCCAATACATTATTATTTTTTATTTGTATGTGCTATAATTTATGTAAAAATGAAACTGGCCCCAACTTTAAATGTATATATTCTGTTTGTATTATTCATGTAACTGAACCGAGCACGAGCACTTGCTCATTCGGGTGTCAATACTGTGTATAACATTTATTTGTAAATAAAATTTATTCTTATTCTTATTACACAAAAATCTTAGCCCTATTTATTATTATTGGTGTCTATTAACAATATTAGTTTCCAGTATTTGCTATCTATTAGCAGTAATAATTAATGTTGAAGTCATAAACGAAAATCCACTTCTTGTTTCAATAGCGAGCTTTGATTGTGAATGAAAATATATTTCTTAGGAAAATTTATTTATAAACATACAACCATTTCAAAGAAACTCTATGTGCGCAATGATCTAATAAAGAGAATTTTGTCCAAGGCAAGAAAGCTGGTATGCTTCTCTCCTCAGCAAGACTGCAAAAATAAAAATAAAAATAAAAAGCTGTCCATTTGAGAGCATATCAGTGCATTTTAATATATGAATTAAAAGAATCGGAAGCGGAAAAAACTAGAAGGAAAGAAAATGAAAACAAGATAAAAACAAGATAAAGACTACACTACATAATATATGAGCAACTAACGAATGCAATCAGGGAACAATACGGAGATACACTTTGGAAAAAGTCACAGAACATGATGCGACGAGTACAGTTGTGTGTGAATTCAGATTTGAGACCCTTCCAATATTTACACAGCAGTATTTTAGATTTATTAATAAGCTGTCAGTTTATGCTGATGATGTAATACTATCGGGCAATAGCGATGATGTACTAAAGGCCAACACGCACACGCTATTGAGTAACACTAAGAAATTGGGACTGGAAGTGAATATCAATAATACTAAATATATGTTTACACATGGAAATATATTATATGATGGAAATGGACAGCTAATGACAAATGAGGAAAATTTTGAGGATGTGGCTGAATTCAAATACCTAGGAACAATAATCACAAATAGGAATGAGATGCACAAAGAAATTAAATATACGCTCAATTCTGGAAATGAGTGCTATTGTGCATTGCAGAGACTCTTGACGTTCCAACTCCGTTCAAAAAAACGTTAAACAGAAAATACAGAGTGATTCAGAAATATGGCTATACGTTTGATCGCATTTTGTGACGAAAATATTATTATTAAAGGAAATATGATGTTATCATCGGAAAGGGAATCGTTCAAATTACAACGATAGAATAAAACAAAACAAATCACTGCTCACATGCAGCTTGGCGGGTTGATTTTTGTGGGCTAGCGTCGAACGCCTCCATAATTCTCTTCGGCCTTTCTGCATCCGTGCTAATGCGAGGCCTTCCAGGAGGTTTGATTTTCTGCATCCTTCTCGTTTCCAGCAGTTGTTTTCTCTACTTCCCCACAGTCGACGGCTGCAATGCTACGTTAAACTGACGTCTTGCCCGTCTTGCGGCCTCACGATCATTAACATACGTTATTACCCATGCAGCAATTGCAATTTGCTGTTGCATATTCAGCGCCATTTTGACTAATGACGTAAGTTCTACACTGTTTTGTTTAATTCCATTGTTGTAATTTGAATAATTGCCTTTCCAATTTCATATTTCCTGTAATGGTAATATTTTCATCACACAACGCGATCAAACGTATATAAAACTATTATTCCACTAGTTATATTATATGGATGCGAAACATGGACTCTTACTTTAAGGGAGGAAAGAAGATTACGAGTATTTGAGAATGAAGTTCTTAAGAAATTTTTTGGCTCAAAAAGAGATCAACAGGCAGAGGAATGAAGAAAACTATGTAATAGTGAGCTACATTATATGTATAAGAAGCCAGATATAATAAGAACAGTTATGTCTCGTAGACTGCGATGGGGTGCAAATGTCGCACGAATGGAGAACAAAAGACGTGCGTGGAAGCTTTTTGTAGGAAAATCAGAAGGAAAACGCCCAGTTGGTAGACCAAGAATGAGGTGGTAGAATAACATTAACCATGATTTGAGGGAAGCTTATGTTCGCGCTGCCATGAACCTACGGGTTCGATAGTGCCAGTGAGATAGTAAGTTCCTTAGTTATTGATGTGACTATTAGTTCCTATTGGGAAGCGTCTAAATCACATTCTTCAGATGAAAATAATCAATAAAACAATGATCGTTCCAATAATAAGAATTCAAGATAAAAACTGCAGTAGAGTACAATTCTTCAAGTAAAAGAGGGATTTTTTTTCATATATAGACAGAAATGCTATACGAATACGCCTCGCGACATTCGAAGCAATGACCCACATAACTTGCGGATAGGTGGTGCGGTAACATCGCAGTGAGACATACACAACGTGTGCAGAGGAGAGAAGCTCGGAATCGATTGAGCCTCCCCCAAAACCTGCGCCCTTGCAACCTCATTCCCTCACAACCAAAATTAAAATATTGTTTTGCAACAAACTTTGAATGTAACAATCAAACTTTGCATTTATTAACTTCACAGTTGCCCTTTAATGAAGATTTCAGTCAGCAGTATTGTCTAATTAAACCTATTATTCTGCCCGCCTTAACATTTGTAACCTGTTAATATAACTTAATCATCTCTGATGAAAACATTTACTTCTCAGTATCAACTTAGAAGATAAATGAGCAACGCAAAGTTTCTCTTACTTTTGGTTGCTTAGAAACGACTTAACAGAATTGGTATTTTGTTTTATGTGACTTACCGACATTTTCTGTGGCAATATTTTCTCTTTATATATCAAATTGTTACCCTATACAATAAACATCTATTTTTAATGGTCGTTAAATGTGTATAAAGAGCACAAACATTAAGGAGTCCGAAATTGTGATACCGCTTTTCAAATACAAAATTCTTTATAATGATTTTTAAAACACTGTCGGTATTTTACATAAAAATTAATGGTCCAATATTTCAATATTTTATTGAACAGAACTTAATTTATTTTACACGTAAAATTCAGTAATTAATAACTACTAATAAAAATCTGTTAGTTTATGCTGATGATGTAGTACTATTGGCCGATAGCGAGGAGATACTAAAGGGCAACATGCACACACTACTGAGTAGCACTAAGAAATTAGGACTGGAAGTAAATATCAATACAACTAAATATATGGTCATACTACATTATATAATGGAAATGGGCTGATGACAAATGAGGGAAATTTTGAGGAAGTGGCTGAATTCAAATACCTAGGAACAATAATCACAAATAGAAATGAGATGCACAAAGAAATTAAACATGGGCTCAATTCTGGAAATGCGTGCTATTATGCATTGCAGAGACTCTTGATGTCCCAACTCCTTTCAAAAACGTTAAACTGAACATATATAAAACTATTATTCTACCAGATATATTATATGGGTGCGAAACATGGACTCTTACTTTAAGGGAGGAAAGGAGATTACAAGTATTTTAGAATGAAGTACTTAGGAAAATTTTTGGACCAAAGAGAGATGAACAGACAGGTGAATGGAGAAGACTACATAACAATGAATTGCATGGTCCTTATAGGAAGCCAGATATAATAAGAACAGTTAAGTCTCGTAGACTGCGATGGGCAGGAGATGATGCACGTATGGGGAATGAAAGACTTGCATGGAAGCTTCTTGTAGGAAAGCCAGAGGGAAAACGGCCAGTTGGTAGACCAAGAATGAAGTGGGAGAATAACATTAACTATGATTTCAGGGAAGTAGATTATACAGGGAATGATTGGAAAGCATTAGCTCAGGATAGGGATGTATGGAGAGCTTACGTCTGTGCGGCCATGAACCTACAGGTTCGATAGTGCCAGTGAGTAAGTAAGTAATAAAAATAATTATTTCGGAATAAATAAAATATTATTTATACTAAACCACGGACATGAGTGACTACTCAAGTGGGTAAAGTAGAGTTAAATAAATTTATATTACGCATTTCTTATTAATCTGTAATTTAACTCTATCTCACTGGCACTATCGAACCCATAGGTTCTTGGCCGCGCGAACATAAGCTCTCCATACATCCCCATCCTGAGCTAATGTTTTCCAATCTTTCCCTGTATAATCTACTTCCGTCAAATCGTATTTAATATTATTCTCCCACCTCATCCTTGGTCTACCAACTGGGCGTTTTCCCTCCGGTTTTCCTACAAGAAGCTTCATTTCACGTTATTAATTCCCTATTCGTGCCACATGTCCTGCCTATCGCAGTCTACGAGACTTAACTGTTCTTTATTATATCTGGCTATCTATAAAGACCATGAAGTAAGTTACTAATTGTTTTTTTTTCTTCAGAAGGAACATTTTTTTTTTAAAACAGTCAAAAAAATAAGCTTACTGAATACATAGACAATATATATAGTTATAGTTACAGACCCCGGGTTAAATTAATTCTTCTTTTCATGACATATTTGGCTTTCATATATTACAATAATATTACGTTCTACTTTAATTTGAGGTTGCTGTCCATGCTAGAATGTTCCTTTTTTCAACAATTCGTTGAACATCGTGGTCTGTTGCATTAGATGCTGTACAATTTTAACGGCACTACTTAGAAATGGAATATTTCCACACTTTAATGATCGCTGATTTTTATATTTGAAATTTTCGTAAAAATACAGTCATTTGATGTATCTGTTTAATATTTAATAACGTATATTTACACAAACAGAAAATAATAAAATATTAAAATAAAAGTCTAAAACACCCAACCATTTCGCTGATATGAGATACGAACACTGACTGACTGTTAAAAGGTTGGAGCGTTATCATTCCTTTAAAAACAGATTGTACAGTGAAGGAGGTGCGAGTTTCACCAAGAGAGGTAACTGTATTACGCCAGTTTATGCTAAGCACTATACATGTGGAAAACTGGCGTAATACAGTTACCTCTGCTGGTGAAACCGACCCTTAGAAATTTACCTCTACTGACGTGCCGTTTCTGTACAGGGTTGCTACGTCTTCCCCTTTAGGCAGTGTATTGTAATTTGTGCAAGTGGCTGATTTATGGATTTTTTACCTTTAATATTAATAAGCTGTTAGTTTATGCTGGTGATGTGGTATTATTGACCAATAACGAGGAAATACTAAGGCCAACACCCACACTCTGTTGAGTAACATTAAGAAATTGGGACTAGAAGTAAACATCAATAAAATTAAATATATGTTCACACATAGAAATGCGCTATATAATGGAAATGGAAACTAATAACAAATGAAGTAAATTTTGAAGAAGTGGCTGATTTCAAATGTCTGGAAACAATAATTACAAATAGGAATGAGATGCACAAAGAAATTAAGCATAGACTCAATTCTGGAAATGCATGCTATTATGCATTACAGGAACTCTTGTCATCACGACTCCTTTAAAAAAACGTTAAACTGGAAATATATAAAACAGTTATTCTCCCAGTTATATTATGTGGATGCAAAACATGGGCTCTTACTTTAAGGGAGGAAAGAAGATTACGAGTATTTGAGAAGCTTCTTGTAGGAAAACCAGAGGAAAAACGCCCAGTTGGTAGACCAAGAATTAGGTGGGAGAATAGCATTATTCACGATTTAAGAGAAGTAGATTATACAGGGATGATTGGAAAACATTAGCTCACGATAGGGATGTATGGAGAACGTACGTGTGGCCATGAAACGATGGGTTCGACAGAGCCAGTGAGTTAGCTAGTTCAACATTTTTGTGGACATGAGCATCACGGACATTAATTCATACTGGAAACCTTAAGAAAGACGAGGAAAAAAAAAAAACAAAATAAAAAAATTAATAATGGAGGTAATTAGCACGAGAGGGTGAGACTTGAAGATGTAGGTACAAGACAGAAGAGATTGGACGATAGGCACAGGAAGACCATATTTGTGAAATCTCTGATATAGACAAACATCTGAATTAAAAACAATGTATTGTGATGCATTTTTTTTGCGTAGATCTTAGTTTATCAGCCAAAGTATGAAAATACAGAGTTTCTCAATTCGGCTTTTAAATGCCAGCTTAGAATCATTTTCTCTGTCCATTTTTCTTCCAAGGTGAAATGAATAAAATCCAATGAATGGAAATGAAACCTACTGCCTTCGTCTTGACTCTCAAAACAGAGATTATAAATTAGCATCACAGAAAAAAATAAATTGAGGAATTAATTAAGAATGGGGCGAAATAAAGAATAAGTAAATTAAAAGTATAAACGGCAAAAATTAAGAATTAAAAAAGGCAAGAGCCGGAGGTTGGGAGTGAGAATTTCAAGCAAAATTAAGAGAAGTCAATAAAGTCGAAGTGAGAGAAAAATTGAGAGCAAATCATATTAGTGCTCTGAAAAAGAAAGGGAGGTCGAAGCAAAAGAGAAAATATAACTTCATAAGCAATAATAAAAATTCTTTTCACAGCCACACTAAAGATTTACAGACCTTGGTAGCAATAACGAAAATGAAGATCATAACTTGTGGTTTCCTACAAAGCTATGAGTTTCACATCACATGGTGTTAAACAAATTCATATCTACAGACATATTTCACACACAAAAATATTAAATATTTTCTCATGTGAAATCTTAATAAAAATAGATGATGATATAAATAGTTCTCTGCATGGAAAAATAGACTTCAGATTTAACAAGAAATAATATTATTTAACGATTAAATTGAATAAAAACAGTGAAAGGTACAAATATGTATATATATATATATATATATATATATATATAGGAAGTGTTACCCGAAGTGTCGTAGTATATGGAGCTGAAGTATGGAATGTGAAACATAAATTAAGGAAGATAGAGTTTTAAGATGATGATGTACAACAATGCGATTAGATAAAATACCAACCAGTTTACAGAAGCTTTGGAAGGAGAAAGATGCATCATTGATGAAATACAGAAGCGTCAGTTACTGTGCTATGAATACAGAGAATGAATATAAGATTGCCAAGAATGCGTACCAGCAGCAAGAAACACATAGGGACGACTCAAAACAGTTGGAAAAATGATATCCAGGATGCCATGAAAAGGAGGGGATTGGAAAAGCAATCTCTTAGACAGAAGGAAATGGAAAATGGAAACAGAGAGACGTCAGTTGTAATAATGATAATAATAATAATGATAATAATAATAATAATTTTATTAGTAATATTCCACGATACAGTGTTTCTCTTTCAACCCAAAGTAATTTGTCGCAAGAGGTTCCTGTGTAAAGCATCTTCTTCCCTCAAATATCTAGCTTCCATACTTCTCCTCACTCCATCTATCCAACGTTTTCTAGTCTAGCTCTTCCACTTCTTCCATTAGCTTTCCAATCAAGGATCATCTTTGGTATTCTATATTCTTCCATTCTTATGAGGTGTCCATACCATTACAAACGTTTTTTTTAATATGTTTCTATTTTCAACTTGCCTTATTGTGCTGTTTCTGACTTTATCTCTTCTTGAAATTCTTGTCGATCGCCTCCAAAAATCAATTTATACTGCTAACAGCTTGTTGGCTTTAATAATAATAATAATAATAATAATAATAATAATAATAATAATAATAATAATAATAATAATAATAATAATAATAATAAATTTATCTCATATTCAAGTAAACATATGTAAAAATCACTAGAATAATATATAAACTTATCTCACATTCAACGAAATAGAAACCAGAGTGCAACTAGATATTATAGACCATTAGTAATTTTTAATACTTACGCCCCTATATTTAGAATTTTCTCCAGAGGGAGCCATGGTCGCGTTTCTTATTTTCTGTGGAAAATTGTCATTCCTCGGATGAATGTGTATCTCTTTTAGACTGGCGTATCGCCTTTGACCTATCCGGCATGGGTGACCCTTCTGATAGCATTTCTTCTGCCAGCATTTAAACGCGTAAGCGCTTCCATCACAAAAAAGTTAATGATATCACTAAATACAACTAAGAAAAAATACATACATGGTCACACATAGAAATACATTATAAGAGTGGGATAGGTGTTGGCAACAAATTTTGAAGTAGTGTGGGTATTCAGATACCTAGGAACATTATTTCATAATCGAATGAAGAGCAGAAATAAATTAAATATGAAAATAGATAAAGAGTAATCCGTGGGTTTATATAACACTATAAAAACATAAGTAAAAAAAAGTTTTTTAATAAATTTGCGTTATTTTCGTGGTTTTCAGTGTGCGACAACAGTCGTACCATCCATCTTTTTTTTTACAATTGAATACTAAATGTTTAAAGGGAAAGATTAATCAGGGATTTTAAGAAGAAGAAGAAGAAGAAGAAGAGAAGAAGAAGAAGAAGAAGAAGAAGAAGGAGAATAAATATAAGCTAATTAACACATAAATTTATATAATGAAGAGGTACGTTGTACAATACATTTTTTTCATATTCTAACATTAATTTAATTTTCATTCCTATGGTATATTCCGCTAATTTGTAAATTCTTTAACGAAGTCACATTGTGAGGAAACTCTTGGCGTTACAACAAACTGAGGCCAGACACCGATTCAAAAAAAAAATACTCATGAGTTGTTAACGTTAATTTTTTTAAAGTATTTTTTTAACACCAGAATTTCTTCAGAGTTATCAGAGATAACAGTGTGTCGATTGGAATAGCCTGTTCCAGTACATTATGATCTGTATTTAATGAATCAATTTATTCCGTCCGTTGAACAAATTAACAGAAAAATATCCCACAAATGTAAACACAACGAATTTTGTATACAAAGAACAATGCCATAAAAACAAAAGAATAACAATTGAATGTGGAATGAATAACTAATATTCCCCGAGAGAGAGGTGAAAATTTTGCCAACAGGGAAAATTCTTATGTTGTTACATTTTGTGCAAGATAGCATTCACCGCTACCACGTTTGCAATAGCACTACACCATTTTTATATTCTTTCAATCTTGTTGTTTTTAATTAGTAAAGTAAAGTAAAAAATAAAGTGTTCCCACTACAGGCCTCGGGAGGCCCTTGGGGTTAGGATGTTAAGGCTCCCACTTTTCTAGACAATCGGCACTTGATGTCAGCCGGGTTATCAGCCCTGCGTGACGGCCGCCTTTACCCCAGAACAAGCGTCTGGTACTCATTTCCATTAGAGGCTGAGTCGACCAATTTATTATACACTACATCTACAATCGTATCAAACATACACTGTGTCATAATTAAGATCATATATTTGATTACATCTCGTGATGATATTATTACAGGAAACATGACAATAAGATGTTAAATATAAAATATTTTTTAGAAAATTTGTATTTCTTAACTTTTACGGATTCCCTCAGGGGTCCTCATCTAGGGGATATGTGGATGGCGACCACAAGGTGCCCAAGCTGAGCAAAACATTTCTTCCACTTACTTGTGTTTTGCACTCTTTTAACTTTACTACCTAACCTCTCTTGGTTAACTCTTGTTTTTTTCGACTTCGACGCTATTAGGGCATCCGAGGGCTAGGGAGTCTTTCCTTTCTTCCATTTCTTCTTTCCTTTATTTTCTTTTCTTCTCCAGAAAAGCCTGACCAGAGGCTATAAGATGGCAGCCCCATCACTGGTCTTGCCTTCTTTTGGCCAGCAACCAATCGAAGGGACTATTATTATGCTTTCAAGTCTTATACGAGAATTTCCCGGAAGGATCAAAACGCTGGAGGGAAAATTTTCTATAGGATCGTAACAGGCCTTGGCCTAATACTTGGAAGGAAGAAGAAGAAGAAGAAGAATATAAAATTGGTACCTGGTAAGTCAATCGTCCTCAACTAAATTATTAAATAGCTCCAATATGGAGGCTTTTCAAAATAAATGTTTCATCGTCTGGATTTTAACTGGTAGGCCTACTGATGTTGTTGTACAACAGGTTTATGTCTGCGGGTATGTTTTCATTGAGTAGATCTGTATTCTTTGCTTCTTTTAGAAAACATATCCGCAGATATAAACCCGTTGTACAACCTGTACAACAATATCAGCACCAGTTATAATGCAGAAGATGAAACATTGATTTTGAAAGGTCTCCGTATTGGAACTATTTAATTATTTAGTTGAGGACGACTGACTTGCCAGTTACCAATTTCATATTTAACATCTTATTACATAACCTCAACGGTGTTTTAATATGAATTTTAAAAGTGTTGAACGAAATATGACTTTACTGATGAAAAGCAATTTTTCAAGAAAAAAATCACATCTATATCAACCACGTCACTTTATTGCCGCAAACGGTTATTACATTCAGCATAATGGGCAACGCATTGCTTTATGATACGTACATGTGTATTCAAATAGCATGAATTTATTCTTCAATTAATATTTTCAGAATATCAAAAACTTGCTGTTTTCGGAAATTGATATTCTCATTATAGCCGTAATTGTGATATATCCTGTAGTTTTAAGGGGGGATTCAAAGGCATACTCCAACGAAGTTAAATTAAACAAACGTATGTTAAAATTTCACTGGATCCGTTTAAGATAATGCAATGTATTTTTTACAAATTTGAGATTCATACCTTGTCAATTCACTGAACAATGTTCATTAATATACTTTTATTCTATTTGTAGAGCAAGATATACTAATAAAGTTTGTTTTACTTTTTTAAAAGTATATCTACGTTTGGAAAGAGAATATATTATGGAATGTAAGTTGATGAATTTATAAGATATGAATATAAAACTCTGTAGAGAAAATAGGACATAAGTTTGGTAAATTTAATTTCGCCCAATACCCGCTTGACACTTCCCTTAAAATGTGTATAATTTTAAATTATAATAAATTCATATTTTAATAATTTCACAAAAACTCGATTAAAATGTTATGTTAAATTACAAACATGTTCTCACTTAAATTACTTTAAAAACGAGTATTAAAGGTGTTTAAAACCACGATATATATATATATATATATATATATATAAGGTCTTTAATACACTATGCAATTTATACAAATGCAACAATTAAGTAAAAAATACATCGATATATATATATATATATATATATATATATATATATCCAATCATCCATCCATAGTAATTCTGCCCGAGGGCAGGTCCTTCACTGCAATCATAGCATTTTCATGTTATGCTTTATAGCTTTACTAGGGAATTATACGTGTGGTAGCTTCCCGTTGCTTTCCACACCGGTGAAGGATGGTGGTGATAATGATAAGGATCATGATGATGATGGCCGGATGATTTTCGGAGACCGTTGGGTCCTAAGCTTCCTGGCATTTATCTTACAGGTGAAGAAAAACCCCGAAAAAACCTCACCCAGGAGCCTGTCCCGACCGGGAATCGAACCCGAGTCCGTTGGGTGACAAAGCAGCACGTTACCTCGAGACTTATACATACTTACTTTCGTCTACATACACTCCCATTTGATGCGGAAAATTGTGTCCACCTTGTGCCGGTTCGCTCAGGGTTGGCAATAAGATCTCAGGGTCGATTTTTATATAGGCAGAAATAATTTAAAGTTACCACTCAAATTTTAACGAGTGTTAAACTATTTATTAATGGAAAAATACAATTGCCACTGTACACTTATTAATTTCATCTAAGAGTGGACTTGATGACACTATTCCAGAGCCAACGTGCGTGATTAAAAATATCAAAGTCCAATTTTTTACAAGATTAAACCTTTCTAAGTTCTAAATTACTTTAAATTTTGCAAGTTCGTGGACGATTCCAAATTTAAACTGTATCAGAGATTGCGGTCTGTAGATCCACACATGCTACAATACTGAATAGAGATTGACCGAAACTGAGAGAATTTAGATATGCGTTCTTGTTTAAAAAGAAGATTGCTCCTCCTAGTTCATGAATTCCACTCGATACAATTTGAATACACATATGTTACAGTAAACCTTATTCGTTAGTTACGTGTTCCCTTGGAGAGCGGTTTACGCCCTTGGAATTCCTGAAATGTAAGTTTGTTCAGGACAGCTATGATAATTTACACGTGTGATTCTTTTATGTGTACATTGTATCCTTGTTTCTTGGTATTACTGGTCAGAGGCGTTAATTAACGTCTTCTGAGAACTATGTTTTCAATTTCTTTCAAATTTGTAAACTGTCACATCAAGAGGGAACTGGGTTATAATTGCTTTTTGTTATTGTCAATAGATAACTATGTTATCTTTTCTTAAGGCGAATGAATATTTCTTGTTATTTGTATAGACTACTAAATCGAAATAGTTTTATTATTTTGACAATACCCTTTGTCTTCCTATATTATTTGTTACTCGTGTAGCAGGTAGCATTTTGACAATACCTCTTTATTCTATTCATGTATCGGAATTTCCCTGGGTCAGTAGTACTTATTTTCCACGTGTCTTTTCATAACTATATTAATAAGAAAACATACTTTGATTGTCAATTAATTATTTAATTAATCAATTGAATTAAAATTTAATATAATTTTCTTAATCCCTGCAATTTTCTGATTATAATGATATGTTATAAGATATGTTTATCTTATAGCATGTTTGATTGTATTATCAGTAAATTTTAGTTTTGGGCCTAAGTGTATTCTCTGAGCCTATTAATTCCTGGTACAACCTCTACTGTTTCGGAAGGCAGTTACTCGGTCTATGAGGATCGTGCTACCCTTTCACAGATATCTTTGTTGATGTTGTTGGCGACACGTTGAAATTCTTCCTTAAGTTGGAGAGCTGTTTGTGGTTTGTTCACGTAGACTTTGGACTTCACAATAACGCAATAAAAAGAAGTCACATGGAGTAAGGTCACAATAGCTGGGAGGCCATTCCAAGTCTCCACGAATTGAGACCCAAACTTCATAGTGTGAGTAACTTGTCTGCCGAGACAGTGAAGGTGGACATATGCCTGATACAATTTTCCGCGCTTAAATGGGGGTGCATGTAGATAAAAAAAAGTATTTCGATGCATTTTTGACTTAATTATTAAATTTTGTAAATTGCGTAATATATGAATAACACTTTCCTAGGCCTATATGTTATAATTACATTTTTTTACATTTAGCAACGAGGGCCATTTATCTCGCGTTCAAATTCCGACTCAGGCATTTATTTATTCTTTTCATGACATTATATATACCAGGGATGATTGGAAAACATTAGATCAGAATAGGGCTATATGGAGAGTTTATGTCTGTGCGGCCAGGAACCTATGGGTTCGATAATGCCATTGAGTTATATATATTTTTTTCAGAATTCCAAATTGCATATACAAAGAATAGAAAAAAAATAAGTCCGCTTATAACCATTGCATTTAGGGCGATTACAATTAGAAAATATAATGAACGGCGAGGAGGGGGGAAATCACTTTTTTAAAGTAAATCTTTGAATTGGCAAAACTCAATTTCTTGACAGTTTATTAAATGTGTCGGATTGCAATGAAAATGACTAATGCATAACAATACATGTGACAATATTTACTATAGTTATTGTGTAATATGGAAAAAATATTGGTAATTTCTATCAGTTATTATTTCTATTCTTTTATTTAAAATATGAAATAAACAAAATTAATTTATCTTACTGGTTACATTTCCAATTTAAGGACGAGTTTCACTCTTGATTAACAAACTTCAATTTTAATTTGGAGATAGTCGTGATTTAAAAAAAACACAAAAAAAAACAATTTAGTCCAGACTTCCGCGTATAGAGTAGTATGTAAAAGTAAAGTAAAGTATTCCCACTACAGGTCTCAGGAGGCCCTTGGGGTAGTTGGAGGTTAAGGCTCCCACTTTTTCTGGACAATCGGCACTTGATGTCAGCCGGGATGTCAGCCCTGCGTGACGGCCGCCTTTACCTCAGAACAAGCGTCTGGTACTTATTTTTCGTTAGAGGCTGAGTCGACCCCAGGGCCATAGTGCCGCCAGAAGGTTTGGGTCAGTTTAAAAATCCTGACCCCACCGAGACTTGAACCCTCGACCTTCCGGCTTGTAGCTTAACCACTACGCTACGGCGTGCCCCCATAGAGTAGTATGTATATAATATAATACCGCGTTAGAAATTTGCAAGATTTAAATATTAATTTTTACAGTACTGGCTAAAAATTAAAAAAAAATATTGAGATTAATAATAATAATTTAATATCGACATATCTTTGGAAGTTCGTGGTCTACAAGTACGAAATTGTTAACAAAAATTATAAGTTGTGAGGTTTCCTTTCATCAACTAGTAGATGAAAATATCAGAAAATAGTTGGTCACAACGGAATAACTTATTTATATTAAAATACATTTTCGGGATTCTTGGTCATCTCTTGTAGTGTTGTCTTCTCGACGTTTCATCACCTTCTGTGGGCGACATCTTCTGGAGATTTTGCTTTTGTAGATTCTTGTAGTAACTGTTAATTTTAGCAGTTACTACAAAAATTTACAAATCTACAAATCTAAAAATCTACAAAGCAAAATCTCCTGAAGGTGCTAATTTTGGCAGTTACTACAAAAATCTACAAAAGCAAAATCTCCTGAAGATGCTCATTTTAGCAGTTACTACAAAATCTACAAAAGCAAAATCTCCTAAAGATATTAATTTTAGCAGTTACTATGCAAATCTACAAAAGTAAAATCTCCTGAAGGTGCTAATTTTAGCAGTTACTACAAAAATTAGAATAGATTTAGAATAGATTTATTAAGCCTGGTGGAGTTAAGGCCATGTGGCCTTCTCTTCAACTCACCAGAACAAACATATGTTACGTATGAATACAAAAAAATTACAATAATAGTCATATTAAACAGGACAAAGATATGTTACATATGAATACAAAAAAAATTACAATAATAGACATTGAACAATTAATTATCTGTCATATTGAATAATAATGAAAAAAATGTCTAATAATACAATGAAACTAAATACAATTAAAATTAAATTAATGATACAATGAATAAAAAAAAAGGAATAACAGCTCGAATCTACTATACATAAAAAGAAAAGAAAAAATACAAAGAAAGTAATAAACTACAATGAATTAATCTACGCTTTTTATACAAGGCATTAGGTAAATATATTAACAAATCCTAAGTCCATTTTTATTAAATAAAATCTACAAAAGCAAAATCTCCTGAAGGTGCTAATTTTGGCAGTTGCTACAAAAATCTACAAAAGCAAAATCTCCTGAACGTGCTAATTTTGGCAGTTACTACAAAAATCTACAGAAGCAAAATCTCTTGAAGGTGATAATTTTAGCAGTTACTATAAAAATCTACAAAAGCAAAATTTCCTAAATATGTTAATTTTACAGTTACTACACAAATCTACAAAAATAAAATCTCCTGAAGGTGCTAATTTTAGCAGTTACTACAAAAATCTAAAAATCTACAGATCTAAAAATCTACAAAAGCAAAATTTCCTTAAGGTGCTAATTTTGGCAGTTACTACAAAAATCTACAGAAGCAAAATCTCCTGAAGGTGTTAATTTTAGCAGTTACTACAAAAATCGACTAAAACAAAAATTCCTAAATACGTTAATTTTACAGGTACTACACAAAACTACAAAAGCAAAATCTCCTGAAGGTGATAATTTTAGCAGTTACCACAAAAATGTACAAAAGCAAAATCTCCTAAAGATGTTAATTTTACAGTTACTACACAAATCTACAAAAATAAAATCTCCTGAAGGTGCTAATTTTAGCAGTTACTACAAAAATCTAAAAATCTACAGATCTAAAAATCTACAAAAGCAAAATTTCCTGAAGGTGCTAATTTTGGCAGTTACTACAAAAATCTACAGAAGCAAAATCTCCTGAAGGTGTTAATTTTAGCAGTTACTACAAAAATCGACTAAAACAAAAATTCCTAAATACGTTAATTTTACAGGTACTACACAAAACTACAAAAGCAAAATCTCCTGAAGGTGATAATTTTAGCAGTTACCACAAAAATGTACAAAAGCAAAATCTCCTAAAGATGTTAATTTTACAGTTACTACACAAATCTACAAAAATAAAATCTCCTGAAGGTGCTAATTTTAGCAGTTACTACAAAAATCTAAAAATCTACAGATCTAAAAATCTACAAAAGCAAAATTTCCTGAAGGTGCTAATTTTGGCAGTTACTACAAAAATCTACAGAAGCAAAATCTCCTGAAGGTGTTAATTTTAGCAGTTACTACAAAAATCGACTAAAGCAAAAATTCCTAAATATGTTAATTTTACAGGTACTACACAAAACTTCAAAAGCAAAATCTCCTGAAGGTGATAATTTTAGCAGTTACCACAAAAATGTACAAAAGCAAAATCTCCTAAAGATGTTAATTTTAGCAGCTACAATGCGAATCTACAAAAGCAAAATCTCCTGAAGATGTCACCCACAGAAGGTAATGAAACGTTGAGAAGACAACACTACAAGATACAGCCAAGAATCCCGAAAATATATTTTAATATACATAACGATAGCCGTGGAAGTCTTAAGGAATAACTTATTATTCATTTATACAAAATTGTTAAGATAGTAAATTGTACATTAATTGAATGCATGCCATTTACAAAATGAAATATCAGCGTACTAATTTTCAGGCGATAGTTCATAGAATTATATACAATATGATTATCTTTTCAAGTTCCGGAAGTAGTTACATCTTAAGAAATTTATTTCAAACAAAAATACTTTTAAAAATATGACAAATCGACATATGCCTATCTATTATTCTTTAATTACGGCATACCAAACTGAGACTTGAAATTCAGCTTAGATGTTCAGTGCGTCATAATGGTTCACTATAAAAATTGTCAACTTTTGAAGTTGGGAATTCAATTTTTATAATTCTATTTTGTCCATTTCTCAAGGATTCAACCTTAAATATTTTACAAAATTATGTTTTAGTAATAATAATAATAATAATAATAATAATAATAATAATAATAATAATAATAATAATAATAATGATAATAATAATAATAATAATAATAATAATGATGATGATGATAATAATAATATATACATATATATTTCCGGTTTTAAAAATATTGATACATTTTTCCGACACCAATAATTTGTCTTCAATTTCACTTTATAATTTTCCTCCGTTCGTCTCTATTATAACACATTTCTTCTTCTATTTCCCAGTTCTTCAAAGTTTCTCTAATCCCTTGGATCCACGTGAGATTTGGTCGTCCTTCCCTTCTAGTTCCATTATTTTTTTGGTAATCTTTCATCCTCCATTCGCCTAATATGCCCGTACCATTTTAATTGCTTTTCTTGGATAAATTCTGAAATTGAGTTTTGTACATTCATGTTCTCTTTTATAACTTCATTTCTAATTTTCTCTCTCCTTAATATCCTAGCAAATCTTCTCCAACAGTCCATTTCTGCTACCATTCATTTTCTATTCATCTGATAATTTATAACCCCAACCTCTGAACCATGTCATAATACTTCTAACTATTGTTTTAACAAATTTAACTTTAGTTTCTCTTTTGATACGTTTATCCCATAATATACCATTCAGGGCAGATATTA
Source organism: Diploptera punctata (assembly GCA_030220185.1). Taxonomy (NCBI): domain Eukaryota; kingdom Metazoa; phylum Arthropoda; class Insecta; order Blattodea; family Blaberidae; genus Diploptera; species Diploptera punctata. The sequence continues at coordinate 227,743 of JASPKZ010006846.1, read as the reverse complement.
CTTATTTTCCTGAGTTTATCTTTGATCTAATTTCCTTTTCCTGCTGCCCATCTTCTGTAATTTTTACTCCCAAATATGTGTATTCCTCTATGTGTTTAATTACCCCCATTTCATCTTCCAGTATCAAATCCTGATGAATGTCTCCTATGGCCATATACTTGGTTTTTTTTTTCGTATTCATCTTTAGTCCCCATTTATTACATTCTTTAATAATAGTAATAATAATAATAATAATAATAATAATAATAATAATAATAATAATAATAATAATAATACATTAAAGGAGGAATATCATTTGGATATTGAGAAATGCTGTAAAAATTTATGTAGCACGAACACTGCATGACTTCATCAGTCATTCTCACTGTGAAAATCCCGGGACATCTCATTCTCGAGCTCTTATCATTGGTACACGAGACTCTCGTTGCTGCACTCCCTTTTTGTCGCTTTCGCTTACGAGAGCGAGCGGGAATAGACAGTTTGACCGCCTTTATCGTTACCTTAAGAGACAAATACTATTAAAAATTGTAAGTTTCAAGATAAAAGTGAAGTGATCCCATTATATGTGTTAGGAGGCCTTTAGGATAGTGTATGAGGTTATAATAATAATAGCTTTATTTTATCTGGCAGAGTTAAGGGCTTGTCTACCACTCAACCAGGTTAAAACAATACAAAAATTATTCTTACATCTAAATTATAATCATCATCGTCCTTTCAAGTATTAGGCCCAGTGGCCCGTTATGGTCTCCCGCCATCTCCGAAAAGGTCGACCCACAGATCTTCTGCCTCGAGGAATGTAGTGAAGAATTTGTTTTGGTATTCTGTGACGATCCATGCGCTAAATATGGGCTAGCCAATTGTTTCTATATTCTTGGAGGTATTCAGATATAGGTACGATGTTTAACTCTCTGGCTATTGTTGAATTTCTTTGGTGATCTAGAAGGCTATAACCTGCAGTTCATCGCAGACATTTCATCTCCGTGGATGTAATATGACGATCAGCCTGAGTTCTGATGGTCCAAGCTTCACTGTCATAACAGATTATGGGTCTAGCGAGAATTTTATAGATTTTCATTCTTGTGTGTCTCTGCATTTTTGATGGTTTAAAAACTTGGTTGATAATTCTTAAAGCTTTATTATAGTTTTGTATTTTAAAGGATATATCACATTCCTCATTATAAGTTAGATTATATCCTATGTATTTAAATTAAATAACTTGCTCTAATATTGAATTCTGAATACAAATTTTACTTCTTACTGGGAATTTCCCTTGAAAGGCCATAACTTTAGATTTTGTTGTTGATATTTCCATGATGAGTGGAATATTGTAATTCATCTTCATTATTGCCGAAAAGAGCCTGATCATCTGCATATAAGAGTGTGTCTCTAAATTGTGTGTCTTGAGAGAGGAATATCACCATGAACTGTAAATTTCCAGTGTTTGATGATAGCATTAATGTATGGGACATTCCATACGAAATCGGAAAAAAAAATTGTGAAAATTGAACTCACATCTTTAAAAGTTTACAATTTTTTTTACAGTGAAACTTTATGATATACTGAATATCTGAACCGAATTTCAAGTCTTCGCTTGGTGTAATTAAAGAGTAATAGAGCTGTCAATTTATCGTATTGTTTTAAATACTCTCTTTTATAAAATACATTTCTTGAAGTATGGCTATTCCCTCAACTTGAAAAGATAGTCACATTATAGATAATTTTATGCTCTATCGCTTGAAAATTAGTATGTTAATATTTACGTTTTTCTGAAGGGCGTAAATGCAATTAATACGCAATTGACCTTCCTCACCAAAAAATTTATAAAATCAAAAAATGCCACATTATTACCTGAACACCAGTTAATTTTTGTAATTAGTATTAAAGTGGAGTCTTGAAAGGAAACTACCAAAAATAATTATTTTTCCTAAAATCTCCTATGTGTAGACTGCCCGCAATACCTTTCGCGTGAGTGGAGATGGCTCGCTCGTACAAACAATGACGGAGCTACTTGGTAATAGTCCTTTGCGCACTTACAAATATTTTTTATTGTTATTATCATCATTACATTATTTTTATTATCATTATTACAATTATTACATCATCATCATCATCGTGGACAAGTGGTTACTCTGCACGCCTCCGATTCCGAGGTTCGCGGGTTCAAACTCGATAGGAATCAATGACATTTTAAAGGCGTAACAATTCTGAATGTAGCTTTCTCCAGAAGGAAGGAAATCCGTGAGTCCCGTGTCGTAAATTTATGGTACGTAGGAGAACCTCGTGCTTAAAATAAATTGCTACATAATAAACGTCATTAAATATAACAATCTTTATTGATATATTCAGTAGGCGGTTAATTTTATGCTATTTTGGCTAATGTATAGTTTAATTTAAATTACTAAGCACCTACGAATTCAAGCTGGTAGGCCTATTAATAATATTTTCTAGAGAGTAGTTTTGTAATGTGTTGTAATATTTTGTACTTGTACCCTACACCAATGTCTGATGTTGAATATTGTAAGTAACGTTAAGCTATCGATAATAATAATTTATAACAATTTTCATGCTGTTACAAGTAATATTTAAGAGGTATAAATATATTTTATTGGCTTGGTATCACTTACTGATCTTGCATCCCCTACTCATGACATATCTAAGATGATATTAAAATGCACGATAATATTAGCTTTTATTATAAGCTAAATTATTGTTATAGTGTTTAATTTAATGTCTAAACTTCCCATTATTCTCCTTTTATAACACAAAATGTATACCTCTACGATTATTCTCTCATTTCAGAAACATTTAAGAAATTGTAAAATAATATATTAACATATAATATTGTTAATAACTATTGTATACTAATATATGTATAATTAAAATTATATTTAACTTCTAACTCACCATTCAGTCTTTGTAGATCTGCAAACTTGTGAGTTAAAAACAATAAGATATTATTTTAAATTTGACTGTGACACTTAAAATGACGAGATGCACTAAACATACTGATGTAAATCAACTGTCTAGTGTGTAATCTGAACTTGAGAATTGTTGATATAAAACAGATGTTTAAGGAAGACTTGCTGACATTGCATTATTATCGTTTGATAGGAAGTGGTACGAGTATAAAAACATTCGGTTTTATTTGGAAGTTATATCTTAAAACAATACTATTTCGTCAAAGTTTTCAGGGTACAATAAAATACACTGAATAAAAAGTTATTTTAAGACTGAAATTAGTAATTATAACATAATACAAATTTATACCAGTTTATTCAATTAATGATGAAAGAGTTTTTATTATGTAATATTACATTTAAACTTTAATAAAAAATTTGTAACAAAATAAATAATTTGTTTTAAAAAAGGGCAGAAGATTACGAGTATTTGAGAATAAAGTTTTTAGGAAAATTTTTGGATCAAAAAGAGATGAACAGACAGGTGAATGGAGAAAACTACATAATAGTGAGCTACATGATCTGTATAGGAAGCCAGATATAATAAACAGTTAAGTCTCATAGGCTGTGATGGGCAGGAAATGTGGCACGTATGGAGGATGAAAGAGGTGCTTGGAAATTTCTGGTAGGAAAACCGGAGGGAAAACGCCCAGTTGGAGGACTTAGAATAAGGTGGGAGAATAACATTATACATGATTTGAGGGAAGTAGATTATACAGGGGATAATTGGAAAACGTTAGCTCGTAATTGGATGTATGGAGAGCTTATGTCCGCGCTGCCATGAACCTACAGGTTCCACAGAGCCAGTGAGTGAGTTAGTTGTAAATAATTTGTTTAATAATTCACAGTAAACGTAAGTAACTGAGCTAGTTACTTCTCACTTGAGCAATAAAATTTGATAAATATCTACTGCGTAAGAATTAAAATATTGCCACTTTTATAAATTTACGGTACTGTTCCATTAAGCAGAACATATAATAATCTATTCGATTTAACGGCAGTTGAAAAAGTCACTGATGAAGCTCTTTCAATAAAGTACGCGCGCGACATTGGTCGTGAAATGAATCTGCTGCGCCGTGGACCCGCGAGTTTTTTTACGAAAATAGAATAAAGAACATTTATATTGTCTGAACTATTCAACTCTCCAAAAGGGTAATTGCTGGAAATTAATCCTTATTACGTGAATAGTATCCTGTATTTTTTCCGTTTTCATTTTTTGATATGTACTGCAGTAAACCGCCATAAAACAGAAAATTTACACCGAAAATAAAAATATCCTAATTATAAAAATAACACCCTTAAACTACTTGATATCACCTATATAAATATGTTTGAAACAAATCTTTGCTGTTTACTGTTTCAGAAATATTAGTTAGTAAACGTTTTAGTTTATCATATTTACGATAATTTTAGATCATAACTACGAACCTATAAATGATAAAAATTAAATATCTGTATTAATACGTTTATAAATGTATTCACTATATTTAGGGATACATAAAATTAAAATAATAAATTGCAAGATTTTTTGCTGTCCGATTTGATATGGTTTGTCCCGTATACATTAAATAGCAGTGGTGATAGAGGGCATCCTTGTCTAACTCCGCAATTTATATGTTTCCAATCTGACAATTCTGTTCCTATTTGTACTGCTATGATGTTATTTTTATACGGATTAAAATTTGTTTGTATCAGTTGGTTTGGTGTTCCATCATCAGTTAAGATATCTAAAAGTTTTTGTCTGTCAACTCGATCAAATGCTTTGATAAAATCTATAAACGCTATATGTAGTTCTTTATTGAATTCTTTGTGCTTTTCGATAAGAAGTTTTAGGGTGAAGTAACCATCGGCACAGGATCTTCCCTTACAAAAACCATTTTGTTCTTCTCCTAATAAGTTTTCATAGTGTTTTTGTAATTTAGAAGCTAGAATTTTTGTAAAAACTTTATATCCACTCTAAATTATAATAAACATAAATATGCATGGTATGTCTACATTATAATTATTATTTACAAAATATTTTGATTCAATCTAGAGTTAACGATTGAAATATAAAATGTACAAGATTGAAAAGTCAGATAAAACATCATTAATGACAGAATAAATTTAGTTGTCGAGAAAAATTAATTATTTAACAACATGTATTTGTATAAGTGTGACGTAAATGTTACAAGTGTGCGGCAATCCCCTGATATCTTGAGGAAGGAAATTCCAGGAGCGAGCAGAGGCTAATGTGAAGGAAGGGCATTTATTTGAAGTTGCATGGACAATTGCCCCTGCTATAATTTTAATTTTTATTGCAATTCCCTCTTTCATTCAACCAGAATGATACTTTTTATTTGCCTACGCCATTTTAGATCAATCCCCAATAAATTAGGGGGAGGAGGCAATTGCCCTCGTAAGAGGAAGGTGCTATGAAGAGGGACTGTTAGCAGACTTATCTTGTGACCTAGTATCAATATTGTGGTAAGAAAATAACTTCTCAAATCTGGACGCCAGATAACTATTCTTTATTTCAAACCAGTTAGTAGAGATCCTCCCTTCACTCACTCAACTAGCAGATATAGTCGGACCAACGGATTTGCGCCCCTCTAGCGCTGGCATCGTTCTTCGAAAATTACACGTCAGTCCTCACACCATTCCACCGCGCTCCCCTCCCACTACGTCAAATAGAAGCCACTATAACTGACCGAGTAGGGATGTTGCCAAACTTCCCCCGGTGTCAGGCTCTTGAATAATGTAAGGTTAATTATTACTTCTTCATATTTAACTTAAGTAGGTCTAATGACACTGATTGATTTCTACGATTAATGCATATAATTATAATAGTGGATATTTGTTGGTTAAATGGAAATTACGTGAAGGGAATTTACATATGTTGTTTTTAAAGATAAATGTTTCGTCATAAATATTTCTCCTTCACCTCATTGTCTTATTTGGTTAGATTTGGAACGTAATCTTGAAGTCCTAACAAAATTATAAAATTTTAGGTATGAATACACAACCATGTGCCCTCCTCCTTTCTCATCCGGGCTAATGATAATAATTTACAATTTACATACTATATAACATAACATACTGATACTTAGTTGACAACGCTGGACTGTGGGTGCAAATAATATCCCGCAAGAAAGCTCAAAACTGTGAGTAATGGGAAGGGAGAAAGAGAGAGATGGAAAATAGAGACAGGCAAGAATGCCAGTAGGGAAATAATTTACCGAGGGACAAACGGAATTAGTGTTTAGTTCGCATTTCTTACGGGGGCACAGATCCGTTGGTCCAACTATACAGGCAGCTAGTAAAGGGGAAGGTACTACTCTCTGTTACAAATACATCAGTCTTCTAAATTATGTTATGAAAATAAAATTATATTGGATTATATACTGAACAATTCGAAAATTTATAATAGTAATATAATATATAATAGTTATATTTAAAAGTTATACATATGTATACATTTTTTTTTGTTTCTACTTGTTTAACATATCCTTTGTGTGCATATTTAAATCCCAGCTTCTACTGTGTCTAAATTATGTTCAAATGTATACCGAAACTAATATATATATATATAAGGGGTGTAAGAGGTAGTGATGTGCATTCTATAACCTCTCCTACCTAATTCTCAACCTCACCTGCACGTGGTACACCCTGCTTTTAACTAACGAGGTAATGGGGACCGAGTCACGGCGGTATAACCGTTCCATCGAATATGGAGGAAATTCCATATTTTGAACGCCTGACTAGAGGCTATAAGGTAGCAGCCCTACCACTAGTCTTGCTCTGCGGATGGTTGGTAACCAACCCAGGGGACTTCCTACTACTCGAAGAAACTTAAGCAAAGACTGGAATGATCACACTGATGACGACAAAGCAAGAAATAGGTTAATGATTAAGGATCTCAAAGTTGCAACATGGAATGTGAGAGGAATAACACATAAAGAAGAAGAGTTAGAAGTAGAGTTAGACAAAAGAAAAATTGACATTGCCATTATTTCGGAAACAAAAAAGAAGAACAAAGGATCAGAAGAATTAGGAAAATATGTAATGATTTATTCTGGAGTTCCAGCAGAGAACTGGGCATCATCAGGAGTCGCAATTTTAATAAGGAAAAATTGCAACACACAACATTTTATATTACCAATGGATTTCCCCAAAAATTGTAACAGTTAGAATAAAAATTTTAGGACATAATTTGAATATAATTGGAATTTATGCCCCTGTAGAAGGAAACGATTCAGAAACCACAGAATTTTATGATATTTTACAAGAAACCATTGACAAAGTAAATAAACAAGATTATCTCATAATTGCTGGTGATTTTAATGCAAGAGTCGGAAATCAACCGATAAGAGAATGCATTGGATCAGAAGGAGAACCAACTTGCAACAATAATGGTAAACTACTAATAGATTTTTGCATATTCAATAATTTAAGAATCACAAACTCCTTCTTTAGACACAAGAAAATACACAAATATACATGGGCAGCAAGGGGATCAAAGTCTATAATAGATTATGTACTAATTAATAATAAATTTAAAAAGTCTGTAAATGATACTAGAGTATACAGAGGAAGTGAAATTGATAGTGACCATTTTCTTGTTGAAAGCAAAATAAAATTATATCACAAACACATCAGCACAAGAAAATACAAGCAGACAGTACAAAATAAGTTTAAAATTCACTTATTGGAAGATCAAAGTACACAAATATTATATCAAACTAGAATAAAGAATAAACTTAAAACAAGCACGGGCGATATTGAAGAGGACTGGATAAATCTAAAACAAGCAATCATGGAAGCAGCATATGAGGGTCTCGGATATAAACAAATCAAAAACAAAAAGAGATTACGAACCTGGAATCCCGAATTAAAAGAAAATATTGAACAAAAGCCTATAAAGTGTATTTACAAACTAAACAAGAGGAACATTATACAGAATATAAAAAACTCAGAGCTAAGGTTCGTAAATTGTCTAGAAAATACAGAAGGGATGATTGGGATAAATTTGTAAAATCCTTAGAACGTGATATTACAGGAGCACAAAGACAGGGATTTAAAATATTCAAAAAATTACAGATGGAAACAAAAGACAAAATTAATGTTAATCTGATACCAAAACAAGACTGGATTACTTACTACAAAAATCTTTGGTCAGAACCGAACACTCACACTGAAAAAATTACTTCGAATTTGACTTGTGAAAATGAAATAGAAAAACCAGACATAACAATGGACGAACTAGAAGAAGTTTTAAAGAAGGCCAAGAACAGGAAAAGTCCAGGTTTAGATGATTTAAATTTAGAACTTTTTAAGTATGGAGGAACTGCCTTGAAAGAGAAACTATTAGAACTTTTTAACAATATTTGGCATTGTCTTAATATTCCAACGGATTGGGAAACGGGTCTAGTAATTAATATACATAAAAAAGGTCAGAAAAAAAATGTGATAACTACCGAGGCATTACCTTACTCCCAACTGCATCTAAATTATATGCCAACATAATTAAAAATAAGTTATCAGTAAGTACTGAAACATTTTTGGAAGAAGAACAATGTGGATTTAGAAAAGGGAGGAGCACTATAGATGCAATATTTACCCTGCAACAAATTATGGAAAAAAGGAGAGAATTTAATCTCCCACTGTACATACTATTTATAGATTATGAAAAGGCATATGATAATGTAAACCGAGATAAACTTTGGCAGATACTGCATGAAGAACATATACACTCACATGTAATACGAGCCATACAAAGCTTATATCAAAATTCTAAAATCAAAATTAAATTACCAGATGGAGAAATAACAGAACACATAAACACAGGCAAAGGTGTTCGACAAGGATGTGGACTATCTCCACTCTTATTTAATATATATATTAACAGAATAGTGCAAGAATGGAAACAAAAAGTAACCAGTGGAATTTCAATAACTAGGAATAAAATAATTCAAACAATATTATATGCTGATGATCAAATAATATTATCAGATTCCGAAGATAGCTTACAAATAGCAGCATATCAATTATTCAAAATTGCCAGCAAATATAATATGAAAATTTCCACATCAAAATCCAAAACAATGGCAATGTGTGGAAAAAACATACAACGGGTGAAAATTGAGATTGATGGAAAAATTATAGAACAAGTGTCAGATTTCTCTTACTTAGGAAGTGTATTTGCAGAGTATAAGAGTGACATTGATTCAAAATTACAAAAATATAATAAAATGAATGGGGTAATACGAAGACATTTTGGTAAACAGATGAGGACAGAGACAAAACTAAGATTACATAACGTCACATCAAAAGCTGCTCTAAAATACGGAAGTGAAATTTGGATTTTAAATAAAAGAAACTCTCATAAACTTCAAGTAAGCCAAATGCGCTTCTTACGATCATTGTTAGGAGTTAATAGACTGGATCACCAAAGGAACACTACTATCAGAGGAAAACTTGGAGTAGCAAGTTTAAATGAAGATATCCAAAGATACCAACAAGAATGGAAAAATCATCTGAGAAGAATGGCAAGAAATAGACTTCCAAAATTGGCATTCCAATATACCCCAACTGGACATAGGGACCAAGGAAGACCAAAACATCGGTGGAAAGATCAAGACCATCTTCGCTAGGTTTACCGTACAGGCCACATGGCCTAAAACGAATTTGTTCATGATGATGATGATGATATATATATATATATATATATATATATATATATATACACACACACACTCAAACGTTTGCGTTTTCCTTATATCTATCACACAATAACTAAGCACTAAATATTACTAAAAAATTAATTATCTAAATATTTTTAAAAAATGTATAAAAATCTATTAAACGCTAACTAAACAATTCTACTAAATAAATGATGTATTAACTGAATTTTCAAGACAATTCTAAAATCCACCACATTGCTAGAACTAAGAACAGTCTACTGAAAAGATAAATGTATTTTGTGCTGTCAATACAATGTAAATACAATAGACGGCCCTCTGCCGGTCTGCCACCCCGCAAATTATCATATTAAAACTGTGTGTTTTGTATTATATTAGTTATAGGAATCTTAATATAAATTCAAAGTATAACAAAATAAGCCAGGAATTAAAAACTATGTATCATATTTTTTACAAAAATCCTCTGAAAAAAGGATAAACTATATTTTATTTTGTGGTTTTCACAAGCTTTGGGGGAGTTGGTTTATGACTGGTAACAGCCACATTCCTAACTTTGGCCTAGTTATTGTATGTACCCTTACAGTATTGGGGATAGTAAAATGACGTCCCTTCTATCAACTCCGTTGACATAGATTATAGGAGTGTAGGAATTCAGAAGCTTGAAAAGAAGTGAAAGAGAGTGCAATTTACGTCTGTCAGTAAAAGGTTGTGGTTCCCACCTTTCTAGAAAATCAGCAGGATATGTTATATAATTATTTATTTGGGATATGGGACATAAAAATAGTAAAATAAACATGGAATATAATACAGGCCTACAGCTTTTCACCCCTCATTACATGTGGAATAGCGGAATGTTACATTCTTATAGCAGAAGTACACAACAGCCTAGAGCGGAAACATTCAACGTGGGGAGTTTAATATAGTAAACAGCAAGAAACCACAATGGGGACAACGCTACTTAACGTAGGAAACTGTCCTGAATTCAATATAAGAAAAACGCTATGAACTTTCTACGTGCCTCGTACCAGTTTTAATAAAACCTCATTTTCTGGAACTGTGAAATCATTATTTCTAGTTTTCTCCATCTCCACCACATCAAATTGTTTACAATCATTGTAACAACAGGACACAATTAAGCTAAGTAGTAGAGCTATTTAGCAGTAATAGTTACACTTCGTTTACATATTTACTAATTTGCAAATGAGTCTTGATCTTATTTTCCGAGTCATGTCTAGAAATCTGCCCACGTTTATTTAATTTTCTGGGCTGTCCATTAAATTGTATAGCATGCCAGTCTACCACGATTTGAATTTAGGAACATTTCTAACGACAACTGACGCCTACAATATTCCAAATCATTAATTTTCCTAGTATACGTTTTTCGTCGCCAGAGCTCGTCTACATTGGATATTATCGCATATCGAAATTGTTCATTATTTTTAGATATTACCATGCCCCTACATAAACCAACCTAGCCCCTTGACCTCTCATTCAATCCTACATTATATATATATATATATATATGATTATAAAACATTTGATGTGTTGTGGAGAAGGAGAAAACAATACATAATAATCCATCCATAGTAAGTATGCCCGAGTGCAGGTCCTTCACTGCAATCATAGCATTTTCATGCTATGCTGTAGCTTTACTAGGGAATTGTAGGTGTGGTAGTTTCCCGTTGCTTTCCACACCGGTGAAGGATGTTGATGATGATGTGATAATGATAAGGGTGATAATGATGGCCATATTATTTCGGGGACCGTTTGGGCCTTAAAGTTTTCCTGACATTTCTCTTACAGGTGAGGAAAAACCCCGATAAAAACCTCACCCAAAAAACTGCCCCGACCGGGGATCGAACCCGGGCCCGCTGCGTGACAAGGCAGCACGTTACCTCGAGGCCCCAGCGGTGGACTAAATAATGATGATGATGATGATGATAATAATAATATTTTTTTGTAAATGCCCCAGGTTGTCTTTCGACATTAATGGTGTTCTCTCCTGGCATGGCGTACTTGTAACCCACTTCTGAGGTTGAGGAGCCTGGAAGGCGGGGTTACGTTACCCCGATGATATGATGGGTGATGATGATGATAGTGGTGCGCCAGGAGAGTCCCTAATCTTAAGCTTAACCTAAGATGGATATGAATTATGATGATTGCGATGGCCATATGATTTCGGGGACCGTTTAGGCCTTAAAGTTTTCCTGACATTTGCCACCCAGAAAAACTGTTCCGACCGGGGATCGAACCCGGGCCCGCTGCGTGACAAGGCAGCACGCTACCTCAAGACCACAGCGGTGGACCTAATAATAATAATAATAAAAATAATAATAATAATAATAATAATAATAATAAGATTGGCCTAAATACTAAACTTAATATTCATTGAGAGTGTTCTACCCAAGAGCAGGTATTTCACTGCACACTCAGCATTCTCCACTCTTCCCTTAATTCAGCTTTCCTTTTTGTGTCCGCATACAAACCATTTATTTTAATATTGTCTAACATCTGATGTCTTTTTCTGCCTCTAACTTTCTTTCCGTTGACCATTTCTTCTAAGGCATCCGTCAGCAGGCAGTTTCTTCTTAGCCAGTGGCCAATCCAATTTCTTTTCCTCTTCTTTATGAGTACCAGCATTGTTCTTCCTTCACCCACTCTGTCTAGCACATTTTTATTTTTATTTTGTCTGTCCGTTTTATATGTTCCATCCTTCTCCGTATCCACATCTCAAAAGCCTCCAGTCACTTTTCCTCATTGCGTCATAATGTCCAAGTCTCTGCATCATACAATGCTTTAGATTAGATTAGATTTATTTAGCCTGGTGGAGCATCACTCCATACAAAACACTTCACTAGCATCTTCCGTAATTATTTTACCAAAGGTCCGCAGAAAATGCTTCTCTTGTTGAAAGCTTCTTTTGCATTGCTATCCTCTGCTTTACTTGTTGACCGCAGTTCATGTTACTACTGATAGTACAATCCAAAAACTTAAAATAATAAGGTTAATATGATAATGATGGCTTGATGATTTTCGATGACCGTTTGGAACTTGACGTTTTCTGACATTTGTCTTACATGTGAGAAAAAAACCCGAAGGGAACCTCACCCAGGATACTTGTCCCAACAGGAAATCGAATCCGAGCTCGCTGAGTGACAAGACACCTACTGGATTTTAACGGCCAGTTTATGAAACCAAGTAAATACATTTTAAAATGAAATGTTTTATTTTGGCAAAGTGTTATACGAATGAGTCTAAATGGCACAAAGAGTAGGGTGCGTGTAGGAAACAGTTTTCGGATACTTTTGAAATCCACAATGGGTTGAAGAAAGGAGATGCACTATCTCCTCTACTATTTAATTTTGTACTGGAGCATGCCATCAAATCTTTAGAGGATGAACAAGGCCAACAAATCAATGGTATTAATAAGCTGTTAGTTTATGCTGATGATGTAGTACTATTGGGTGATAGCGAGAAGATACTAAAGGCCAACACGCATACACTATTGAGTAATACTAAGAAATTGGAACTGGAAGTAAATATTAATAAAACTAAATATATGGCGACACATAGAAATACATTATATAATGGAAATGGACAGCTAATGACAAATGAGGGAAATTTTGAGGAAGTGGCTGAATTCAAATACATAGGAACATTAATCACAAATAGGAATGAGATGTACAAAGAAATTAAACATAGGCTCAATTCTGGAAATGCGTGCTATTATTCATTACACAAGATAGATTGTTTACGCAATACTTTTTGAATGCAAATCAAATGTTATATTTAACTACTATCCGACTCTTGACTTTCCAACTCCTTTCAAATAACATTAATCTGAAAATATATAAAACTATTATTCTACCAGTTATGTTATATGGGTGCGAAACATGGACTCTTACTTTAAGGGGGAAAGTAGATTACGAGTAACTGAGAATAAAATTGTTAGGAAAATGTTTGGACCAAAGAGAGATGAACAGACAGGTAAATGGAGAAGACAACATATCAGCGAACTACATGGTTTTTATAGGAAGCCAGATATAATAAAAACAGTTAAGTCTCGTGGACTGCGATGGCCAGGACATGTGACACGAATGGGGAATGAAAGACGTGCATGGAAGCTTCTTGTAGGAAAACCAGAGGGAAACGCCCAGATGGTAGACCAAGAATGAGGTGGGAGAATAATATTAACTATGATTTGAGGGAAGTAGATACAGCGAATGATTGGAAAACTTTGACTCAGGATAGGGATGTGTCCAGCGCTAATATCCGCGCGGCCATGAACCTACGGGTTCGATAATGTCAGTGAGTTAATTAGTTATTACATGTCTTCATATGTTTCATTATGTAGAACAAATAAATTATATAGGAATGTTTTCCTAATCAGTTTTTGATATTAGAGTATTTTTTTTAAAGAATAAACAGAATTGCCTTTGATAACGTTTTCCTGGAAATTTTTACACATTCCATTTCATTTACTCTGAACGATGGAATGAAATGCTCTAAATTATATGTACAGTAATTCAGTGAATTGGTGATTTTTTCATGCAGTTCCTCTATGTGGATATTTTAAAAGGGAGGGGAGAGTAATTCTATATGGTTCGGAGCGTGAACTGGAATGAAAGAATATGTCATCGCCATAGTAACCGCAGCGTGCAGCTGAATTCATATTGGGTCACGACCTTCAAATAAAAACCCATAGGATGTTCTGCTATTTGAGTGCAATCTTTCATTACTCCGTAATATGTCATATTACATGGGCCCCATCTGAAGAAATAAACACAAGTTTATAGCTTTGCATATTCCATTTCGTTCTATTATTTTTCTTTTAAGGCATGGATATAATAAAATATAGAATTTCTTTACAAAATAATACTCATATGATCATATGTTAATGTGACATAATTTTAGAAAGTGAAAAGTAAGCAAACTGAATTAATTTATCATAATTAATGCAACGAGTGATTTCCAATTAACTAGAGAATTTGGAAATCGAGAGTGGCATTTGTTAGGACTATTTAACGAATAAAATTAAGCTGTTTACTCACAAATCATAATTTAAATATAGTTATTTTATAATATGTTTATATTTAATGTTTGAAGGCAAGAAATAGACTTCCAAAATTGGCATTCCAATATACCCCAACTGGACATAGGGACCAAGGAAGACCAAAACATCGGTGGAAAGATCAAGACCATCTTCGCTAGGTTTACCGTACAGGCCACATGGCCTAAAACGAATTTGTTCATGATGATGATGAACAAATGAGAAATGTTTGTTATGCTTCATTTGTTCATCACTGCAACCAGATCATATTATTTGTTGCCAAAGGATCGCAATATTGTAAGAATGTACCCTAGTGGAGAAAACATGAAAGACATCAAACTGTTTATAGCCAACATTATAGGTTATTAATTAATTTCTGATCCTATGATGTAAATTATATTTTTCTGGAACGTAAATTCTAAGAAATAATATGTTCAAGAAAGTGTAAACAGTGGTTTCTTTTTATTGTGGTATAATCAATTACTACATATATTTTATATTATATCCCGCAAGCAGTATCTGTTTACATTCGTGCACTATATATACAATCTGGTAGCTGTATTTCTTAGAGAGTCAGACGCTGCGAAATAATGCTCTGGCCTATTCAGAATGTTAAAAAAGAGGAGCTTTCTTTAATATGATGAACTTATTTGATAAATTCCAGGTGAAACACGACTATGATTGGTTGTAAATTAAAATTCATTCAAACGCGATTGGTAATTTACTCCCATTTGGTGCATGAGTTAAATTGTAGCGACTTGGTAGAACCAACCAAGTGCTGCTTAATCATTTTGTACGTAGAGAGAGAGAAAGAGTACGAATACGAATACGTTACTGCTACCTTCCGGGATCGCTGGGTTATGATACTGCTGTACTTAGTAAAGGGTTCCAAACATTCAACGAAGTTATTTACAACAAAACAGCCTGCCTCGGGCCCATAGAAGGCGGCTAACCATTCATCTTTCTTTTTCCACTTGAACACGCATATGAATATAACACTGATTATAATTTGCATGGACTGAACTAATTTCGTTATGGGATAGAGAACAATGGCTATTCTTTAAATAAGAACAAGGGGCGTAACATAAAATATTGGTTTTTAATACAAAATAAGTGTGGATTATTATAAAAAAATAAAGTAATATAAATAACAGAACTATATCTTGGAACAATCAATCAAACCCCAATGGTAAACAAAACATAATAAGATAACGACATACCATTCTAACAATCACACTCATACGTCTCTAAGCAGAATCGGAAATCCTTCTTCCATGCTGACTTAGATTAAATTAAATCCAACCATTCTTCGGTTTACAATCCACATGCTTATCTTCTGCATTACCATGCTAACTTCGCCCTTTGCATGGTACACCAGAGTAGGATTCCAACACTGAATCCACTCGTAAAGAACCCAAACGCCACTTGTTAGGCCGATCGACTGACTGCTTAAGTCCACTGAGATTGCCGAGCATATATCAGGTTCGCCAGGAGAGAGGGATGTGCGCTACCAAGATGCGCAATGGAAAGGGTAAAGAAGGAAGGGGTAACCACACGGAACACAGGAAACATTGGCAGGCTTCACAAATGTTCGTAAGCGGGAAGGAGCACGAAGATGATAACTGAACCGCAAAAGGCACTTTCGGTTCAATAGCTCCCGCTACACCCTCCGGGTAAAAAGAAAAAGTCCATAGACTTCCAAATAAAGTCCAGAGAAGCAATCCCACGTTGGGAGGGGAACATAAGCACTATTGGATTCCAGCGGTAACTTCAAAGCAAATCTTCCATCGTCCCCAATATCACGATCACCACACCTGCTTTCATGTAGACTATTTCAGCGCTGAAAAATAGACTCCAATTTGATTCAGCCGCCATAGCACAACATTGCGGCGTTCCAGGTGAAGACTCGGGTGACGATAATCCTCGGATTGCCGGATCGCAATCCCGTTCCACCGCTTTCCAGGAATCCATAGTTCCAAAGCCACTATGTCGGTCAGCTGGGCACTCGGGGGTCGGCCGGATCCTCCAAGCGCTCGACTGCCGAACACTCCAGGCATATAGACTGTAGAACTGCCAATGTTTAAGGAAAGGTAACTGAAACAAAGAACAGGCGCAAACAGGAAAGCAGAACCATAGATATGCTAATTTAACATGTGTCATAATACATAGTAATTTAGCTTTAACATTCAGCTCTTTTTCATTTATAACAAACATGCTTGAATTTACTGGATATCACTACATATTTTTAGCTGACTCACATGTTGTTTCATAACATGGCCATTGACGCTTTCCAATTCCAGAGTAACTGGTGTTAGAAAACGTTTTACAACATACGGTTCAGACCATTTGAACATAAGTTTTCCCATACGTTGCTCATCAGTAATACATTCTACTATCCCAAACGAAAATATATACATATATAAACAAACTACGTAAACTAAGATTGACATTCTCTGGACAAATGCCCATACCGCTGACATTTCCAACACTGTAGATTCTTTTTTGAATACCCAGAAGGACGATTCGCCGAAGTATTAGATTTATTTAAATTGTCGGTTTTACTCCTTTCACTAAAGTCCCTCTGTCTTTCAGCAATTTCAAAATCCGCCACTTTCCTGGCTAAGAGACACATTTCGGCTACATTCTGAGGTCTTGTAGCAAAAATCAAATGCTGTCTAGTAGCCGGGGACATATTTTGCAGAATAAGATCCATTAACTTTTCTTCAGAAAATAAAGGATTCAACACAAGTGAAGCTCCTTGCACATTGGCGATAAATTCCAACAAAGATTCCTTAGGCATTTGGAATCGACGTGACACAAATTTAATCCAAAAGTCTTCCAACAATCTAGGAGGCAACAACGAACACTTCACATGTTCTAAACTTTCCATCCAAGAGAATCTCGACTTAACTTCACTCCAGATTTTCAATAAGATTCCTCCGATGCAACTCAAAATTGAGTTCACAAAATACTCATCGGAAACCAATTTCAATTCAAAAATCGAATTAATTTTGATGAGGAAGACCACTAACGATTCCTTATCTTCACCATCACAGGGATCTACCTTTCCAATCAACTCTCGGAAAATCCGCTGATTATTCTGCTCCATAAAAGAAGAAAGGTTAGAAACAGTTCCACTAGATAAATCTTTGATAGAGCTAAGTCTACGATCACTCAAATCCTCTTGAGTTGCGTTATCGACAATGAACTTACGCTTTATTAATATTTGTTCAGGCTGGGAGAGAGAATTCATATGATCTTTAAGCCGCTGACGTAATATGTTTACATCACCTTCAACTTCTATACCTAGCAGGTTTAATTCACGAACAAGCTTATCTTTGGATACTATATCTACCCAGCTAGGCATGTTTATAAAGTATGATAGACACAAGATGTAAACAACAATAAGCGAACGTAGTATTACTTGCATAAATCAGTCTCTGTTTTGGAACGAAGAAAGATGAATCAATGTTTACGTAATGTACAACAAGCACGTAAACCAGTACTTAATAACTTCAACATAAGTACAGCACATCTTTCAATATGAAAAATACAAAGTAAACACTTTGTTACCATTTGGGCGCAATTAAACCCAAAAACCAAACCCTTAACCACGCTCTGAGAAACCATTTTGTAGCGACTTGGTAGAACCAACCAAGTGCTGCTTAATCATTTTGTACGTAGAGAGAGAGAAAGAGTACGAATACGAATACGTTACTGCTACCTTCCGGGATCGCTGGGTTATGATACTGCTGTACTTAGTAAAGGGTTCCAAACATTCAACGAAGTTATTTACAACAAAACAGCCTGCCTCGGGCCCATAGAAGGCGGCTAACCATTCATCTTTCTTTTTCCACTTGAACACGCATATGAATATAACACTGATTATAATTTGCATGGACTGAACTAATTTCGTTATGGGATAGAGAACAATGGCTATTCTTTAAATAAGAACAAGGGGCGTAACATAAAATATTGGTTTTTAATACAAAATAAGTGTGGATTATTATAAAAAAATAAAGTAATATAAATAAATAACAGAACTATATCTTGGAACAATCAATCAAACCCCAATGGTAAACAAAACATAATAAGATAACGACATACCATTCTAACAATCACACTCATACGTCTCTAAGCAGAATCGGAAATCCTTCTTCCATGCTGACTTAGATTAAATTAAATCCAACCATTCTTCGGTTTACAATCCACATGCTTATCTTCTGCATTACCATGCTAACTTCGCCCTTTGCATGGTACACCAGAGTAGGATTCCAACACTGAATCCACTCGTAAAGAACCCAAACGCCACTTGTTAGGCCGATCGACTGACTGCTTAAGGGCCGGTTGTACCAACTCAGTATAAGTTCTGAATACATGCTATCTCAAGTATTCAGCCAAAATTGCGTTGTACCACGACAGTATTGCACCTTAGCCGGAGCATAAACTCGGTAGACTTTGTACGGTCATTCGAAGCCGATTATTGTGAAATACTCGAGTTAACTTTCCAAAATGGCAGCCAGAAACATGTCTAGAAATTTATTTCTGGATTCTGATAGTGACGACGAAGTATTATACGATATGTTTCTAAAGACCCAGAAACTCAGACAAATCAGGGGAAGACCGGATCATATTGAAAATTACAATGATGAAGAATTTTTCGTCCGCTTTCGCCTTGATCTCATCAGACATCGATTAGAACATAAAACGAAAAGGTAAGATTTTTAACATTTTTCGTTTGTATTTTATTATTTCCACAATCATTGTTTAATATTTGTAGGTGATTATTTAAACATTTTTATTTAAAGAGGTATGAGCATGAATTAGCATTAATACTCATACTTGAACCTGTAGCTTCATTAGATAATACTGTATAATACAATGCATTTTATATATAGGGGTAGGAGTTTAAAAAATAATCTTCTATGAAAGTGTGCTTTTCAAAGTATAATTGCTTTTATTTTACACACTACAATTTAACAAAACATTGAAGTGCAAATTTTGAGGTTATATTATAATGCCATTAAATTAAAATCTTAATTACAACGTTGGTTATGCCATTGACTTTAAATAAAAAATGTGTATTATGTCGTGTGCCATAACCTTTTTTCTAAACTATCATAAAATTGATAAATTATTATTATTATTATTATTATTATTATTAATCAGGATATTATCTGTAACATAACCATAATTTTTTCAACATTCTACAGAAAAATCTCAAGGAGACCAGTTCATCTTGAAGAAGGTATGGAAGATTGTTTCGTCTGGTTTCGCTTTTGAAACGAAGCAATTACGTTCAATGTGGATCTGATCATACATCGATTACAACAGAAAGGTAAAATATTTTATATTTAGTAAAAAAATTAATAAAAAATAGTCTTCTATCCAAGTGTAATTTGGGCTATATGTTACATACCCACAAAAAATGTAACAAAAGAACATTGAAGTGTTAATTTTGAGATTATATTACAGTGCCATAACCTTAAACTTAAGTTACAGTAGTGATTATGGTATGAATGTTCAATATGCAAGGTTGATTATGTTGTACTACCATGGACCTCTAAATTTATACTTAATTTCCAATTTTTCAAGCTGTTATTACATTGACACATTATTATTAAAATGCACTGGCTATTGTATGCCAAGAGACCACGTATACTTATTTTGGCTTAAGTTTCCATTAAGTGCAGTGAGAATTTTTTCTAAGCCCGAGGCAGACACAATGCGCATGTGCCAACAAGGTTTTATTTTCAAATTATTTCCCACCATTTACAACAAATTTTACATTTTTCTAACGATTACTTGAACACATTTTTCTATGATATTTAACTATATACGTAACATGAAGACGTGGCAACCATATTGATTTTAAGGAATATTCTATATAACAACAGTGCAGCCAACATAGGTTATGTACTTCAGAATTTGAGAACTTACTATTTATTTTTGGGTGTTGCATTCTTTCACAGGTTAGAGTGCTTAAATTATGTTAGGTTAGCTTTTAGGTTGGTCTTTCATAAGTTAGAGTACTTAAATTACATTACGTTAGCTTTTAGGTTTGTTAAATAGCATGTATAATGTTGGCTGCATCGCGATATTCCATAGAGTAAACTGCTTCGCGTTTGTCGTGCATGCGTCTGGTGTCTGCCTGGGACTTAGAAAAAATTCTCACTGCGCTTAATGGAAAGATTATTCCTTATTTTATTTCATTAGCTGAGAAAATGGGCAGGTAAGTGTACACCATATTAGTTTATAGTTTATTGGATAATCTGGTGCACCATAAGGATAAGTTTACTATTCTGTTTGAACAGTGACTAATGTAGATGGAATCCTGGCATAGAATACCCAAAACATCACTGTGAAGTTATGACATTATTAAAAGCTGACACATAGTACACAACACTTTGTAGAAAACCCCAGTTTGCGACTCACCTTGAATTTTTCTGGCTCGACTTTAGATTATCTTCCTCTTGATTTTCCATCTATGTTCTTGTAATACTGATGCTCTACATACTCCTTCTGTCTTTACCAACTTTTGTACTTTTTTAAACATTTTTGCTTCCGACTTCACTCTGCTAATTAACTTCAAATTTGAATTCAAAATTTAAACTGGTGCTACTGTATTTTACAGGAACCAGGGGTTCTACCTATTAAAGAGGATCAAAATGGATCGCTCACCGCCAACACTTAAGTGATGGCCACAGAGCTTTCCATCTATCTAACATTTTGCAACAATACTTATAACATTTTTTTTACAAGTATTAAATATTTATCTCCATACACAATTATTTCTTTGAAGTATGCAGAATCATTGTGCACATGTGTGAACGCTAGAAGAACTTATACTAGATGGTGAAGATATCTGTGAAAATTGGAATGACCAACATTCAAAAGTATATTCTCAGAAAAAGATGTTCACTCAGTTCATTTTGTAGGTTCTGATGGGACAGGTTAGTGTATATCAGATTAGTATATGCTTCATTAAATAATATGCAAATAATTTATTTTGTTAAGTTAGGAAGGAGAAAGTTGGTGTAAATCCATTTCTAACAAATGTTTGGGGATGTATTGAAGTTTGGTCGCAGCTACATTCTTCCATCTAGTGTCAATTCTTTAAATTTTCTGTAGAACTTCTTTGTGATTCCATCTAGTGACAACTCTATAAACTTATGCTCATGCACATGTTTCACTGTAGGACACAAAAATTAAGGGAAGGTAAACTAAAGTTTTTCTGGCTCAACTGCACTTCTACAAGCACTTGATTTTTCAGTTATATTGTAAACTATAGCTCTTCCTCTATATTTACTAACATTACTTAATATTTTAAACTTTTTCAAACAATTTTTATAACATTATTAGACAATTTTGAAGTATATATTTAAATATACAAATCACAATATTATGATACTGTTATTCAATATTGTAATGCTGCTATTTTCTCCACAGAGTATATTACCTAGTCTCTAATTTTTCTATTGCTGTTTTGGGTTATCGCTGGTTGGATCAATATGAGGGAGTGATAAGTGAGTGTACACCCGTTTTTAATAAACGTTTGGTAATTTTAATATTATTAATATATTTTTTTAAACATAGATTTGGAGATTTATTGCAAATATTGGTCATTTAAATTTCATTGCGACGGATAGTAACCGAGGATGATAATCGATATGTAGTTTGATTGTGGGTTATCGCTGGCTCTATAAACTCTGGCGCATGCGCACTGTTGTTCTATAGGACTTTGAAAATATTTCACGCTAGTTTAAGTGCAGTTTTTCCATTTTTCCTACATAACAGTTGTGTGGATGCTCAAAGCTTATGAACTTACTCGATAGATGAGTATCTGTGCTATTGGAATAATCAATCTTCACAATAAGTTCCCAAACATGCTTTTAAAGAAAGGATGTACATTAATTTGTAATTTCATAACCTAATGAAGTAAATAATTTATTATTCGATAATCTAATTTGGTGTACAATAACTTTTCCTTCTTAACCAAACAAAATAAAATAGTAGTTATATTGTGAAAGATTGTCATACAATAGCACAGTTAGTCTTGCCATATATTGACAAAACCTTTTGCATGCACATATGCACTACAGCTCTGTAGAACTTAGAAGAAATGATTGAGAGATTTTGTATACATAGATAAATATATAAGAAATATAAAAAAAATGTTTTAAGAATCGTTACAAAATGTTAAAACAGTAGGAAATGTTAGTACAAATGGAAAAAGTAAATAGTGTAACAGTGTCATATTAATGTTGTATGGTATAGCATAGTGGGTCATAAACTATAGTTCAGCCATCATAGATTTAAGCAACTTTCATTGTATATTTGATAAATGGTGACCTTTATTACAGCATAAGTCAGTTTTGGAGATTCTATGCCTCTAGTCCACCTGCATTAGTCACTGTTCAAACAGAATAGCCAACTTTGCCTTATGGTGCACTGCAAGTTTGTGTACACCAATTAGTTTATTAGATAATATGGCTTCCCATAAAGAAACCTCTAATTTAATTAAAAGCGAGTTAATAAGAAATGCCATAAATATAGCAACTTAACGTTTGTATGCAATTGCCCAAAATTTTGTATTTGTATAACATGTTCTGGTATGAACTGTGAAAACATTATATGAGAATTAGAGGTGAGTTTGTAATCCAATACATCCATAATGAGAATAATGAAACTTGTTAATACAGTAATCATGAATAAAATAATGTGTACCAGTAACTGAAAGGGAATCAAATTACAATGCATAAAGTGATGTAACATATCAATTGTTGCTACACATTATGTTTTTCTTGGAACATTCTTTTTTTAATATAGCAGAAAATAATAATTTTGCCCCTTAGCTTATGACGTCTGAGAAATTACAATGTTATTAAAGTAGTAGAATCCACTAAAAATATTATGCATTTGTTCTATAGTCTATATTTGATGGTGAATAAATATTAGTCACTTTTGATTATCTGATAAAATCATAAACATTCTTTTTTTTTTCTAGAAGGCTTGCTGGGATATTACATCGCTTCATTCCCGAATGTCACCGAAGACTTAGACTGCATGCACATAAAGACCAGTTCTCCAGGCTAGTTCAATACTGAGGAACATACAAGGAATAAAAGCGTATGATGTGCAGTTAAACATTTTAGATATTATTGTTTAGTTGCTTCTTCACTCACCTCATACTTCTTAACTCCCAAGCAGACTCGAGTTTCTTCACTTCATTTGTGATATTCTCAATGTTGTATTACATTCACAACTGATGTCCAATGGCCTCCTATCCTGCAGACTGACCTCCGCGCCATCTGATGGCTGACCGACGAACTTCCAAATCAATCCGCTCTCCTTATCACCGGGTATTTCAAAATTCATAGTTGTGTTTTTATTCTTGCATATATAAATTTTTTCCCAAATTGTGAGTTCCTTCGGTTTTTCCAATTGTTTAAGTAATTTTGTTTTGGTTTCTATTCTGTGTTTTTCTGACCAGGCATCTACAGCTATTGCAGATTTTTCTGTTTTCTCCATTTTTAACATTTCTGAGGTGTTCCTTTAATCTTGTATTTAGATTCCTTTTTGTTTTTCCTATGTATATCTTTTCACAATCTTTACAATTAATTTGATAAATTCCCGATTTTTTGCAGTCTTCAATCTTTTCATTTTTGTTGGTTTTTAAAAAAGATTGAAGATCTAACACATGACTAGACAATATTTAACAATTGTGCATTGAAGACTCAGTTTGAAAAGGAGTAAATGTTCTTTAGTATAAATGGAGTAGAGAGTCAATCATAAGCATCATCATTACCAGTACTATGGTCCATAAGAGCCAGGATCCCCTGATATATACGTCCAATTTTGATTCCCCAACCCATATAAAGGTTTCTATTATTATTTTATAAACTGTACATAACCACTGATTTAATATATTATCTTGTATATCAGCAAATTAAGTTTTCACCAATGTAGACAGATTTTTTTGAAGCTGTAATAGTATTTTAAAATGCAATAGGAAGTATCATTAAGAAGTTTGTTTAATAATTAAGACATTTTGTCTGTACATTCTTACCTCTTATGGTTGTTTTTGTAAAATATATGTTTCAAGGCTTCTGAGCCCCATCGTCAGCAATTACAGACTGTAATCAGAAGCCTTGAAACATATGTTCGACAAATACAACCCAAAGAGGTAAGAATGTACAGACAAAATGTCTTAATTACTGTAATATGTTTTCTGCTGCTAATTTTCATTAAGTCTTTACAAAGCCTTTACTCGGATGGGAAAGGCCATTCAATTTTGCTCCAATGTAGGCTGAGATTATGTTACGAGCCTGAAATCTTCAGACTCGGAATCCATGACTTTAAGTTTCTCCCAGAAAACTTTTTGTTTTCTAGGATTCATCCATCCTAATAATATATCGACCCCAGCCAGATTTTAACCCTTGACTCTTGGGACGAGCAACTTAATCCCCAGATCACAAGCCGGATATTGAAATATATACTATTTTATAATCGTTTTGTTAGAATCATATAAGCAGAATTCAGTAGTTTATGTTTTTCTCTTCAAGTTTTTTTTAAGCTTTCTGCCACAAAAAAAAAATAAGATGACTGCAAATTAAATTTCCTTGTGAGAAAATAAGTAAATATGTTCCAGGTAACTGCCATTAATAATATTCACAAATGCAATCCTAATAGGCACGTTGCAATTCGATATATTAAATGTTTGTCTCATGATATTGGTCAAATTATGTGTAGTTTTACTGTACAGATAGAAATATTGTAAATGCATTATAAATTCTCACATGCCTGTGCTGCACCCTCTCTTCTAGCCACTATTATGCCATGACTTACTTGTTGTAGTCAGAAATCCAAAGATTCATTCATTCACCTATAATGAATATCCATCTATAGTAATTCTGCCCGAAGGCAGGTCCTTCACTGCAATCATAGCATTTTCATGCTATGCTTGCAGCTTTACTAGGGAATTGTGTAGGTGTGGTAGCTTCCCGTTGCTTTCCACACCGGTGAAGGATGATGGTGATGATGATGGTAATGACAAGGATGATGATGATGGCCATATGATTTCGGGGACCGTTTGGACCTTAAAGTTTTCCTGACATTTGATTTACAGGTGAGGAAAAACCCCGATAAAAACCTCACCCAGAAAAACTACCCCGACTGGGGATCGAACCCGGGCCCGCTGCGTGACAAGGCAGCACGCTACCTCGAGACCACAGCGGTGGACATAATGAATATAAATTATCTGAAATGTATTTATACATCTGCAAAGAAAGTGTTTATTTAAAGTTTTATTTGTAATATACATCACGGCTATGGTCTTGGGCTAGCATCACTGTTTTGTTTGCAGAGGGCCTGAGTTTGATCCCCAGTCATGACAGATTTCCTGGATGATGGTTTTATTGATGGTTTCTCTGAACCTGTACGACAAATGTTAGGAAACTTTAAGGCCTAAACAATCTGTGATCATCATATTCGCCAGGTTTAGTATGAATGTGAGTGAATTGTGCATCTTGTCTTAAATATTTGTGTTGTCTTGGGGCAGGTCCTGGATTGGAGGTCCTCAGTAACCATGTGTGATCCAAAGTCTCTCTCTCTCCCAACCTATAAGATATGAGGTTAAATTACAATAGAGAAGAGAAGATCTGTATAATATATGTGTGTGTTCCAAAGCCACCTGGTGCACCTTTCATGCTTTGGGTTTCATCATATTATGTAGAAAAATAGTTTAATGTGGTCTATTTTTATTTTACGTAGGTGATGTTTACTTTTATTGTGTATAATATAAGCATGTTGAATATCCATTGTATAATTTTTTATAATAAAGTAATGTATGAGTAATATATTTTTATTAAATGTACATAACTAGTACCAATAAATTACTCCTCAGAAGGTTGTCCCTAAAGAAAATCTGAATCTACTGTCTTATGATTGGTTGTTTCACAAAGGACTACAGTTTCTATCAATAACAAATTTGTCAAAAATATGATAGAAAATTTGAGATGATATAATTATGTTAAAAACATATAAACGTTCAAATTTGTTTTATCTGCATTATGTTAGTTCAAATTGTGAAAGAAATCAATCATAAAATACAAATGAAAAAACGTATAGTGGTGGTCTTTAAGTCGACCATCAAAAATTTACTTTAAAAGCAGTCTTCTAATAGGGGATATCTCTTCATCCTGAATACAATCTGTACCTTTACACCATAATTGGAAAATGTTAACATTCTTCTTCTTTATTAGGAATTTCTTTATAATACAGTAGTTTTTCTACAACCCATTGTAAATTTTACTCCTCCATAAATCCCTATTCTCTGCATCACACTCTGTTATCCTCTCGACACTATACTCCTATTATGCACTCCTTGAATTCACTTTCTTTTGATCTCCCTTTTCTTCTGTTGCCCTCCGCTTCAAGATTTAATATCATCTTAGGATCCTGTCATCTGACATTCTCTTTGTGACCAAACCATTTCAGTCTTCTTCAATAACTTGTGGAATGTCTTTTTGAACATCCATTACTTCTGTGATTTTAGCATTTCTAATTTTGTCTCTTTTTGAATTTCTAGAAATCCTCCTCCAAAATTGCATCTGTCGCCTATAGTTTATGTGCTTGCTCTCTGCTTAATGCCCAATATAGTATAGGGATTTCCAGCCAACCTAGACTCTGCCTGTCACAAGCCAGGAGAAATGGGGAGTGATGGAGGAATAACACCTCTTTAAAAAACCAGGGTTCATTCTGGCCTGGATGATAGTACTTTGTGACAGCTCCTTGCTAGGATACGGCAACTGCTGCCTTGTAAGGATATGTTGGTTCGTCAAAGCCTAGAGGAAGGAAACCTTGAACAAAAATCATCTGGTCCTCCAGGTTGGGGATTATAACAATGGCCCAGCTCCCCATTTTATGGAAAAAAATTAACTATGCTAAAAGAAATTGATGTGAAGAAAATATCAACATCTGAATATAATTTATTGCAAGCACATTAATACTACTGAGTTCAGGTAAGATAATTTATTTGAGCAGAGGTTGCTGTTACTAATTTAACTATCACTTAAATATGTACAAATTGAAGACTAAACTCATATATCAATAGCTATCATAGAAAGATTCTGAATTTACAAACCAAATGTCTTGCATAGTTGCCTAAATAGGAAAAAAAATGTTAATATTTTTATTCTCAATTGTTGTATTATTAGATTTCAATGGGATACAGGATTTAAATAACTACTATTCTACCCCTCTGGCACACAGTGACAAGAATATAGCCTTCATTAGGTTTATTACATAATATGAGCAAATACAGGCAGTAAGACATTTATAAACTTATCAAAAGCATCGGCGTTGGTTGGGAAGAGAGAGAGAGTCATCTTACAGAGGATCAGAATATATAGTCATAGGAATAATCCTTTCCAAGTAATTGTGATTGGTTTCAAAGAGTAGTTGTATGCAGAAATTTCACTATATTATAATACAGTAAAGAGATCTCAACACAGAATGGACAAAAATTTAATAAAGCAACTTCATTTTGGAAAAAATGCAATAATACAAAAAAATCATACTAACTTAAAATTAACAGAAATTCACACTGGGCTATTTTTATGCAGTTTATTTCTAGTGTGCCTACATGTAAAAAAAATTGAGATTCTTATAATTGGTCAATTTCCAACAAAATAGGCATAGATTACATAGAAAAAAAATATCAAAATAACCAAATAGGTTTATATATAACATAAGACAATTTACTTGCCTTCAGTCATCTGATGACTATCTTAAATTAAAAATTCAGTTAATCAAAAAACAAATCTTGGTACTTATAATAGCTATTTATAGCTAGAGCGAGGAATTATATGAAGAAAATTATAAGAAAATATGAAATCGTAAAGACAAAATATGAAAATTATGACACAGAAATATAATGAAGCTACTATTTTCTAAACTTTTTACATATATTTATATGCATAGACGCACTACGACTTATAAGTGTACATACAGCACAAACAGAACTTATTTATAGCACAAGAAATCAAAATGTTCACTGTATTTTGATTATAATTTTTCATTATTTTTGACCCAATATAAAATATCATATTCATGATCTGAAACAATTTTAATGGATCATACCATAGCATAGTTGTATAAGGAAACGTGGTACAAACAGGGAAGTCGTGAGTTCGAGTCTTCATATGGTCAAGATTTTTAACTGGACCAGACCTTCTGATGGCATTGTAGACCTGGGATCGACTCAGATCCTAATGGAAGTGAGTACTATATGCATGTTCTGGGCACAAATGCAGCCATCAGGCAGATCTGACAACCCGGCAGACATCTAGTGCCTTTTGTCTAGAAGGATGGAAAATTCAACATGCCACTACCCCAAAGGCCTCCCAAGACTGTAGTGGAATTATTTCATAAATCAAATCTGAGAGTTTATATATAATACAATTAATTAATGTATTGAATGATTTTTAATTATGAAATTTAAACATATGCAAGAAACAAAACATTGCAACCCAAACTAACAAGTTTCCATGAAATATAGCACTGACAAAGTTTAGAGTAGGTACCGGTATAGTTTGGGTTATTGCTATCTTTACATTGCATGAAGATATTAAATTCATGTAGATGCAAATGTAACAATAACATTAAATTGGATGATTTAGAATACAAGTAAACCATTCCAGTATGTCATATTTGGAGAAACAAGATGTTAAAAGTTATTAGTCCATAATTGAATCTAGGGATTGTTTCAGAACTCTCTTTGCAATTACAGTTACATTTAATATTGAACTATAAACATGGTGAAATGTAGTTAGAATTATTTTAACGTTAGTTTTTTTTGTATATATGAAATAGGTCTTGCATAGTGTCTAGTCTTGGTCTACTTGTGCTATGAACAATCAAATTGTCAATTATTAATTTTGTTCATAACACATAGATAGGATTTTTTAAAAATATTTTGTGATAGTAAACTATACAGCCTATCTGTCAGAATTGTTTTGCAGAATGAAAAATTATGCTCAACATCACATGATGTTATGGGAGGATACTCGTATCATGCTATATTTGATACTTTGATGTAAGTGAGAAAAATGCTGGCCTAACCTACATCAACGTTACTAATTTCACAAAGCACTGCTTCAAGTTTCTTACATTTCAATTCTGTAATCTGTTCACAGAGTAAAGACTGTCCTCAGGTAGCAAGAACGAACTGACAGCTACCTGACTACAGAAAATTCCAATATTGTTATTCTACTTATTCATCTAGGCTCATGATCTTGTTCTGGGGGACAAAAAACTCCATCGAACTTGACACTCTGTGACTCATCATCCAATTATTTGCTTTTATAAAGATACTGAAAAATTTTCACTTGTCTACCACATTACATTGTCAAAAATTACACAAATACATTCATTTCAAAAATATTTTAATGAATTCCTAGAACTTTTATTGAAAAAAAAATATCGGAATTTGAAAGTTGAAAAATATGGAGGAGTATGAAATTTTCACTAAAATATGAACATTTTGTTAAAATATTATGAAATATGAAGTTTTTTGTTGGTCTTATTTGATTCTGCATATCATAAAATGTAAAGATACTTAACCTCAGCGCTCTCTGACAAATAGTTTAAAACATGAAATTTTATAAAATTCCTCTCTCTATTTATAACAAATATGAGAAAGTTTGAATTTCATATAATTAAACATCGCATTACTTTTTTAATTTTGGTGTGTGCGTGTATTATACCGTACATATATTTCACAAAACTATTACTACGTGTAGGCCTAATTACATTGAATTGTTATAATATTAAACAAACTTCAAAGAAATAAAAATAATATTAAAATGAATAGCACGAAAATGGAAACCAACCCAATTTATTTAAGACTTTTTAAATTTTGGTGTGTGCGTGAATTATACCGTACATATATTTCACAAAACTATTACTACGTGTAGGCCTAATTACATTGAATTGTTATAATATTAAACAAACTTCAAAGAAATAAAAATAATATTAAAATGAATAACACGAAAATGGAAACTAACCCAATTTATTTAAAACTACGTACATCTACACTAATTTATAATATTGAAAATAAACTATAATATAGTATAAAATTAATTATATCAGAATTGAAAACATTGATGCAGTATGGATAAATAATGAAAGCAGACGAATTTTTGCTATGGGAAATAAGAAAACATAAGAAAGATGATGCGCGGATACCCAATTCAGCCAACATAATACGGAGGGAAATTGGAATTCATTACCAACATAACTGAAAAGTTAAGTTAAAACCGGTATACGCAACTGGCGGTTAAAAGCAGGTGGTACAACGCATATTGACTTTGTACTCCTGCTAGCCTTAAGCGTCAGATGACTAACTGGGGAGTTACCTGAAGTTCGTACAACCGGCCCTAAGTCCACTGAGATTGCCGAGCATATATCAGGTTCGCCAGGAGAAGGGATGTGCGCTACCAAGATGCGCAATGGAAAGGGTAAAGAAGGAAGGGGTAACCACACGGAACACAGGAAACATTGGCAGGCTTCACAAATGTTCGTAAGCGGGAAGGAGCACGAAGATGATAACTGAACCGCAAAAGGCACTTTCGGTTCAAAATAGTCAAGTTAAATGGCATAAAGAGTAGGGTGCGTGTAAGCAAAAAGTTTTCGGATACCTTTTAAATTCGCAATGGGTTAAGACAACGAGATGCACTATCTCCTGTGCTATTAAATTTTGTACTAGAGCATGACATTAAAGCTTTAGAGGATGGAGAAGGCCTAAAACTCAATGGTGTCTTTATTAATAAGCTGTTAGTCTATGCTGATGATGTAGTATTATTGAACGACAGTGAGGAGATACTAAGGCCAATACGCACAAGCAATTGAGTAAAATTGGGACTGGGAGTGAATAGTAATAAAACTAAATATATATCCACATATAGAAATACATTATCTAATGGAAATGGACACCTAATGAAAAATGAGAGACATTTTGAAGAAGTGGCTGAATTCAAATACCTAGGAAGAATTACAAATAGGAATGAGATGCACAAAGAAATTAGGCATAGGCTCAAATCTTGAAATGCGTGCTATTGTGCATAGGGTCTCGAGTCGTCCCAATTCATTAAAAAACGTTAAACTGAAAATATATAAAACTTATTCTCCCTGTTATATTACATGGATGCGAAACATAGACTCTTATTTTAAGGGAGGAAAGGAGATTACGAGTATCTGAGAATAAAGTTCTTAGAAAAAGGTTTGGTCCAAAGAGAGATTAACGGGCAGGCGAATGCAAGGGACCACATATCAGTGAGCTACATGGCCTTTAATGGAAGCCAGATATAATAAGAGCAATTAAGTCTCATATATTGCGATGGGCAGGACATGTGGCACGAATAAGGAATGAGAGGTGAATGGAAGCTTCTTGTAGGAAAACCAGTGGTAAAACGCCCAGTTGGTAGAGCAAGGATGAGGTAGGAGAATGACATTAATCTCGACTTTAGGGAAGTAAATTATAAGGGAATGATTGAAAAACATTAGATACTGATTAGCATGTATCGAGAGCTAATGTCCGCACTGGGATGAACTGACGAGTTTGATAGTGTAAGTGAGTTAGGCCTATAGTATGCTGTTACGAATTACAGCGACTCTTGTCCCCCCAACTTCTCGCAAAAATCCAAAACAGAAACTATATAAAACTGCTATTTTTCCAGTTATATTATGTGGATATGCAACGTGGTATACTATCTTAAAGATTGCCAGTATTTGAAAATAAGTTGCTTAGGAAAACTTCTGAATCAAAGAAAAACAGACAGCTGAATGAAGGAAACGAAATAACGGTCAGCTACACGATATTTATGAGTAAATAGCGGCGAATTGCAGAATATGTGGCACGAATGGGGAATTAAAGAGTATATTAAAATTTATTGTA
Source organism: Diploptera punctata (assembly GCA_030220185.1). Classification (NCBI taxonomy): domain Eukaryota; kingdom Metazoa; phylum Arthropoda; class Insecta; order Blattodea; family Blaberidae; genus Diploptera; species Diploptera punctata. Next base: position 195,100 of record JASPKZ010006846.1, on the reverse strand, counting down.
GGAAAACCAGAGGGAAAGCGCACAATAGGTAGACCAAGAACGGGGCGTGAATATATATATATATATATTCAGCGGATCAAAATAGCAGTGATGTGTCTATAAATAACTAGCTCACTAACACTATCGAACTCTAAGATTAGGGACAACGTTGACATAAATTCTCCATACATCCCTGTTGCAAAATCTGTGGAATAACGTCTTGACTGATTTACATTCTGCTTGCTAGATTCCTAGATCGTAAAAATGAGCTGTGTTTTTATACGTGCACAGGGGTTATTGTGGAATTGTGTTTCAAAATGGAACATGTTGAGTGCAGATGCTAGTTTTTATTTCATTTTTTGTACCTGAATTATTAATTTTACTCCTCGATTCTTGTTTGTTTTAATTATTTACGTATCTCACGTTATTTGCATCAATACTGCGGAATACTGTGTTTGCTGTTAGGTTTTTAAAACAGTAACAATACAAATAAATTGTAGTCACCAAAAGTCGACATGGAAACAACGATATTGAAACTTTTTTTTTTGTTCAATGCCACCTATTTGTCATTCGACATTTCAGGTATTCTCTCCTGGCATTGACGTATTGTAAGCCACTTCTGCGGTTGGGGCGCCTGGAAGGCGGGGTTACGCTGCCCCAATGATATGATGGGTGATGATGGATAATGATGCGCCCGGAGATGCCTTAAATCTAAACTTAATCTAATGAGTTGAATATGATATTGATGATAATAATGGCCAGATGACGTTCGGGGACCGTTTGAGCCTTAAAGTATCCTGACATTTGTCTTACAGGTGAGGAAAAACCCCGAAAAACAACCTCTTGTCCCGAGCGGGGATCGAACTCGGGCCCGCTGCGTGACAAGGCAGCACACTACCTCGAGACCACAGCGGTGGACTTATTGAAAACTAACGCGCTACTAAAAAGGGAACCGTCAACCATTGCATGCCGAAACCTACCTTGTAATTTCTTCCAGGGAAATGTTCTGACGTACCAGGGCCGTGTCCAAGACTTTATCTGCCCTTTATCTTGAAGGCATTAAAATCCAGCGACAAATCTCTCATTTAAACTGTAGGGAAGTAATACAAATTCGAATTAGTAGAATGGATAACCCTCATTAAAGTCCAGCCACTGGATCTCCCGCTCTAAGTTTAGATTGTATAGTCCAAAGACGAAGATAATGAAAGCACGAGTCGAAGAGGGGGCACGGGGAATTGCAAGCGATACAATGGCATACTACCTGAGAATAAAGGAACACTCATGACGTATGAAATACCTGCTTTCATTCACTTCGTTTGTGGACAGTACAATGGGGTAAAAAGAGAAACTCGCGCTCTACTGCCAATAAGGAAATAGTTGAAGTGGGAGTGAAGTCCGCTACAATCAATCACTGCTCTTGACGCCGCTATAGCGTGCTAGTAAGGTTTGAAATTGCTGAGATGTTGTCAGTTTTATTTCTGTTAACCGCATATATAACGCGGCCCCTCCTACTGAATATCCATATCGGCAACACTGTCGTGAAAACGTCAGAGCGGGAGACTCAGTGGCTGGACTATACCTGTGCCTCAATACAGTCCGCTCTTACTCAAGCAGAGACATTCATCTGCTCCGTACAGTGATTTGCCATGGTGGATTCCGGTTTCAATTTCTGTGCCTTGAAGTTAAAAATGACAATGTTTTGGACAAGGCCTTGTTACATCAGACCTCTTCTCAGGGAGAAATCTAAAGGTAGATTTCGACTTCCAATTGTTGACAGTTTGTTTTTTTTAGATACATGTAATACACCTTAAGGGAAGACGGTTGTATAGAAGTTACTTGTAACCAACAAGTTATAGGCCCCTATTACGTTTCTATGTTAAGAAAGCACGTTATTTAAAAATATATATATTTATTTTTAAATGTATTAAACCATTTAGTCTAAATTCGTGTTTAATTAACTAAAGTTCGGCCATCTCATACACATATTGATATACAATATAGTTTTCTCATCTCCTGTAATGAATAATAAAGAGAAATTTTAATTTCAAATAGACATTATATAGAAGAATCTCCACTAACTCTTTTATTATTTTACATATATATATATATATATATATATATATATATATATATATATATATATATAGGCTTTGTTAATATAACGTTTGATCGAATTTCACCTTCAAATTTTCTTTTTTCATATAAACCAATTATTTAAAAATGTTTGTCACTCGATTGGCGGTGCATATGATTCAGATGGAATTTAATTAAATAAACGCTACAGATGTTTACATAAAATTTACAAATTCAATTTATTTCCTTGACAGAATTTCGCTGATTCTTCACAAATAATTTGCTGCTATAAAATCTCTTGCTTCACAATTTATTAATCACTCAGTTCTTTCTACTCGCTGACGGTTTCACATAAAACGTCATCTAGTTCTCACACTTGGTCATTTGTGTAGATCCTATTCTAGACACATTGGCTCCTGTGACCCTCGAATGTGCCTCGAAAACTCATGAATTCTTCTTTACTATGTAAGACAAGACATCGACTCTCGCCGCCGCGCGCGAAACTCAAAACCCAAACCAACAATGCGTCACATTATGACTTTTGAAATACTATTTTACTGAATCTCCTACATGCGTTTCATCATATAGTGAATAAAGTATCCGAAAAAAACTTAAGAGGCCCTACCTCTAATGTGCCAATAGGAACTCCATCTGGCCATTATAATCATTAATATTAGACTGGTTTAATATGTTGTGAGGAAATCAGCTGGAAAATACCGAATGGAAAAAATAAGAAAATATAAAAGAAATGATGGGAATGCAAGATGAACCAGATATAATAGATGTAATAGAAAAGAAAAGTGTCTACAATAGTATAACCATATTAAGAGATTGACAAAAGAAAGATTACCAATAAATATTATGGATTGAATACCAAAAAGAGAGAAGAAGAACGGGAGGATCGATGAAGACTTGGATAGAGAGGGTACAAACAGGTACTCAGAATTTTCAAGGATTGGAACCGAACCAGTGGATGGACAGGGAGAAATGGCTTTTGGTTTCCGGATGACGGCTACAGCTGTTATGATATGATTTGATTGATTGATAATGTGTTGTATTAGTGAAGTGTATCTTGTCATAAATAATCGTGTTGTCTTGACGAGGCCCTGGCATTGATCTTATCACTCAACAAAGTGATTCATCATGTCCTTGTGTGGTCAAAAAAGTGTTTGTGTGAACAAGAGTTTAAAAATCCTATTTTATGTCCCTATAAGACCCGTGTGGTGCGGGGTATGTAAAAGTACCTACATGGGAGAGGTTAACCTAAAGTAGAGAAAGAATATCATATTTTAGTCAATTATGAAACAGTGATTAATATTGAAATGAATGCTGATATTGAAAATCCAACTACATAATATGTGTCTTAAGAACCGATGAAAATCATTGGTAACTTGGTCAGTATCGAGGTTTGAATCCGTACTTTCAGAATACCAATTGGAAACCCTGTTATATGATCCAACTAGCTTGGTTTTGTTCTTAATTAATTGTGAAACAAGTGAAAAACGTTTGTATAATAAGAACATTCAGCGCATTTCTATCAATTCTTTTCTCATTTCCGTGACAGAATTGAAAAGTGCGAGGCGGATATTGCTTGCTATAAACGTGAAGCATTGCTTCCTTTCATTTTTACTTTTCTCTTTAAATTTCGAAAAAAAACTAGCAATGTTTAATACATTTATGAAAACAATCTCGTTTTTATTGCCTTAATTCATTTCATCATTTGTTTATACAGGTTATAATATGCATTACTAATATTCTTCCTCTTTTCCTGTCTCTTTGTAGGTACTTTTATGTTCCCCATGCCTCCCAGGGGTAAGAACTGTTTGAATAGGATTTTAAAACCTGGATCAAACACGCACGCACACATAAACGTATATGTAGGGATATGAAAAAAGGACCAACTTGGGAAAAGTTAAATTAGGCAAAATAAGAAGAACGTTCCAGCTATTCAGATTCGACAAATATTAATTACAATAAAATCATGTATCAAATATATCAAATTAAAGAAACATTTCACAAAAAAAACTATATTATGTTTAGTACTGTATCTGTTGTTTGACACCAGCCCAGATACTGGAGGTTACGTCCATCTCTCTTTGTATAAACAAGTTGAGGTTACAACCCATAATTGTATTCTACATTCTTCTACATTATTTTGTATGAGGTAGGCCTATTATGTACCTAATCGTCATTATTATCACCATTCAAATAAGTGTTAGACCAAATGGCCTATTACGATCTAATAAAGAAGGAATTTTCCTTCCATCGCTTTTTTGGAACGTCCCAGAGGTCTCTTCCCATGGGGTTGGTAGTGAAGCATTGTTATTGGGATTCTAGAGGAAAGTTGATTATTCAGTTGTTTTGATATTTCTGTATAAAATGGAGCACTTGTTCCAGACCATATTTTTTTCACGATATTTATGATCTCATTTAGTATATTCTGCAGTACGTGTCATAAATTTCATTTCATTAGCTGTTATTCTGTTTTCCTCCATTCTTATCAATGCCCATGTCTCACTGTCATAACACAGAACAGATCTTGCCAAGGCCTTATGTACGCGTATTCTTGTACTTTCTGTACAAGGGTAGGTTTTATTACTTTGCTAATTATTCCCATAGTTTTGGAGAATGCTACAATTTTGTTTTCTATATCCACATCATCATTAAATATTAACTCGTAGCCAAGATATGTGAAATCTTCCAGTTTATCTAAAAGGGGTAGTGAAGTGAATCTACCATCCTCACTTTCTCGTGGTGTAACCGAATTTAACTAACAAGGGATTGGGGGACCGAGATTTGGCAATGTAACCATAACATATCCATCTGGAGGAAGTGCTATATTAATGAGAACCCCACAACTCAATCTCTTTGGGGTAGCAACCCATTGGGCGTTTTTATAAGTTTCTTTCATAATTTAGTAAAAAACATCTCGAATAAACCGGACCGATGTACCTAGTTGAAACATGAAAAATTACAATCACATGATCATAGGGCTTTAAGAAGAAACTTTAAAATGCATGTCAGGAAATTAACAACTTCTATCACGAAATTACCAAACGTTTCCATGATGGAAGCTTGTGTCTCAGGAAACAATGTGAATGGTGCAATTTGTGTTTGTAAAGCAGAACAGCAGTGCTTGTCACACGCTGTGCGGCCTTGTATCGACATCAGGTCGATATTTATGTGATCGCAGTTCCTTGCACGTATACTGCAGCAGGTTCCCACATGTTGTCACATTCTTTAATATTTAATTTATATTCTGCCAGGTTGTCAGCATGCTGACAGACTCTCCCATATGGCAGCGAATACAATTTCTCGTGATATACTGATTACTTATTTTCAATTATATATATATATATATATATATATATAGTCATACGAGAAAAAAAATCAATAGTTGGCCTATATTATACAAAATATAAGCAATTACATTGCTATGGACATGTACGACGATTGCAAAAAGGCAGGTTACCCAGAAAAATATTGGAATGGTGTCCACTAGGAAGAAGAAAGAAAGGAAGAACTCGAAACTCGTGGATGCAAGAAATAAGAACTTATAATGAGAACAAGAGGACTAGAGGGCATGGATAGGATGGATATAGACGAGTGGAGAAGGAAAATAAAACTTTAGGCAAAATAATTAAAAATTAGTATATAAATAAATTTAAAAAATTTACTTTCATTTATATTTATTAAAATACAAGTCCATCCCCCTACAGCTGTTTTTGTTTCATTCTGGAACAGCTATTCCAGCTACCCAAATTCCTCACGATGCTGGGTGGACACAGGTCGCATTACTGGACGAAATTCCATGAGAAAATTACTTCCCAACGGGAACCTGAATAAGTGCCAGCCCCTTAGCTCAGCACCATGGTATGATGCCTCAAACCATTCGGCTAAGAAACGGGATATTGAGATGATACAGTATGATATATAGATATGTATTTCAGATGCTATGTCATAAGATTAAAAAAAAATGTTTTAATGAAAAAAAAATTGGAGGCGCCGGGTATCGATCCCGGTACCTCTCGCATGCTAAGCGAGCGCTCTACCATCTGAGCTACGCCCCCTATGACAATTTTTTACGGTTAAAGTTGAGGTCGACGGGTCGCATGTTTGGACGCATTAGACAGTAAAATGCCTTCTCTGCTGAGCAAGTTGTATGCTAATACGATTTTGCTTACTCAGAAATCTGTTCATGCGATAATAATTGGTTAAATTTGTAAGCTACCTGCGGAGGTACCTTACATGAGCAACTCAAATTAAAATCCCGAAGGGAACCGAACGGGAACCGATGGTAATCGATGTACTTTGCTGCTTTATCCAACATTTATCCAAGATGTCGGACCTTGAAGACTTCGATCATGTTTTCGGTATACACGGAGAAGAGGAATTTGATAGAGTCTACCAAAGAATTCAATTGGAAGAACAGGAGAATCGGCGTAATATTGCGTGTCGCAGACGTGTTTGTATACGGTATTATTTGCGGGATGCAAGCATAAATGCATTCCTCTATAGCAGACGAAAATAACGGAAGTGGTTTTATCGCTGAGAATTCTGGGTAATTCGTTGCAAATATTACGAAAACGTCGACTCTCGTGCATGACCGTTAAGTCGGCCGTTAATTCGTTCTCAGCAATTGCTCACGGTGAATCAGCTCTCTAGTGATTGGAAGTAATTTGAGTAGAGAGTAATGTTCTAACATACGACCCGTAGTATTATTGACTCACTAAGATGGTTGTCCGTTTATATAAAAGCGGTTGCCGCGCGACAATGCGTGACAATGATTAACATGTGGAATTATTATAGTGGTGGTAGTCGGCATCTTTGTATTTAATTATATATAAGCTGCGGGGAAACAAAGTGAGTTGCTGGATAACCATCATAGTGAGGCGATAATACTGTAAGTAGATTATTTTTTCTAATGGCAAACTGTTAGATTTAACCACGTCCCACTTGATAACAAATCTTTGTTTCGACTATACTTTCCAACATGTGACAAGACTTTTTAAGTAGTCTAATATACTGCTGACAAAATTTACTCTTATGGTTTCATTTTTAAAGTTATATACTACCATTTACAATGCTGTTTATGTGTTTTCTAACGGTTATTTGAATATATACGATATTGAACTACATACACACCGTGTAAACGTGGCATCCATATTGCATTTAACGGATATTCTATGGAGCCTACAAAGACTAAGTACGTGTTCCAGCGCAACCAACATAAAATATGTACTAGTTAACTTGACACATATACTTCAGATTTTCAGAACTTACTATTTACACTACCTATTTTTGGGCATTGAATTCTTTGACATGTTAGAGTACTTAAATTGCGTTAGGTTAGCTTTTATATTGGTCTTACACAGGTTAAATTTCTTAAATTGCGTTAGGTTAACTTTTACGATGATTGGCAATGCGAGTTCAAATATCGTGTATATGCTGGCTGCATCCCGTGATTCCATAGTGTAAATCGCTTCGCGTCTGTTGGCGCATGGTTGGAACTTTGAATCTTTCTTTTTTTTTTTTCTCGTTACATATTGGAAAGTATTTCCATATTTTCAGTTTAATTCATCCATAGTACTTCTGTCCGAAGGCAGGTCCTTCATTGTAATCATAGCATTTTCATGCTATGCTTGCAGCTTTACTAAGGAGTTGTAGGTGTGGTAGTTTCACGTTGCTTTCCACACCGGTGAAGGATGATGATGGCCATTTGTCTTACAGGTGAGGAAAAACCCCGATAAAAACCGCACCCAGAAATCTGCCCCGACCGGGGATCGAACCCGGGCCCGCTGCGAGACCACAGCGGTGGACTATATTTTCAGTTACTATATCATAAAAAAAGTTTTCATGAAAAAAAAAATTGGAGGCGCCGGGCATCGATCCCGGTACCTCTCGCATGCTAAGCGAGCGCTCTACCATCTGAGCTACGCCCCCAGTGCTAATCTTGTATGATTAGAGAATTGGTTGTATTACTGTAAGTAGTTTTTTGTTTCTAATAGTACTCGATGACAAACCCTTGATCTTTTACGATCTAACAATTACCAGTAGACTACGAATTTTCCAAAATTAGTCGCCAAATGTCGAAATGTTGCATATATCTTGTTTCTCATTCGGAGCCTCTGGAATACGAGGTCTGAACAAAATAACTGTTATTACTTATATATTGTCATAGAAATTCGTTATATAATGGAAATGTACAATTAATGACAAAACATTTTAAGAAGTGGTTGAATTCAAATACCTAGGAAAAATAACTGAAAACAGGATTGGGGTACAGAAATATATCAAACATTGACTCAGTTCTGGAAATGAATGCTGTTACGCATAACAGAGACCTTTCTCATCCTCAACTTTTCTCATAAAACATTAAACTGAAAATGTATAATAGGCCACTACCGTTATTCACCCGGTTATACTAAATGGACACGAAACATGGACTCTTAGTTTAAGGATAGAAACTTTTACTGGAACTTTATTTTAATAAGTGTTTTAGAATATATAAATTTCACATTAAACAAATAAATATTTGTAAAATGTTTTATTTTGATTACAATAAAAAAAATAGCAGAGCGTGGTTTCGATCCACGGACCTCTGGGTTATGGGCCCAGCACGCTTCCACTGCGCCACTCTGCTCGGTTCTTATGTTCATCCACAACAACTTACTATCAGCTGGACAATCAGACATAAGGAACTTCCGTATTTGTCTACATACAGCGCTGCAGTCGCAAAGCTCTAACATTTAAAAACGTCGACCGCATCGGGAACCGAAAATGCGATCTTTCGGCGTGGCAAACTACTCTACCATATACTCAAATGCCCAATTACCGCTCACATTGTCTTATTCATTGGTCTCCTATTAAACTTATAAAACGTTATATATACAGAATTATAGAGGTTATTATCTGAGAATTAAACAGAGAGTAGTATAATAAATGATCTGCAGTGGGTAATTTCCTAATTTATTTATTTATTTTCCTTTAATAATTAATTGATATAGCAGGCCCTACTTTCTTCAGGTCATTCTTCCATATTCATTTTTTTTTCTTACAGTCTCTCTGGTTTAAATTTACGAGAAATTTGTAGAATGAGACAACTGTACTCGCCTCTCTCACTCGCACCAGAGTCGTCGGACTTTAATTCACCAGATGTTAATAGCGGAAAGGGGGGAGAGGAAAGCTGACAACAGGGTGGGTTCTTTCTTTTGTATCGGACTAAAGCGGTCAAAGATCTGCCCTTGTATCTCCATCTCTTTCTCTGCCAAGTTAAACCAGCTATACAATAGGAAACTACAAACGGAATCATTTTCGATGTTTCTGATACTGATTTGCATTTATTATGGAACCGATCAACAATTTGAAGTTCTTCTTTCTGTTGTTTCTTTTCTTTTCGGATTCATCTAACTGTTTAGTATCAAGTTTTTAATGTAATGTTGTGTGTCCGATGGGATTTTTGAAGGTGTGATTCGTGGGAGTTTGTTCCAAACGGGCCTCCAGTCATTATGTAGCATTACTTTTTTTTAACGAGATCGTGGAATTTTGAGGATCGCAAGTTCAAACCCGATCGGACCCCATACCGCGCGAATAATTATGACAAAATCAGGAATTGGGAGGAATCGAACTGGTACAACACCCAGCATATAGCCCTGATTTTGCGCCTTCAGATTACCATCTGTTTCGATCCATGACCCAGTTTTTGCGTGAAATTTCGAAAATGTAATAAGCATTTAAATGTAAAAACCAGAGACTGGTACCGCCGCGGGATAATAAACTTTGCTGAAAGATGGCTTAAGACCATGGAATCTGATGGTATCTACTTTGAGAGTAGTTTGATTTGTTTTAAGAAAACATTACAAATAAAATTTTGTTAAAAACATTATGATAAATTGATAAATTCTGTACTGGTTACACTGCTGGTATTAGTACTGTTATGTCGTGAAGTAATTATTAAGGAAAGAGGTGCACTGTATACTCACTTCTTACTCGTAAAATAATGATTAGAATTTTATATTTATTTTCATGGTTCACCAGAAGGAGAAAACCAATTATAACGGCTGGAGTACCCGACATGCTAACCACATGTCATCCCATACATTGGCTGGATGATCGTCTATCTCTGTGATTAGCACATGTGAATGTGAGGCCATAGGCCGGCTGGTAGGACAAGGGCGTTCTAGGCCTGTCTCGTCATGGAGTTTTTATGGTTCATTTATGGCATGCCAATGTTACTTATTTTTGTATATTAATGTTTAATGTTTTTTGTATGGTAGCGATGTATGGACACTGAAACAGAAGGATATACAGAGACTTAGATCTGCTGAAATTAGATATCTTCGGAAGACAGCAGGATACACACTAGGCCTACTAGATCGCAAAAAAAAAAAAAAAAAAAATCTTAGAAGAATTACACATGGAACCCATAGAAAACAATTTTTTTTATTACAAGTCAAGATGGATGCTACATGTTCATCGAATGGAATATCACAGGATACCCAAACAAATATTAAGCTATCAATCTGCAGGAAGAAGAAGACCAGGGCGTCCAGTCAATATACTTTTGGATGGTGTTTCTCTTGAGGCCGAAACAGGTCAACAAATGGCCTAAATTCGTGAATGTACTATGATGATGGCCATGATGATGTTGTTGTTTAATGTAAACTAGGCCTATACCATGAAACATATGGGAAATGTATTTTATTCCTAGTTATGTTTATGAATTGTCAAGATATATGCACAATTGAAATTAAACATAGGCTCAATTCTGGAAATGGGACATTACAGGGACTTTTGGTGTTCCAACTTCTTTAAAAAAAATGTTAAACTAAAAATATATAAAACTGTTATTCTCCCAGTTGTATTATATGGATGACAAATATTGATTTTTACTTTAAGAGAGTAGAAAATATTAGGATTATTTGAGAATTAAGTTCTTAGGAACAAATTTGGACCAAAGAGAGACGAACAGACAGGTGAATGGAGAAGACTTCACAACAGTGATATACTCGTACATGGTGTTATAGGAAACCAGAAACAAGAACACTTAAGTCTCGTAGTCTGCAATGGGCAGAGAATGTGCACGAATGGGGAATGAAAGAGGGGGCGTGGAGGGTTCTTGTAGGAAAACCAGAGGGAAAACTTCCAATTAGTAGATCAAGAATGAGGTGGGAGAATAACATTAACCATGATTAGACGGAAATAGATTATACAGGGATGATTGGATGATTAGATAATATTAGCTCAGGATAGGGATGTGTGGAGAGCTTATGTCTCCGTGCGGCCATGAACCTACGCATTCGATCGTCCCAATGAGTGCATTTCTCAACCGAAGTCTAAAGCACGACCCCGGTTTGCAATTGTTTTAATGTTTCTATAGAATTTTATAAAAATGACTAAAATTCACAGAAATGATTATGAAACCATAGGTATGATTCAGACATTTGTTTCTTTTATTTAACAGCCGTAGTTTTTCAATTGTTATAGTTGTTATGGAAACATTAAAACATTGGAAAATAGGGATTGTGATTTAGATATCGGTTGAGAAATCCACCCAATAAGTTAGTTTTTTTTTGTAGTTATACAATGAAAGACATAACAAATGCATTTTGCAGTAATATTATATCGATTTTCAAGATACTGACTTTTAGTAAGATTATTTAACTCATGCCACAAATGGGAGTCAATGACCAATCACATTTCAATGATTTTTTTTATTTACAACCAACCACAGTCTTTCTCACCTCGATTTCATCAATTTAATTTTATCGCTTTAAAATCAAGCTCCTTTTTAACATTCTGATTTTAGTAAGATTATTTAACTCATGCCACAAATGGGAGTCAATGACCAATCACATTTCAATGATTTTTTTTATTTACAACCAACCACAGTCTTTCTCACCTCGATTTCATCAATTTAATTTTATCGCTTTAAAATCAAGCTCCTTTTTAACATTCTGATTAGATCATAGCATTATTTTGCAGTGACTGCATGTGGCTACCAGATTGTATATATAGTGCACGGATCCTAGCAGATTGTGCTTACGGGATATAAAATAAAAACATTAGTAGTGGGGCACGCCGTAGCGTAGTGGTTAAGACAGTGCGCTACAAACCGGAAGGTCGAAGGTTCAAGTCCCGGTGGGGTCAGGATTTTTAAACTGACCCAAACCTTCTGGTGGCACCATGGCCCTGGGGTCGACTCAGCCTCTACCGAAAATGAGTGCCAGACGCTTGTTCTGGGGGTAACGACGGCCGTCACGCAGGGCTGACAACCCGGCTGACATCAAGTGCCAATTGTCTAGAAAAAGTGGGAGCCTTAACCTCCTACTACCCCAAGGGTCTTCTATGGCTTGTAGTGGGATCACTTTACTTTTACCTTTAACATTTGTAGTAATTGATTATACCACAAAAAAAAGAAGAAAGAAAGCACTGTTTGCACTTTCTTAAACGTATTATTTCCCAGAAATTTACGTTCCAGAAACATACAATTGATATATTCACATCATAGGACCACAGAAATTAATTAACAACCTATAATGTTGGTTATAAATTTCTCCACTAGGGTGCATTCTTACAATACCGTATTGCGATCCTTTGGCGATAAACAATATGACCCGGTTGCAGTGATGAACAAATGAAGCATAACAATTGTTTGTTTTCAAACATCGCCGTTTACATTAAATATATAGATATTTTTGAATAAATATATTTAAATAATGATTTGTGAGTAAACACCTTAATTTTATTCATTAAATAGTCCTAACAAATGCCACTCTTGATTTCCAAATTATCGATAAATTCACGACTCATGAAGTGACATTACTTACTTACTCACTGGCACTGTCGAACCCGTAGGTTCATGGCCGCGCGGACATAACCTCTCCATACATCCCTATCCTGAGCTAATGCTTTCCAATCATTACCTGTAAAATCTACTTCCCTCAAATCATGTTGTTGTTGTTTTCAAATGCTGGGCCTTGGCAATAAAGCCATTAGCGTTCTTGCTCTCCAACCTTCAAATCATAGTTAATGTTGTTCTCCCACCTCATTCTTGGTCTACCAACTAGGCGTTTTCCCTCTAGTTTTCCTACAAGAAGCTTCCATGCACCGTCTTTCATTCCCCATACGCGCAACATGTCCTGACATTACTTATGGAAATTTAACTGATCAATAGGGCTAGGATTTTTACGTGCTGAAAGGTAAGATTGCAACTTTAGTATAATGAGAAGTTAGACTTATGACTGTCTTTTGTTTTGGTTTCACATATAAACAGTTGAGTAGTATAATGAGAAGTAAGACTTTAGATTGTCTTTTATCTTGTTTCACACACAAACCGTTGAATAATAGATACTATCTGTATTGCAATCTTATCTTTTATTATATACAAATCCTAGCCCCGCTGATCACCTTATATATTCGCTGTATAAACACGTTTTATCATGAATCATTGAATCTAAGTTTACTTAATGACAGGCTTAGCGCTCACACTGTGTTAATTATCTGGAGCAAAGTCCACTTACTTTAGCCAGCCTGGTATCCAGGAATTAATTAATAAAACGTAAAAACAAATTCAAAAGCACAATGTAATCATGAAACCTTCAATCCATCTTACTTAAACAATATCCTATTGTATTATTCAATAATTAATTTATTCGTACTATCGAACCCGAAGGTTCATGAATCCCATACATCACTAACTCACTGGCACTATCGAACCCGTAGGTTCATGGCCGCGTGGACATAAGATACATCGAGTAGTACCAGTCTTTGTATAATTCACCTGTCTCAAATCATGGTTAATGTTATTCTTTCACCTCATTCTTGGCCCATCTACTGGGGCTTTTACGCTCATTTTTATTTTTATAAGAAACTAGCTAATATCCGGTGTGCGCTGCTATGCCTAAATAAATTATGTGTTTTAGGTTTAGTTGAATAAGTAAAAGTAAAAATAGTTATACATTTATATCGTTACTGTCTTTAAATACCCCATGCTGATTACCCGGCATTGCCTGGGAATCTACGTATTCCGATGTATTTGGCATAAATGAGCTGAAAGACAAAATTCGTTATTTCGAGTTATGCGTACTACTGCTCTGCTTGCACGGGAATCTACTTATCCCGATCTCTTTGACACCAATGAAAGACAAAAATGGTTATTGTGAGTTATCCATAAAAGATAAACATATGCTTTCGCGGGCTTTTTTGTAGAGTTTTTTTTTTAGATATTCAATTCTGTGTACATTATTTTGGTGTATTTGTTATAGTTTAGGCAGCATAAGCCATTTAAACGTACAAAAAGCAACTTTTATTTTACTTTTTCACTACAAAGAGTGATTTTAAGGGTGAAGGGCTCGAGCATTAAAACTCTCTTATAGCCTATAACCTTCCCGGGAAAATCCTGAACATTTTGCAAAAAGCCCCATCAACATCGACAGTGCACGCTTGTCCGGGAATCTAATTATCCCAATCTTTTTGTCATCAGTGAAAGACAAAAATGGCTATTGTGAGTTATCCGTAAAAGATAAATGCTATCGAGGACTTTTTTGTAGAGTTTTTTGAGATATTAAGTTCTGCGTAAATTAATTTTGTGTATTTGTTATGCTTTAGGGAGCGTAAACCATTTAAGCGTAAAAAAGGATAATTTTCACGTTTTTCACTACGAAAGGATGATTTTTTAAGGGTTTAGGAGTTGAGTATCACAAATCTCTTATAGCCTATGTTCATTCCGGGAATCTCCTGAACATTTTGCAAGAAAAAACCCATCACAATCGGATCAACGGTATGACCGCGCATAAAGTACGAACAAACAAACAAACAAACAAACATTAATTTTTATACTTTATATATGATAGGGTGGTATTTTGGGCTGTTTTTGAAGAATTTAAGCACAAAAAATATGCCAGAGAATTGTACCTCTGGTTGTGTTTTAGACATTAATCTGTGTTACTAATAAATAGGACGGCTCCTTGGTGAAAGTGATTAGACACTCGACCTCTATTTCTGGGACCCGATTTCGTTTCTTGGTCTCTTCATGTAGGATTAAAGGTGGATGAATGGGATCCAGGACAGGTTTGCTTTCTACGAGTTTCTCTCGTTCTCCCCTCCCAAAAACTTAATTCCACCATTTTCCATACGCATTTCATTCATTTATTTTCCTTTCACCTCTTCTATCTCTGTCATGGGGCTACAGCGTGGCTAGTCGGCATCCATATAGGCCTATAGTACAGACCTTCAATAATAAGGGATTCATCTCATCCTTCCCTCTGGCATTAAGCCGGAAAAGAGTATAGATTTACATTTACTTACATACAATGCACCAGACCATTTTGCTAATTAAAGATGAACCTTTAAAATAAACCTTAAACAGAATCAAAGGGTCAGTCCTAGGACTAGCGGATACCATACACGCAATTGGTTCCAACGTTCGCGCATTCAAACCTGGCCGAGTTTCATGGATTGTTTTCAGGGCATAAAACCCTGAGTTCAGGTTCCTTGGGAAGAGAACTAAACGCTGTGGGTCCTGTGTCGTAGATTTAAGACACTGCAGAGAACCTCAAGTCTGAGCAAAATTTGTCGGCCTTTTCGTGCCCAAATTTCAGTTGCGATGCTAATGACCCTACCTGTAAAAATCATGTTTAAATAAAGCAGGTCTAATAGCAAATAGCTCATTCAACGAGTCAGGATTCATTCAATAATGCTTTCTCTAAACATAGCGTTTAATAAGTGGAATATTTTATCCTCAGTTTTTAAAATTGTTTTTCTTCAATTTTATTTAAAGATGATTTAACATCTTTGTGTCTAAGATATTTAGATATAATTTTATATATTTTGTCTTTCATTTGCTTCTGTAAATTAAACTGATAATAATTTTAATTAATTTTGATATGACGAATGGCAAATATCTTGATAATAAAATCCGTACACTACATTTATATTCATGAATTTTGGAAATTTATAAAAAGAGTAATTTGGCCGATCTCTGAATTTTAAATTGGAAGTATAATTCCTAAGTATAATTCTTAAACGTTACCTTCTGAGCCACCTCACACAGTTTACATTTTTTCCTCCTATTTTAAAAGAGTAACGCCGCAAGACATATTGGACCTATATTACCGACGAAACGCTAATATAGAACTAATTGTGGCTGCTAGTACAAAAAGTTTTACTGTAACCTAATAATTATTCTATGATTAAAAAGAAAATTAATTATAGGCCTAATAATATAAATTATCAAAATGTTCAAATATTTACAAAATTTTTATACAAACTTGTTGCTCGGAATTAAGTAATAAAAGGAAAGACGAAGTATTTATAGTCATTATTCTTGGAATTGTGTAGATTAAATGAGACATCTATATTACGCGTACTACTTGTTGGCCGTTTCTTGACAAATACGACGGAACGACTCTTGTAGGCTTACTCAGTATTTCTTCTTCTTCATCGGCTTTCCCCCACTTATAGGTTCGCCGTCTTCAGTTTCCACTTATTTCTATCATTCCAATCTCCTTCTTCCAAATTCATATCATCCGTTATAGTTCTGACATATGTTTTCCCTTTCCATCTTGGTCTGCCACGTTTATTTCTTCCAGAGGATGACAATTGATATATATGTTTTGGCCATCTTTAATTTTCCATTCTTTGTACGTGGCCATACCATTTAAGAGTTTGATTTTCAACCCTCTTAACAACAGACGTAGTGACATTAATTTATTTCCAAAGGAATTCATTTCATATTTTATCCTGTCTTGTTTTTTGAAGCCTTCTTCTAAGATAATCAAATTCAACTGTTCTAATTTTATTTTTTTGTACTTCTTTTATTTGAGTGATGAAAATTCGTCATTATATGCTCTTAGATGACAACCATTGTATTTTCTGGCTTCTCTCAGGAAAATGCGAGATAATTGTTTTAAAAAATAATAATTTTAACTTTTTGGCACATATTCCCCCATTTTATATAGTATACACATAACGTCTCACAATTAACGTAGTTTATAAAACAAATTTTAATTTGGATTTTTCTGACAAGAATTTAAAATGTACTTAAAATTAGATACCATCACATTATATAGTCTAGAGCCATAATTCAGCAAGGTTTATTATCACGCGACGTACTAGTCTGATATTTGATGCAAAGACTTCGTTGAGACCCCACTTCCACAGATTCAACGCTTTCAATTTTTTTAAAATTTCACGGAATTTATGCGCCATGGATAAAAAGAGATGATACTCTGAAGGCGCAATATCAGGGATATATGCTGGATGTGGTAGCAGTTCGATTCCTTCCGATTCTTGAATTTTTATCATGGTTTTTCATGCAGTATGGAGTCCGGTGGATTTAAATCCTCAACCCTGAAAATTCATCAACTCCCTTCAGTTGTTGAGAATAAAAATCCGCTGCAGGCCCATTTAGAATAAACTCCCAGTGAATCACATCTTCATACATATAACATTAAGTAAGTTACATTAAAATCTGACATCTTCCGATTGAGTGTCTTTCCACTTTTCAGCGGTTGCCCTTTTACCAGCCGGCTGCTGGCCCTTCACATCCACATGTGTCAATCACAGAGGTAGATGATCAACAGCCAGTGTAGGGGTGACATGTGGTTAGCATGTCGAGTCCCCCAGCCGTTATAGCTGGTTCCTCAACCTGGAGCCGCTACTTATTGTAGCTACCCAATTGCCTCACGATGCTGGGTGGGCACCGGTCCCATACTGGCCGAAATACCATGAGAAAATTTCTTCCCCCATGGAAACTCGAACCAGCGCAAGTCCCGTAGCTCTGCGCCAAGGCTTCCTACCTTAACCGCTCGGCTACGGCTACTACATCTAATATATAAAAATGAATGTTTGCTTGTTCGTTCGTACTTCATGCGCGGTCATACCGTTGATCCGCTTGTGATTGGGCTTTTTGAAAAATGTTCAGGAGATTCCCGGGATGAACATAGGCTATAAGAGAGTTGTGATACTCAATTCCTACACCTTTAAACATCGCTCTTTGTAGTGTACACAGAATTGAATATCTCAAAACGCTCTACAAAAACGTCTGCGATAGCATATGTTTATCTCTTACGGATAACTCATAATAACCATTATTGTCTTTCTTTGATGCCAAGAAGTTCGAAACTAGTAGGCTACGTAGATTCCTGTGTAAACATAGCAGCACATGGCGAATATTCTTTTAGGGATAACTCACAATAACGAATGTTGTCTTTTAGCTCATTTATGCCAAGAAGATCGAGATAAGCAGACTCCCGGGCAACACTGGGTAACCAGCAAGGGAAATCTTAAAATAATTACGATATACATTTATGATTATTTATATTTAATTTTACTTATTAAACTAATCATAAGAAGTACATTAATTTTTGTCTTTCAGCTCATTTATTCCAAGAAGATCGGGGTGAGTAGATTCCCGGACAACGCCGGGTAAACAGCATGGGGTATCTAAAATAATTACGATAAATATTCACTTATTTAACTAAACATAAAACACATTAATTTTGGTATTTCAGCTCATTTATGTCAAGAAGATCGGGATAAGTAGATTCCCGGGCAACGCCGGGTAATCAACACGGGGTATCTAAAAAATATAAATTTAAAATTATTTTTACTGCCACTTATTTAACTAAACATAAAAGCACATTAATTTTCATCTATTTAGGCGCAGCAGCGCACGCCGGGTATTAGCGAGGTCTGTATATAACTTTCGTTCTGAATAGAAGCAAGCAGCTTTTCAGATAAAATTTAATATTATTCTCTTCAGTACTAGGTTTGAGAAAAGTAACATTTTATACTATAAAAGAAAAATAACATTATGAATAAGCAGAATTGATTTTAAATAGGCGGTGAAGAATAATTCCAACCTGAATTTACGTGATCTGCTGGGAACTCATCATCATCATCATCATCAACAATCACGGATTAAGCCTATGTGGCTTGTTCCGGTCTCATAGATTCTCATTCAAAAGTAGGATACATCTCTTCTTCGGTCTACCAACATTAACGCGTCCTTTTGGTTTGTATTTAAGTTTAATTTTGGGAATGCTATCATCTTCCATTCTTTGAACATGTTCTTTCTATGAGGCTTTTAGTAATAAAGTATTTCCTCTGGGTACGTTACTGGCGTTCCGTAGAGTGAGATGTACGATGGGATTGCCATCTTAAGGCTAGACATCATAGCCCCAGTTGTAAGAACCCCAAATGGAGGGCTGCCTCTTCCGCTCCTAAGGACCGTTGAGGACTTCTCCTTTGTTACCCCGGGAATGGGTCTCCACATTTTTCCCTGGAAAATGGGTGCCTCCTCCGCACATTTATTTATGTCCTTTGAGGTCTTCACACGTTACCCTGTGCAAGGGACCCTTCGATCAGGTACTACACACCGGGCCAGTGTGACCTGAAGCTTGCGAGGGAAGGAACGCTAGACCCTTTGATGAGACTGCCTCATAGAGGGTTCATCCGCTACCCATTCTGGGAACTCAAGACTTGAATTAAATCCTAACAATTTCTACAAGAAGAACCTTTTTTATTTTATGAAGCGTTCTCCTGCTTCAATCCATCCAGCATGGAATGGCCGAGTCGCGAATTCGCGACCTAGAGTCGGAGAAGTTTGCATCCTCTTAAAACTACTCTTATTTTTTAATAAAACATTCTTATTATTGTGTTTATAGTCAACCATATCTATAGCTACTTACAGTTGGACATGTTGGCTTACATATATATATATATATATATATATATATATATATATATATATATATTTATTTATTTATTTATTTAATTCAATGCCACCATTTGTCACCTCGACATTTCTGGTATTCTCTCCTTGCACTGGTGTATTATAGCTCATTTCTGAGGTTGGGGCACCTGGAAGGCAGGGTTACGCTGCTACAATGAAGCGATGGGTGATGATGGTAATGATGCGCAAGGACAGGTCTTGATTCTAAACTTATTTTAATGTCTGCAGAATGGATTTTAACAGATTGCCTAGGAAAATCTGAACTATCAACCGAGAGGAGGAAAAGAGATCGGGGACGTCCATAAAAGAAATGGACACAGCAGCTATGATACTTGTAGCTGGAACGAACCAATGTTTAATTGCTGAATGGAGGAAGAAGTAGAATGTGATAATGATGGTCAGATGATATTCGGGGACCGTTTGGGCTTTAAAGTTTCCAGACTTTTGTTGTACTATTAAAAAAAACTCCATGGCGCGACATACCTTGGCCCTTGGCCTACCAGCTGGCTGCTAGCCTCATATACACATGCGTTAATCACAGAGGTAGACGATAATCCAGCCAGCTTAGGAATGACATGTGGTCAGCATGTCGGTCTAGCAGTCGTTATAGTTGGTTTTCATAACCTGGAGTCGCTACTTGTTATAGCTACTCAAATAACTCACGATGCTGGATAGGCAGCTGTCCGATACTGGTCGAAATTCCATGAGAAAAAATCTTCCCCATAGAGACTTGAACCAGCGCAAGTCCCGTAGCTATGTGCCTAAACCACTCGACTAAGGTGCGTTGTCTTACAGTTGAGGAAAAAAAACCCGAAGAAAACCTCACCCAGGAAACTTGTCACGGCCGGGGATCGAAGCCGGGCCCGCTGCACGCTACCTCGAGACCAGAGCAGTGGACCATATTGGCATGTTGCTTTCACATATTTTGAATCTCGTATATTCATTATTATTTCTTTGTTTATTGACAGCACAACGCTTAATTAAGTATTTAGCTGTCTTTGGGAAGCAATATAATTACACTGGTCAACATGATTTTTGTCTCACGAGTACCAATAATTGTACTTAATGCAGTTTTGTATCGAGTTTTCAAATATTGATTCGAAATTTCTCCATCACCCACAGTTTTCTTTTTATTTCAATTTCAATTAATGAATTTAAATAATTTTTTAAATAAACTTTTTCCATCCATTTGTCCATTGCAAAATAAAACTAAATGAGCTAACTCAAATGGTTTCAGCTATGGAAAAGAGATATCAAGGCAAATGGAATCCTAATATGCTGGCCGATTATTGTTGGACCATCAAGAGGGATGCTCCACAGGCGAAATACAGCACAAAATCGTCATTTCTTACTTTCTAGGTGGGTCCGAATGTTCGAATACTGTGTAGTTACGAATGTAGAAAATATTTAAGTGTTTGAAATTATAAATTCCTGTCTCTCGGAAACCTTGCGTGATGGTGAAAACCCGATATCATATTTGAATTCAGGAGAAAATATACTTTTACAATCACATATTTTTGTTTCTGAGACAAAAACAAGTTTATTTTTTTGTTGCTTTGTGTTATTAAATGTCAACTCCGCCAATTTGAATTAATGTGCTTTAAAGTAAACAAGCGGTGCAACTGCAACGTAGGAGTGGTATTGTGCCAGATATTTTCAAACAGCTGGTACTTTACCTATATTCTATTTGTCATCGAGTTGATGAGAAACGAGAGAGAGAAAAAAAAGTGAGCACACAAAGTAATATAAAACTTAGTTGGTAACCAGTTTTCCAACATCAATGGAAATCCAATCAAAAGAGTACATACCAATTACAACTTCTATATCATTTAGTGGAAACAGCTTTCTCATTGCATTACATCATCCACTTCCAATTCTAAAAATTAGATCGAAAAAAAAACAGCATTTTGTTTTTTAAAATAACCTACTCAACAAACTAAACTTCTGCAGGTGGATTAAACTGTTAACCCATGATGTGTAAATTAATTCACCATTATATTACTTTGACACGGAATAGAATAGTAACATTACGAGCGCATTTCGAGAACAAACTTGTCGTAATACAAAAAAATAACACCCTGAATTTAATCATAATTGAAATCTCTTTCATTTTGGGGAATTATATAAGAATCAAATTCTACTTTTATGAAATCTGATTATTCCGTTTATTTATACTCCTTTCAAGAAAAATAAATAATATAGAAATAATATTTTAATCCAGCATTTTCATGCTATGCTTACAGCTTTACTAGGGAATTGTAGGTGTGGTAGCTTCCCGTTGTTTTCCACACCGGCGCAGGATGATGATGATGGTCATATGATTTCGGGGACCGTTTGGGCCTTAAAGTTTTCCTGACATTTGTCTTACAGGTGAGGAAAAACCCCGATAAAAACCTCGCCCAGAAAAACTGCCGCAACCGGGGATCGAACCCGGGCCCGCTGCGTGACAAGGCAGCACGCTACCTCGAGACCACAGCGGTGGACAATATTTTAATAAATATAGTAAATATGTATAATCTGTCCGTGAATTGTGTATAGAAATTCGCCAGCTTTCCGAGTAGACATGTTTCTCGCTTAAAGCTCTGTTCTCACTCCTGCACCTTCCCTTCCGCGGCCTCGTTGGCCGTGCATTTTTGCCCGCCTCCTGCGTATATGGCTAATTTCGAACAGCTTATCTACAGATTTTACGGACAGATTATAGTAGATGTCTTAGTAGGAGAAATGATTGCTGATGAAATGTTGGCTTCAGAATTTATATAGGTTAGGTCATGAAGGCAATTTAGGTTCTTTTCATAGGATTGAGGAATCTTGGTGAGAGGTCGCTTCAAAAATGAATGTTTATGTTTAAACACTTGACTTTATTTCCAACTATGTCCTTCCAATTCAATTAGCCTTGTCTGTGGGAAAATCGTCACATCCTTATTTTTATACTTCTCTTCTTCTCTAATAAATTATTGATGAATATTATAAATTTTCTAATAATTTATTTTAATTTCACTCAACCCAATACTGGGAAGGAATTCTGGAACAACTGAGGAGCGGTTGCTTCCTTCCAAGCCAAGTTCTCTTGCAGGAATGATGAAATCGCCATCCTAAGATTAAACGAGTAAAAGGATTACAGCAAACACCCGATTATCCGTGCGCGTATTATCCGGGCATGACTCTTTTTACTATATATTTTAAAAATTACTGTATTTTGTATTGTTATGAAATAAATGTTTTTTTTTTAAACCTGCTACTGTGAACTGCGCTTAGAAACTAGCACAATAGAGAAACTGTTTACAAAATATTTATCTATTAGAAATACTTTAATTATGATATATTTTTATTCAACAAATAATTGACAAGCCTCATGGGCTAGTGGTCAGCGTTCACTCACCACCCCTTCCCCTGACGCGTTTAACGGTACGAACCAACATTCTTACAATAAAATACAATTTCGGAAATTTCCGTTGCGTGAGTCACTGAAAGTTTGTTGTTACATAACTGTTATCGGCAGAGATTTATTTTTGAAACCACAGATATGCTGTGGCAATGGGTTTATCACTGGTTATCGGTGGTTACTAGTGTGGTTATCGCTGATTGTTTGTGTTGATATCGCTGGTTATAAGTGTGGTTATCGGTGGTTACTAGTGCAGTTATCGCTAGATACGACGGCCATTTTTAATAACTGTTGTAATCAGAGTGGTCATGACAGGAAATAGTCATACTTTTTTCATATTTATGAGTAAAATTTATTAATGATAATTACGACTCGCACCTAAATACATTCAATGTAACATTTTATGAATATTTGTTGCATTTAAATAGTGTTAAAGTAGGTACATACATTTCTGGTCAATGTATTCACGTAGACTTTCACGGCCGGAGTTGCTATGATGATCTTGCTGAAGATTTTTGGGCTGTAGGCCGTGGTCGTGAGGCTTGAGACAGCCCTTGAGGATGCCAGACGCAGTCTTTGGCGAAACGTCGGGGAACTACAAGCCTCACGACCACGGCCTACAGCCCGAAAATCTTCAGCAAGATCATCATTTCTGGTCAACTTCCACAGCGCCGTATAACTTAATTGGATTATCCGTGTTTTTCGATATTTCCATCGTCGCAATCAATACTGGGTATAATCGGGATTTTGCTGTATTGTCACATGACCATATGCTTTATCCGTATTGGTCTATTCTTATGTTAAATATGAGATTAAACCTAATTGGTCAGATGAAGGTTTTAATTACTCTCATAAGGAATAAAATTTACTGTATCTATGTAAAATATGAATTACTTAGGTTTTATTGAAGATTAATAAAAGAAGGTTTGAAAAAAATTTACAACAATGACTTAAAATAAGTTTTATGAGAAAATGTTAAAAAAATCTTTATCTATTAGAAATACTTTAATTATCATATATTTTTATTTAACAAATAATAGACCAGCCTCATGGGCTAGTGGTCAGCGTTTCTAACTACTGTTCACGAGGTCCCGGGTTCGACTCCCGGTTAAACCATAGGAATGTTTTTTTTTTAAAGGGAATTATTCCTGTTGTTGTTCATAGTCTGGAATTTAGGTTAAGAACTCTCCTCGCGTTTCGTTATTATTTATCACCCATCATATCATCGGGACAACGTAACTCTGCCTTCTAGGGGCCCCAAGTTTAGAAGTGGGTTACAATTAAACCAATGCCAGGAGACATCACCAGAATGGTCGAAAAGACAACCTGGAATATTGAATAAAAAAACTATAATAAATATTTATATTGTATTAAATGTTAAATTTATGCATTGAATGTTTTATATATAAAATGATTCCTTTATTTTAATTTTATGATGTATTCCTTAAAATCCTCCTTTAACGTGACTCCCGAAAATATTATTACGGTTTGGGCATGTAATTAGAATGGAAGACGGAATTTTACTAAGGAAGTTACGGGATGGATACCCGATGTCAGACACAATAAACGGAGAGCAAATGGAAACTGGAAAAAATGAACATGAAGATACACTGGACTAAAAGGCCTTCAAAACATAGATGCATTTTGGTCCAGAAAAAATACAACACTGTTGAATCCTAAATAAATAAAAAAAACATAAATAATTAGATGTTATATGTCAAATAGACCAACTTTAAACATATATCTCCTCTAGGTTTTCAGTTTCTTAATTTTAATATTGTCTGTACAAACAAATTGTTTGATTTCACGTGTAGATAACTTCATTTTACATGTTTTAAATTTAACCTCTCCCATTGGAGGCATTTTTATGTGACACACGCCCTGATTGGTTATGATTTGAATTGAACTCTCTATTATACAATATTTCATGACCACACAAGGACATGGTAGATCTTCCGGAGGAGTGATCGGGCTCAATGCTGGGTCCACCTCCGAGACAACACAAATATTGACTCACACATTCACGCTACACAAGGTGAATATGATGCTTTTTATGAACATGTGATGTCCTGGGTTTTGATGATCCTTGAAATTTGTCTTACAAGCGAACAAAAACTCGAAAAATCTTAACCAGGAAAATTTACACCACCGCTCGGTTTTTAAACGTTTCCTCGCTTCTGTAAAAACCACTTCCCAACCTCGCATCGTAATATACTATTTTAATAATGTCAAGTAAATAGAAACAGAGATCTTGTTTTTATTACAAGTAACTTTTTTTTACCTCTTTCACAGCTGACCCCTTTAATCTTCCTGGGAAAACAAAAACGTGGTTTTGTTTTGCATTAATCTGCAATCTTCTCCAAGATAAATATCAGACTATATTTCACAAAATTTATGTTCACAATCCTTATACTGGGGAATATCCCATTACACAAACAATTACTTGACCTAAATGTTTCAGCACGCTGCACAGCGCAATTTCTCATATCTTCTATGACGTAACAAGGATGAATATAAAGCTTTAGCGAATAAAAGTCAAACTGCGGCACTGTAAATCAACTTAAAGACTATATAAGAATGTATATCTTTTTTTTTACAGTCTCCCATATTAAAACTCAAAACTGCAAATTTAAAAAAAAAACGCATATGTCCGGAATATATTTTTCTGACATAAGTGGCGTTAAAAACAAACAATTTATTTTATGCTTCAATATCTTAAACTCTTAACTCGTATCCTATATGAAATATGAAAAGTTTGTTTCTCGTACTGAAAACAACATAAGGTCGATTTGCTCTAAGAAAAATGTTAGTAGAAACACTTGCAATGCTCCATTTTGATTATTGTGATACTCTTTCTACTGACCTAAATAATATTCTTACCCAAAGACTTCAACGTGTTCATATTCTTGCATACGTTTTATTTGTGGTATTCGGAGATTTGATCACGTTACACCATCCCTGGAACAATCGTCATATCTTCGTCTGCAAGATCGTAGAACCATCCATTCCCTGTCTCTTCTCTATAAAATATTGCACACATCATTTTACCTTATTATTTATCACACCGCTTCACACACAGAAAAACAAAAAAAGAGATTATACAGACAATAATAGAAAGTATACCTACATATGGATCAAAAAGCTGGACAATAAATGAAAGGATGCAGAAAAGAATCTTGGCGACAGAAATGGATGGATTTCCGAGACGTATGAGAATATCCAGGCTACAACATATTCGAAATACATATATCAGACAAGAAATGGATGCACAAGAAACTGTTATCGATAGGATAACAAAGAAAGCTTTACAGTGGTATGGACATGTACAACGGATGTCGGAAGACCAGTGGCCTAAACAGGTGTTGGATTTGATGGTACCAGGCAGAAGGAAGAAGAGGAGAAGTAGAAGAACATGGTATGAGGGAATATATGATGCCATGATGAAGAGGGGTATGGAAGATAGACAAAGGGAAGATAGGAATCTCTGGAAAGCAGGAATTAAGGGCAAACTGCTGTAAAGTGGAAAGCCTGTATTAAGTATTAAGTAATTCACTAGATTCTCTGATACACATAAATTAGTTCCCCGATCCTAGCAGCACACTGTATTTTACATTCCTCATCACACTACCTCTTACTCGAAATCTTTTACATTTCTCTTGCTAGAACATGGAATTCTCCTCCACCCAATGTCAGAGACGGCCAAACTTCACCATTTTTCAGAATCAAATTGAAAATTATTAACAGAAACACCTCACTAATATTACTTTTTATCTATTAATAATTTGTTTTTTCATTATTTAATAAAAATAGTATTCAGATTTGTCAATATATTTACTTAATATCTTATATATAAGCAATTGATTAATTCATTAGAGTTTATTACTTTCTTGTGTATAGTTTTTTCTTTTCTTTTTATGTATAGTAGATTCGAGCTGTTATTCCTTTGAGTATACATTATTCCATTTTTGGCATTTTTTTCCTGGTATTGGCGGATTCTTAACTCTCCTGCAGTTGAGGCGCCTGGGGAAGTAACGTTACACCAATGCGATGATTGCAAAACAAACGACACTCCTTAAACCTAAACATAACCTAACTTCCAAATCATGAGCGAGCACAAGAATAATTATTTTTAAGGGAAAATCTCTCTGGGTTGACCGGAAATGGAACCCTAGATCCCATGAATTGTAGTCAGAACTCTGACCATGAGATCATTAAGTCGATAAATACAATGTTATGTCATAATTTATCTTTAAGAGTGCAGAAATGTCACTTCCCCTACATAAATTGAATGTATATGCGCATTATAGTGCACTATCAATACTTCTAAAATTCATATTTCTGCTTCATCTATTCTTCCTTTATCTTATTGGTTTCTTTTCTAAGTTCGTTGTTTAGTTTCTTGTAGTGTCTTTTGGATTCTTATATATTGCTATTTTACCATTCTTGTTTCTTACTTCCATCTTCTCCAACATTTTTTTCTGTGACTCATGGTTTCTTAATATTCTTGTTCTCTTTGTATCCTATTATTTCATCTGCAGCTGTAGGCCTATGAATAGAACTTTTCAAACGACTCTAGTGTTCGTTGTTATTGCCAGATGGGGTTTCCAAGTTAGAGGCTTTATTTTATTTTATTTTAATGGAATTTTCTCCTTTCCTCTTCAGTTTTAAGTTTGTCCTAGCGAAACGGCTTTGTTGTCTATCATCCTCTTATCTTCTTCAAGGCAAATATATATTTCTCCTATTATTAAGCCATGGTCTGAACTGATATCCGCTCCTGATAGGTCTTCGCATTTTTCAAGCAATTTCGAAATATTTTCTGTATCAGTATGTAGTCGTTCTGGTATCGTTTGTTGTCATAGGGCTTACTTACGTGAATCTTATTTTTTTATGCTGTTGAAACATTGTATTTCCAATTACCATTGAATTCCTTTTACAGAAATTCACCAATGATTCGCCTCTCTCATTCCTTTTACCTAACCCATATCTTCCAAATGTTCTTCAATCTTGTCCTCCTCCAACTACAGCATTCCAGTCACCCATTAGTATAACACACAACCATGATATGGAGGAGGTAAATTATGCAGGAAATTGTTGGAAAATATTAGCTCTGGATAGAGATGTATAGAGAGCGTATGTTATTTACGCATGTGTAATAACTTTCCTTCCCCTCTGACTCTCTACAAACAGAAAAAGTCTGTCACGCAGGAATTGACTAGGCTAATTCCTCAGCAAGTTTAATTCATGATCCAATTTTGCTGGTTTACAGAATATAACTAACTAACTAACGCATAGGCACTATCGAACCCGTAGTTTCATGGCCTGTCTGACATAAACTCTCCATAGATACCTATCCTGAACAAATATTTTCCAATCATTCCCTGTATAATCTACTTCCCTCCAATCATGGTTAATGTTATTCTCCCACCTCATTCTTGGTCAACCAATGGGTCGTTTTCCTTCTGATTTTCCTATAAGAAGTTTCCATGCACCTCTTTCATTCCCCATCTGTGCCACGTGTCCTACCCACCGCAATCTATGGGACTTTACTGTTCTTATTATATCTGGCTTGTATAAAGTCCTCATATTCCATGTTTATAGGAACATGTTCCTGTGTTTGAGCCTTTGGCATAGATTCCCTCAAGTAGTCCCCGCCCGGAGAACCGAATGGGGGGCTACTTTACCTCCGAAAATTTTACTCCAGTGGGACCCATGTCCACGTTTCTTGACGGTTGTGTTTTCACAGTGAATGATCGTCACTCTTTCGACCAAGCTACTTTTTTCGTCTGGCTTATCATCTTCGACCAGTCCGGCACGGGTAACCCTATCGGCAGCAATGCTACCGTCGGCATAGCTGGGGTCATTTAAGCACAAAAGCCACTCCACGACGACAAGGTAAAGATACCATGGAGGGTTACGGGATATATATTTCTTCTTCTTCTTCTAAATCATAATTTGTAAGATTTTCATCCTGTTTATTTCCAAAATCACTCCTCGGAGGAAGACGTATTGGATGTGCATTCATTGTCTATCCATCTCTTCGCTGGTCTTCCTCTAGTCCTTCTTCCGACCATTGGTCTATCTTCTTTAGCTCCTTTTGCAAGTCGGTTGTCATCCATTCTTTTTATGTGACCCTTCCAATATTTTCGTCTATCTATAATAAATTTGGTTACGTCTTGAATATGACATTTGCCCCTAATTTCTGTGTTGTGTATTTTGTCAAATAATATTCTTAAGATCTTCATTTCACATGTGCTTATTATTTGTTTAGTTTTTGTTGTATCAGCCCTAGTTTCTGCTCCATATACGATAACTGGTCGGAATATATATATATTTTTAAATTGGAATAATTCAATTTCTGATCCAGCGCATTAAAAAGTTTCGGAGCGCAGTGAAAAACAAAGAATGTTTTTTTTTATTTCGGGTTTCAGGTAAACCACAACTTCTAATGTTCGGATTTCGATTTTTTTAGGAACCATCTTTCTAGTTCTATTTTAATGGCAAGGACCCGATACTGAGTTTCGGTGCGAAACATTATCGAAAATTGCGATAGCTAGAACGATTTTTAAACTTTTGTTTTAGGTGTATGAGTATATACCTAATGGTTTGATTTTACTGTTTTACGAAGGCGACCTTACTTTTTAATCGACTGATGTACCCCAAATTTGGTTGTGATAAAAGAAAAATGGTGGCCGCTAGAGCGTTAAACACACACAAAAACACACCCTGCATTTTTCTTGAATATTATTTATTTTTCCTACATGTTGGACCGTCACTTTTAAAACGACACGTAATATACTACATTTATTTTAAAATACCAAATGAAATTAATCTCCAAATGAACTGAATTTGGTTTTGCGCATATAATTAATTTGTTCTCCATTCTATTGGGATAAACTCTAGGGCATGATCAAAATAATAATACATATGTAGTACATTATCAAAATTAAAGAAGGCACTGTCACTACCAGTAAAATGTAAATGTATTTTATGTAAATTACAATTACAGAATTATGTAAAACTGTAGTGACAGTTCAATTTTAATTATGCTAATAACATAATCCAAACCCGTAGTACTGATTTTATAAATTAATTCTGTAATTCCATCTCATAATTAATTTTAATTCAATAATTTCGCCAGGCTCTCGCTTTTTTATTTTGTTATATGAAGGGTACAAAAAAAAAGAGGTAAGTAATTTTTTTGTCGAAATGGAGTTTGAGGTTTTATTAGATTCTCCATGGAGAGTACTATCATTTAGAAGTGTGAAACCGTAAAAGATAAGACGTAAAAGATTGACGTATAGGTAAGGAAGTATGTATGTTGTACAAATAAAACTACGTTTTCTAGATTTCAAGGAAAAAGAGACTTACTGGTTATTTCTCTTTACCCTTAATATACAGTAGTTAATATACAATCCAGATATTTAGAATTTTCTATAGGTTATCACTATTGGCGTATATGGCCTGTGAATGTCACCCATCTTTCGTTATAGAATTATTATTTCTTTACTGTATACAATAACGGCTAGTGTATTACGTAGTGTTCAATAACTAATGAAACAATAACGGTTAGGTCCACGTAACAGTAAATCTGAACGTTGTATGTATGTGCTGGAAGAGAAGACCTGCGATTACTTAACTCTGCCAGATTCCAATTAATCTGGCAGTATACAGTACACAATAATATTAATAATAATAATAATAATAATAATAATATAATTAATAATAATAATAATTAATAATAATAATAATAATTCATTCACTTTGAGAATTTTCCTCATCATTGAGGCTTTTCTCCAACCAATCGTAGTATCATCATCATCTGCATTCATGGATTAGGTCTGTTGACCCGATCCGACTTCAGCCCATCTCTTTCTAGGTCTGCCCATATCCCGGGTGCCTTTAGGTTTGTATTTTGTTATTTGTTTTGGATATCTATCTTCATTCATCCTGTCTATGTGTTGCTTCCATTTTTGTCTATATGTATCTATTTTATCAGTTATTGCAAATATTTCAAGTTCCTGTCTTATTTCTGTGTTCTTGATTCTGTCTTCCTTAGTGCACCCTTTAACAGATCTCAAAAATTTCATTTCTGCCGCTGTTATCCTACTAAGATCTTGTAAGTTATTAAATATAATGATTGAAAATAATGAAATAAAAATAAATGTTCTTCCTTTATTAATATTTTTATAGCCGATTAATGTTTTAAATTCTTTGTGAAGAGCATCTAAGATTGAATTTCATAAGATGAATTTTTATGTATCCAGGCTTCTGAACCATACAGCAGTACCGGTACTGCCAACATTTTATAAAATTTTAATTGGGTCTCTCTTGTTGTTTTGTTATTTAGTGCCACATATTCCCTGGAATTTTGCTATTTTATTATTTATACCATTATCATAATTAAATGAAATGTCACATCCTAGATAATTGAGATGGTTCACCTGTTCTATGATTTTGTTTCCTATTACTATTTTCGATCTGATTTGATTTTTCCCTTGGAATGCCATTACCTTAGTTTTTTCTATGGATATTTTGAGATTATATTGTTTACATATATTATGTAGTTTAAAAATATTCCTTTGAAGTTCGTCTTCTGTATTTGCTATTATTACCCGGTCATCAGCATATAATAATGTTTTCAAGTAGTGTGTTTTATCTAATTTTATTCCTTTATTTGTTTCTTCGTTCCATGTTTTTATTACATCATTGATGTATAGGTTAAATAAGACTGGAGAGATACTGCATCCTTGTTTAACTCCTTGATTAGTATGAGTTTTATTTTTACTTACTTCACTTCTAGTCTTTATAACAAAATTTGTGTTCCAGTACAAACTCTTTATAGCTGCTATTAAGTGTTTCGGAATTCCTTTTTCTTTTAAAATTTTCCAGAGTTTTCCTCTGTCTACTTTATCAAATGCCTTGACAAAATCAATAAAAGCTATGTGTGTTTCCTTGTTATATTCTCTTCTTTTGTTTATAAATTCTTTTATCGTAAATATATTATCCATACATGAACGCCCTGGTCTGAATCCACTTTGTTCTTCTGTTAACATTACCTTTGCTATTTGTTTTAACCTAAATGTTAAGATTCTTGAGTATATTTTATAGCCTGCAGTTATAATGCTTATTCCTCTGTAGTTGTTGCAGTCGTTACGTTCTCCTTTCTTAAAAATAGATTGTACTATTGCTGTTGTCCAGATTCCTGGTATTGTTGCTTGTTTCCAACATAAATTTAAAAAATGTAATAATCTCAGTTTAAAAAAAAATCCTCTATATTTTACTCGTATTAATTCCATATTAATTCCGTCTATTCCAGCTGCCTTTCTGTTCTTTGTTGTTTTCAATACTTCTTCTAATTCTTCCATTGTTATCATATCTATTCCTATCTCACACTCATATATGTTATCTTTAGTTATTTTATTTTCATTATACCACAGTTTTTTATAATGTTCTTCCCATTGTTTCTCCTCAATTGCATTGAAAAGCCAATCGTAGTAATTAACATAAATTAAAAAATAAATATAAATGACTACGGACTTACAGACTACCAGTTTGCAACAAACATTCACAAATTTCCCTTAATTAAAGTTCTCCATCGTTCTCTGTCCTGTGTGTCTTCATCTGTTACACCAAATTTCCTCATTGAATTTTGAATGTTGTTCTTCCAGGTTGTTCTTGGTCTTTCTTTTCTGTTCCTTCTTTTAATTTTCAATGCATAGACGGCCTTTGGTAGTCTTCCATCCTGCATTGTTCTTACGTGTCCATACCATTTTAGCCCTCTGTGTTCAATGTCATCCATTATATTTCTTTCTGCATTCATCCATTTTCTAATTTCTGAATTTCTAATTTTTTCCAGTCGAGATTTTCTGACAGCTCTTCTCCAAAAATCCATTTCAATTGAAGTTATTCTGTTGACATGCTGTGTTATTGTACAAACTTCCGATCCATATAGCATTATACGTTCTAGTATGGACTTAT
This sequence comes from Diploptera punctata, assembly GCA_030220185.1. NCBI lineage: Eukaryota > Metazoa > Arthropoda > Insecta > Blattodea > Blaberidae > Diploptera > Diploptera punctata. The sequence continues at coordinate 161,951 of JASPKZ010006846.1, read as the reverse complement.
AAATTACATTTTTGTTGTTAATGATGTTTTTACTTCATAGTGTAGAGTTTAACATCCATATGGTTTTTCTTCCATTACTAATCCTTTTTGCAATTTCTTTACTTGATGTTCCATCTTTCTCTATAATTGATCCCAAATAATAATAATAATAATAGTAATAATAATAATAATAATAATAAATAATAATAACAATAATAATAATAATATTAATTCTATAACGAAATATAAGTGACATTCGCAGGTCATCTACACCAATAGTTATAAGTTAATAACCTATAGAAAATTCTATATATCTCCATTGTATATTAACTACTGTCTACTAAGGGTATAGAGAAAGAACCAGTAAGTCACTTTTTCCTTGAAACCTATAAAACGTACTTTTAGTTGTACAACATACATACTTCCTTACCTATACGTCAATCTTTGAAGGTCATTAAACTTTATCTTTTACGGTTTCACACTTCTACTAAATGGTAGTATTATCCATGGAGAATCTAATTTAAAATTATACAAAACGTTATTATAAATGGTAAAAGTGTGTAGTACAACAGTGGCATAAGAATGTTGTATGGGAAATCGTGACCGACAAAGACTAGACCTCAACCGAAAAAAGTCCACTATTTGTCAATCATAAATTCTTCCAAGTTTTACAGAATCGCAGTGCGCATGCGCAAGTTGCTCTAATGGTTAATGAATCTTCGTTAGAAGGCTCTCAAATCAGAGTAACCAGCTTTCGAAATAAATTCCCAAACGTTTATAAAAATTGGACATAAACTAACTTCCCATTTCCTAACCTAACAAAACAAATTACATGCATATTATTTAATAAACTATAAACTAATTTTATGAACAGCCTTTAAAAAAAATGATGGCGCAACTCTTTATGGTGGAAAGTTAAAAGTTTTGAAGAGCGATTCACACGAGTAAGTTGTTACATGTGCTGTCTCCTTTGAGGTCAAATCCGGCGGCATAAGGGGCGATCATAGATTTATACCAATCGTTATTGAAAGAATTTCAACAAATAAATTTATTAATTGAATTTCTAAGTTAAGAGAGTTATCAGATGACTGAAAGCAAGTAATGGTCTCTTAAACCAATCAATAGTAAATTAGCGCTTACTTCTGATGCAGTATTTGTATCGTTCGTTTCTGTAGAGCAGTCGGTAAGTGCTTTTTTTGCAACGACGCAGGCCCAGGTTCGATTCTGGTCAGGAATATTTTTACATAACGTCGTTATTTTTAATAATGCCTACACGTTATCAGGCTACGTTAAATAAATAAATTTGTATGCATAGGGAAATAAATTAATTAAAGGAAACATATATAATGAATACCGATTGTAAAATCTCGTTACTTTGTTTAGAAAACGCAAGGCAAAACAAGAATGTTTATTTTCACTATTAATGTAAAATGCGTCTGATTAATTTAAATTAAGACAAGTTAATATATAATTTCGTTATACAAGCAAGTCCTGGAATATTGCATCGCTTCATACAGACAGTTTCTAGCAGGGAACGGTTGTGGTCTAGAGGAGGGAGCTTCTATTTCCCATGCAGAAAGTCGCGTGTTCGATCCCGCTGTCATGTTTCTCTCTCTCTCTCTCTCTCTCTCTCTCTCTCTCTCTCTCTCTCTCTCTCTCTCGTCCTTATCTCAATTAATTTTCTTTGTTTTGTTATGGCTTTTGTTTTTTTATTTACAGCATTTACCGCAATACTTATATACCCGAAATTATTTTCCATTGCACGACACACAACAAATAGAACGGATTTTAGTTTCTCAAATAGTTGTATACTTGTGAACCAAACAACTGACCTCTGGTCATGCGCAGTGGCTTCGTTCTGGGACTCGAAAATTAAATGTGCGCCAACAATAATTAATTCAAAGGCTGTACACTAACTTGTCCCATCGGAACCTAACAAAATGAAGTTAATTTCTTAAAATATGAATTAATAGCGAATGTTGGTAATACCGATTTTAGAGCCATCTAGCGGATGTTACATTAAGCATTTGCGCGTCTGTAGAGCTCGATTCACAATACACCGTGTCCTATTCAAGCCTCCCACATTTTAATTAATCATAACTCTCAAAGTATGTGGAATTATGAAATGTGGTAGGTATTAAAAGAACAAGAAGTTCAACAAATTTCTGTTTTCATTGTTGCAGTTAATTCATCTGTCGCATGTTGGACAATAATGACATAAAACAAAATGGCGACTCCTCAGCAACGAGCACAAACTCTTTTCTGGTATGCAGAGACGAAGTCAATAATTACAGTGCAAAAAAAATTGCCGGAGAGAATATGGAGGTAATGCACCTATGGGAAGACCATTAAGGCACGGCTTGAGAAGTTTCTGGCGACTGGAAGCGTTAAAAAAAATCAGGAGTTGCTCGTACACGTGTTTCAGAAGAAAATGTTGAAGAAATTAGAGCAGGATTTCAGAGAAGTCCACAAAAATCAATTCTCCAAGCTTCCCGGCAGTTCAATGTGCCGAGATCAACTGTGTATCGAGTGCTTCATAAGCGGCTTCGTTGTACCCCTATAAGGTGCAAATTGTTCAACAAATAAAGCCAGATGACAGGAATTCGCTATTCAAATGCTGGATCGTATTGATAAGGACCCTCAATTTCTTGGAAATATCTTTTTTTTCTGACGAGGTAACGTTCCATGTATCAGGATCTGTTAATCGGCACAATGTAAGGATCTGGAGTATGAAATATCCACACGTCTACCATGAACACGTCCGGGATAGCCCAAAAGTAAGCTTTTGGTGAAGAACAGGATTATAGGACTTTTTTCCTTCCATGAGAAGTCAATAACTGGCCCGGTATACCAAGGCATGTTGGAACAGTTCTTGTACCCCCGAGTAGCTGATCTGCAACCCCAAGTAATATTTTAGCAAGATGGAGCCCCACCACACTGGAGCCTGGATGTTAGGAATCCACTCAAAGAATCCTTCCCAGATAGGTGGATTGGACGCGGCGGACCAATTTGCTGGCCACCACGTTCGCCAGACATGACCCCATTGGACTTCATCCTCTGGGGGTATGTAAAAGACCGTGTTATTATCCAGGACAAGATCTTCATGATTTACGAACCCGTATCTTTGACAAAATTGCAACAGTACCAATGGACATGTTGGACAGAACGTGACACGAAATCGAATACAGACTTGATATTGTTCGAGCTACAAATGGTGCACATATAGAGGTGTTTTAGTATGTGTCAATAAAAATTCTTTGAGTTTCTGTTTCGTTTAATACCTGCCTCATTTCATAATTCCGCATACTTTGTTAGTTATGATTAATTAAAATGTGGGAGGTTTGAGTGGGACACCCTGTAGAGTATTTGCGTAATTATATAAATATTTATAAATCATAACAAATGTTTATAAAAACAGTTAAAAAATGTTTAATATTGTACGAAACGTTGTTATAAATGGTAAAATTGTGTAGTGCAAAGGTGACAAAAGAATGTTGCATGGGGAAATCGTGACCGACAAATTCTAGACCTCAGCCATTTATTACACGCTTTATATTATCTTGACCTGTATCTATCTATGTAACGGAATCTTTTAACACGATTTTCATCCACTTAAAAATATTGGATCAACTTGAAACTTTGTATACTTTTAAAGAACCAATGACAATACAATAATTTCATAATTTGTTTCCAAGATCCTGGCCAGGATCATCAGGAGTTCAAATAAATAAAGACCGGTATAATAGGTTGCGGATTTATCGACATTTTAGTCCATCGTTGTAAGAAATTAATATTATATCCTCTGGTAGTTCAGTTGGTAGAGCGGTGGACTGTAGTGGTATATAATTTCAGTAATCCATAGGTCGCTGGTTCAAATCCGGCCCGGAGGATTTTTTAGAAGAGTATTACTTTTAGTTCATACTACAATAGTATCGAATTTAAATATATTTACATATTTATCTTATTCTGTAAAATATTAATGACAATTTTATAAACTTACCACTTTGTAATGTATCCAAAAAATATGAGAAGAATACGATTAACTGTAACTATTTATGTACATTAAAATATTCAAAAATATTATAATATATTTAGATAATAATAATTTTAAAAAATATGTAATTATATTCGTTCCTAGACACTAAAAATATAGTAAGCAATTAAATTTTCATGGAATTCTGGTTTATGACAATCAATTAAAATAAAAAAAATAAAAATAAATAATGGTTTAAAAAAACTAACAACACGCTTTATTAGAAAACCAAACTTAAAAGTAAAATAATAAATAATAGTTTAAAAAAACTAAAACAACACGCTTTATTAGAAAACCGAAGTATAAAATGAGAAATATATTTTAATTTTCCAACACGCTTGGGATAAAATTAAAGTGCTCAAGAAAAAAATCATCTCCAACACATCTAGAATAAAACTAGAGTTATCTAAAAATAATAATTTTACCATCAAAAGCGTGGGGGGCGGGGGTTTATGGTTTTTACGTTTTCTTCTTAGAGACTTTACTTTTACCAATATCTGTTTATTATCAAATATATATTAATTGATATAGAGCACCACATGCTTTTGATGGTAACATTATTTTTTTTGTACATAACTCTAGTTTTATTCTCGATGTGTTGGAGATGATTTTTTTGTTGACCACTTTAATTTTATCTCAAGCGTGCTGGAAATTAAAATTATTTTTCATTTTTTAGTTCGGTTTTCTAAAAAAGCGTGTTGTTTTAGTTTTTTAAACTATTATTTATTTTATATATCTATTTTTACTGACAGTTTTCTTCATAAAATATTAAAATATTTTTGTTAACGAATGTATAAGAAATTAAAAATGAGGAAAATTCACTGATATCAAATCATTCAGCCATTTATTAACTACTAACATGTTAACACCCTTCATGTTAAGAAAAAAGTTCAGAAACCTCAGTGAGTAGCTTTAGGGTGAATTGGATACAATTTTTGACCAAATACTTAGCGGGTCACAGACAACTATATTCTAAGCCATACAGTAGTAGTAATAGTAGTAGTAGTAGTAGTAGTAGGACTTTATTAGACAAAACGTAAGATATTTCCAATATTATTTACAAATATGAGTCGCACGGGCAGTAAGCCGTACATGCTGTTGATAGTCCGTTACAATAAATTAATAATTGGTACTAGTGTAAAGAAAAATAAACAACAAAAAAAGCAATAACATTACAATTACATAAAGAAAAGCAATAATATTACAATTAAATAATAACACAATAGCATTACACACTAAAAACAATAACATTACAATTACATAAAGAAAACACAATAATATTACAATTAAATAATAACACAATAGCATTATAAATAATAACACAATAGCATTATAAATAATAACACAACAGCATTATACACTAAAAACAATAACATTAAAATTACATAAAGAAAACACAATAATATTACAATTAAATAATAACACAATAGCATTATACACTAAAAAAGCAATAACATTACAATTACATTAAGAAAACACAATAACAATAATATTACAATTAAATAATAACATAATAACACAATAGCATTATACACTAAAAAAGCAATAACATTACAATTACATAAAGAAAACACAATAACAATAATATTACAATTAAATAATAACACAATAGCATTATACACTAAAAAAGCAATAACATTACAATTACATAAAGAAAACACAATAATATTAAATAATAACACAACAGCATTATACACTAAAAAAACAATAACATTACAATTACATGAAGAAAACACAATAATATTACAATTAAATAATAACACAATAGCATTATACACTAATTAATTTGTATATAATTATTAAGAATTAATGGTATTGCATTTTGATAACATATATTTATTCATGAATGAGTGTTGTTCTTCTTTTCCGCGTTTTGTCCAGAAATTTACCCAAGTTTATCCAATTTTCTGGATTTACCAATAACTCGTAGCATGCCAATCTTTCCCGATTTGAATTTAGAAATCTTTCCGGTAATAACTGACGTCTCCAATATTCTAAATCATTACATTTTCCTAATATATGAATCTCATCTTCTAAGTTCCCGCACATTGGACATATTCGCATATCGTGATCGTCGCTAATTTTTGGAAATTTCCATGTCCCTAGCCTAAACCAAGCAAGCCCTGATCTCTCTTTAAATCCTATGTTGAGTATATACGATTCTTTTCCCCAGACGTGTTTTAGGTCTCTTTGTAAACACAGTGAGCGTTTTCCTGTACATTCGGCGGAAGTATCTTGTTGGTTTATATCTAAGTACCTCCTCCTTATTTTTCTCCACACGTTCTTGCGATTTTCAGTCCCTTTTTCCCATATCCAGCCCATCCCAATCTTTTGGAGTTCTCTCCTAACCTCGTCTGCCCAAAATTTGACATCTATGTTTTTAATTTGGTGGTCGTAACAAATTGCTCTAAGCATTGTTTGTTCACCTTGGATTACTCGCAACCAGTATTTGAGTACAGGAATTTTACAGTTTATGTCGTCCTGGAATGACCCAAATTCATATAAAATAGCCATATGATATATACCTACAGAAATGCGCATAATATGCAAAGTATATTAGTTAACTCGCTGCAGGATTGTGTTATTGAGATTGTTCTCTGAGGGCACCAATATGCATGGTATCTGTTGGACACCATTTCTCACAGTTCACACAGTTTTTGTCTAGTTCCCCAGTCGTTACAGCTGGTTGCCTCGGCCCAGTATCCACAAGTGAGAAGAATCCAAATACGGTAGTTTGGCATTTTGAACTTTAATTTTTTTTTATAAGTCTAACACCAATTATCTTTCTCTCCATGGCACCACAGGCCTAGAAGGCCCTTGGCCTACTAGGTATCTGCTGGCCTCACATACACGTGCGTTAATCACTGAGGTAGACGATATAGCCAATATAGGGATGACATGTGGTCAGCATATCGGGTCCCCAACCATTACGTCTCGTCTTGACAGTGTATGTCTGACATGTGGTCAGCATGTCGGGTACCCCAGTCATTACGTTTTGTTTTGGGTCAGAATGTCGGGTTACCCAGCCGTTACAGCTTGTTGCCTCTGCCTCTGGCAGCTAGCCCAATATCCAAAAGTTAAATAGTGTGACATTTTAGTCTTAACACTTTTTTAAGTCTAACACTAATTCCCTTCCTCTTCATGGCGCCACATGCCAGAAGGCCCTTGGCCTAATAGGCATCTGCTGGCCTCAAATCCACATGTATTAATCGCTGAGGTAGACGATGATCTAGCCAGTGCAGGGGTGACATGTGGTCAGCATATCGAGTCAGCCAGCCGTACGTCTTGTTTTTTCGTGGGTCAGCATATCGGATCCCCCCAGCCGTTACAACTCGTTTCCTCTTCCTTTTAAAGCTAGCCTAATATCCACAAGTGAGAAGAATCCAAATAGTTGAACATTTAAATCTTAAGACATTAAAAACAATATTTTTCTCTTCCTCTCCATGGCGCAACAATCCTAGAAGGTAATAATAATAATATAGTAATTACAGATAGAAAAAGATTATCAAAATAACTTGCCCGGATCCTTGGCCTATTAGGTACCTGTTGGTCATACGTCCACTTGTGTTAATGACTGAGATAGACGATGATCTAGCCAGTGTAGGGGTGACATGTGGTCAGCATGTCGGGTCCCCCAGCCGTTACTGCTGGTTGCCTCTGTCTTTGGCAGCTAGCCCAATATCCACAGGTGAGAAGAATCCAAATAATTAAAAGGACTGAAAATCGCAAGAATGTGTGGAAAAAAATAAGGAGGTACTTAGATATAAACCAACAAGATATTTTCGCCGAATATATGGAAAAACGTTCAATTGTTTTACAAAGAGACCTAAAACAAGTTTGGGAAAAATATTCATATATACTCAATCTAGGATTTAAAGGCAGATAAGGGCTTGCTTGGTTTAGGCTGGGGCATGGAAATTTCTAAAAAGTAGCGACGATCACGATATGCGAATAGGTCCAATGTGCTCCCGTTTTGAAGACGAAATACATATATTATGAAAAATGTAACAATTTAGAATATTGGAAATACTTCTAAATTCAATGCGTGAAAGTTTGGCATGCTACGAGTTAATGGTAAACCCAGAAAATTTGAAAAACATGGGTAAATTTCTGGACAAAATGCGGAAAAATAAGAACAACACTCATTCGTGAATAAACAAATATGTTAGCAAAATGTGTTGTTTTTTGCAAATGCCCCAGGTTGTCTTTCGACATTCCTGGTGTAATAACCTTCATTTTTAATAATTCTACACAGCCTAATTAATGTATAATTTAATTGTATTGTTAACTAATTGTAATATTTTTTACTTTATATTATTATTACCAAACAGTATTTTATTGATACAGACTCTCAACAGCACGTACGGTTTACTGCTCGTGCGACCCATATTTGTAAATAACAATGTATGTAGTATCTTACTTTTAGTCTAATAAAGTCCGACTACTAACCTCCGCAAATCCCGTAGCTCCGCTCCAAAGCTTGGTACCTTAAACCGCTCGGCTATGGCTCAAACCTTATTTATTTGTATATTATTTCGCCTATTTATGAGAATCTAGTGAATTCCATTCGACGATTAGATTTTAATAAAATATAGACTACGTCTTGCTTTAGAGAAAACTTTCTATAATATGAAATCAAAACATGTTAATAAATTCAACAACGTCATTGAATAAAATGTGAAGGTTTATTTTTTTTTCCGGAATGAATGATATGAAAAATCATTTTCAAAATCCATAAATTTGGAAAGGGAGTAGTTTTGAAAGTCACAGTACAAATTTAATGCTCCCCACCCCACAATAATCAAGTCAGTTGAAACGACTCGCGATCCTGCTCGGCCCGAGACAATAAATCTGAAGTAGCAGCCTCTGCCAATTTTCACTTTTTCAAATAGCTCCCTGGACGACATTACTCTGTGCTGCTTCCACCATCAAGGCAAATACATAAAAATGATGATTTTGGCAACATTCCAGACAGCACTCCCGCCTCCAGATCAACCCCTGACACACTGACCTGTCCCGCATTAACTCCCCCTCTCATTTGTTTATGTTGTTATTGTTCGTCGGTAAAGAAGTTCTCTGTTTTAGAATGATTTAATTTTACGCAAGAGGGCATTTACTTTTAACTTCAACTGCAAACATGTGTATTTCACTAATGATTACTGTTCCTTTTGTTATCAGTTTATTGAACGATAATCGGCCGCGGTGGACTAGTGGTTATTCTCCTTGCCTCTGGTCCCGAGGATCGCGGGTTCAAACCCGGCCGGGGTCAATGGATTTTTTTAGGATGGAAAAATCCAAGGAGCAAGTCCTCCGGGAGGGACTTTAAGCCGTGGGTCCCAAGTCGGAAGATTTTCAGGCTCGTAAAAGATCCTTAAGCCTGAATGAAGAGGCCTCTAAGCAAAATTTACCGAATTTTCCCGTCCTAGTACTACCTAAGTTTCCTAGATGTCAGTATGAGGCGGAACGCTGACCACGGACCACTCAAATGACATCTATACGAAAACAAGTAACTAAATTAGTACGGCTCAAATCCTTCCCTGTAGGGGGAGAGTGCCTAAATCTGTGTTAAGGGAAACATGGGCTTGCAAGAAGAAGAAGAATATTATTGAACGATGCTCTTTAACAACCAATATATCTATCTATAATGGCGTAGCCTCTCCTTTGTTAGAGGTCACTAGGCCACGTTAATTTTTATTTACCTTATTTGCTCATTGATGTCATAGATGGCGTGCGGTCAACACATCGACCCAACGAGACATCTAACAGGCAGGTATCGTAATACTAGAACGTCGAGGTCGGAAAATGTTGCTTAGAGGCCTTTTTATTCAAGCTTAAGGATTTTTACGACCCTGAAAATCTTTAGACTCGGCACCCACTTAACCACCAAAGTTGCAATTAAAATTAAATGGTTAAAGTACCGACAAAGTTTGCTCATACGCCTTTTTCAGGCTTGTGGCTCTTTACGTCACGTAGATACACTTTAGTATGAAGCCATACTCAGGATTTTTACATTCTGAAAAAGTCATCGACTCTGCCCGGGTTTTAAAGTGCGAAACTGGAAACCAGAGACGAGCACTGGTCCACAAGATCCGGTCAATAATAATGCAACATACAGTATAACTTCCTGCTGACAATGGAACCGGATGTGTAAAGTTCTCAACAAATTTTGAAAAAAAAAATCAGGTTGACTAACAAAGGGACTTACTGGTAGTACACGCTGAATAATAAAAAACTGATTAAGTAATAAATTGATTTGGTGTTTACTTGATGAAAATCCATTTTGTATTTAATACATAAAACCATTTTATATGATTTTCATAAATATTTATTTTATTTAGCATTCATTACAGATTTTTTAATATATTGTATCTTCATTAGAAGAATGTCATATAGAAAAAAATAAATGTACTTATGACATTCGTCTGAAAAAGATACAGTGTATTGAAACAGCTGTTATGAATGTTAAATTAAATAAACATTTATGAAAATTATAAAACTTTGATGGTTTCATTTATTAAAAAATTGATTAAAAACTCCAAGCACGACAGACCTAGAAGGCCCGTGGCCTACAAACTGGCTGCTGGCCTCACGTCCACATGTGTTATTCACCAGAGGTAGATGATCATACGCCAGTGTAGGGGTGACATGTGGTCAGCATGTTGGGTCCCCCAGCCGTTATAGCTGGTCTTCGCAACCTGGAGTCGCTACTTATTATAGCTACCCAAATTCCTCACGATGCTGGATGGGCACCGATCCCATACTGGCCGAAATTCCATGAGAAAATGTTCTTCCTCCATGGGAACTCGAACCAACGCAAGTCCCGAAACTCTGCGCCAAGGCTTCTTGCCTTAACCACTCGGCTAGTGCGTGGGACAAAAATTGATTAACTGGACTTATTTTGCAATATTACTTTTGGATATCGGCCGCGGTGGACTAGTGGTTATGCTCCTTGCCTCTGGTCCCGAGAGTCGCGGGATCAAACCCGGCCGGGGTCGATAGATTTTTTTAGGACGGAAAAATCCAAGAAGCAAGCCCTCCGGGAGGGACTTTAAGCCATGGGTCCCGAGTCTGGAGATTTTCAGGCTCGTAAAAAGTCCTTAAGCCTGAATGAAAAGGCCTCTAAGCAACATTTACCGAATTTTCCCGTCCTAGTAATACCTTGGCTTTCTAGATGTCAGTATGAGGCGGAACGCTGACCACGGACCGCTCAAAACGACATCTATACGAAAACAAGTGTAACTAAATTAGTATGGTTCAAATTCTTCCCTGTAGGGGGAGAGCGCCTAAATCTCTGTAAAGGGAAAACATATGCTTACAATACAAAACAAAATACTTTTGGATAAACAGCAGATCTAACACTGGGGGCATTATTTTGACTTTATTAATTTACACTTTTAAACATATTGTAATTCTGTTTTCCTAATTGATATAACTCTTGTACGTACGGAATTCTGCAGATTTTATTCATTGTCTTGTACTAACGTTACATCGTTAGGAATTATGTCCAATTCTGTCTAGTTTTCGACATTTCTGACATTCTCTCCTGGTATTGGCAAAATTGTAAGCCACTTCTGAGGTTGTGGCGCCTGGAAGGTGATATTATCATGGATGATAAATGATAATGAAGCAGAAGAGAGTAGTTAAACTTAAAACTTAACTCAAATTCCATAACATGGGTGATCACAGGAATAATTTAATAATTTACTTTAAGGAAAAATTCTTGTGCTCCGACCGGGAATCGAGCCCGTGATCTCATGAACTGTAGTTAGAAGCTCTTACTTACAAGACCACGAACCTCATCTCATCAGCAAATATTAAAATATTTAATAATGTATCTTTATTAATTCGAATACCTCGACTTAATAAAAATTCAGAACTTGTTTAATAAACCATATTGAGATAAAATGACTAGGTAACAGCAACATTTCCGAGTACCTGACTTCTTCGTAGGCCTACATTTTTCGCCTTTGATATTTTTATGAGTGCTATTAAGATGAAGATATTTTATTTAATTAGTATCGACAAACATCTCTCGTTCTTAAATGTTTCATAACATTTACTAGTGCATCTACTAGATAAAGAATTAGTGAGGAAACAAAATACAAGAATTATAAATAATTAAAATTGTATCTATGGTAGAGTACAGTAATATGGTTGGTTAAATGTGCGTTTAGCTATAACCATTAATCAAACACTGTTCGTAAAACTCGCTCAAGCCAGAATCAACATGGTTGGTGATATGTATGACATACAAACTCAAATTATGTCTTTTCACCTCATATAATATTCTATTTCCAGTGTTACATATTGCAATAATCAAATTTATACTAGGCCTATATTTAAAAAAAAATGTTTCCTCAATAAGGGATTTGAAACTTCGTACATTTCATGCTATTGGTTTGCCTTTCTCTTCTAATTCAATTGGATGAACGAATAATTAATTTAAGATTGGATTTGTACAAATAATGTATGAAAATCGGCATAAAAATAGTAATTTAAATAGTGAATGTTGTATTATTAAAATGGATTTCTACCTTATTTAAAATTGATTGCAAAGTAACATAGCCTAATTTAATTATATTTAGGGTATATGCAATATTTTTCTTGTTCTCATTCTCTCACTTTCTCTCTCTCTCTCTCTCTCTCTCTCTCTCTCTCTCTCCTCTCTCCCTTTCTATATATATATATATGACAAGATAAGAAAAATAAATACCTGGACGGGATCTGAACCCGACCTCTGAGTTGATATCTCATTGCGCTACCACTTACGCTACCAGGCGAATCCAGAACAAACACTTATTTTTTTCTTATACATATTCTCTATTATTACCAGATGTAGCGGGGACACGGTCTCCACTGCCAGCTAGGAGCTACTATAACAAGTAAGCGAATTAAAGAGAATATATATATATATATATATGTGTGTGTGTGTGTGTGTGTGTGTGTGTGCATACACATGATAGGTATATGAGAAGTTTGTAGGCCTCCATAATTAGGCTCGCAAATGATCATAATTGGAAGGCGATATGCATCAACCGGCTATGCACCATTATGCAAGTTTCGAGAAAAATACGTTTAAAGTTTGCAAATCTTCACTATTTATTGTAACACGAAACTAACAATACTCGATATGAGTTATTTTCTTTATTTGACAGTTATGTATCAACAATCTAAGAGTGGGAACATTTGGCGCTTAGCTGCATGATGCAATATTTAGATTAGCATTTCTAAAGGTCTGGTTCCATACCCTTTTTTTTGCATAACACCCAGTCTCTGATAGGACTGATGGAATTTACATTTTTTTAATAGTAAGTCTATATTTAAACATTTGGCGCTAAAAGTGTGCGTAGACATTAGGGTTATAACTTTTTGGACTTTTGTGAAATAAAATATTTTCTGTGCAATAAATGGGTTAACTTTTACTTAAAACAATTGAAAAAGGCCTTCATTTCACTGAGCGTCAAGAAGAGGTCACCCCAAATGTATTTATATATCAATATTTAATATAAATTTGGGGATGACCTTTTCTTGATGCTCAGTGAAATGAAGGCCTTTTTCAACGGTTTTAAGCAAACGTTCACCCATTCATTGCACAGGAAATATTTTATTTCACAAAAGTCCAAAACGTTATAACCCTAGTACACATACGTCATGAGCCAGTGCAACAGATGACATCAAAATCTCATTTTTTAAATGGAGTTTAGCCGGTTGATACATAACATCGTCCAGTTAATAGATAGTTAAAGCTCATTGGAGAACTTTGGGATAGTAGGAAGTTAAGGCTCCCACTTTTTTCTAGACAACTGGCACTTTATGTCAGCCGAGTTATCAGCTCTGACATGACGGCTGTCTTTATCATCAGAACAAGCATCTGGTACTCATTTCCGTTAGTGACTGAGTCGGCCCCAGGGACATGGTGCCACCAGAAGATTTGGGTCAGTTTAAAAATCCTGACCCTTCTGGAATTCGAAGCCTGGACATTTAGGTTTGTTGCATGTCTTAACCAGCTATGCTACGGCGTGTCCCTTTATATATATATATATATATATATATATATATATATATATAGATAGATAGATTGATAGATAATGGAATTTATTTCCTTTTTTTTCAGAATTAAGAAAATACATATGCATTTACATTGCGCACGGGCCTGCTTGGCCGTACGTGCTATATTTTTCCAAGAATAAAAAATAAAACTAATAATATAAACAAATACCCACAACTACACCTGTATCAAAAAACACTAACAGGCTACATATAAGTAAAATCTATGTCTACACTAAATCACAATAATACATATCTATATTCATCCACATTCCGTACATTAATATTAAAAAAAATGCTAGAAAACAAATTAGAAAAAAAAACACACACACCCATACACCCACACACCCCCACACATATACACACCGCACGCTCATACCCCCCTCCCGCCGTCCCTGCAGACATTAAATGCACTATCAGACTATTCAACTTATCAGACCTACTTATTATATAACATGATTAAAGATCGAAAACAAAGACCATATTGAGATTCTTCTTATTGTTAATACATATATCCTTAATCTACAATTTTGTTATATCCCAATTTTCTTACTGTACCCAAAAATTTGCATATATATATATGCACTGTATTGTTTAAGTTTTCTCACAGATTTCCTAAATTAACTCAGTAACAATTTGAAGTATATTATTATAACAAGAGTGACGTCATGAGTTTAAAATAATGGACAAGTGGAATCGACTCAGTGTTTTAGAAGCAGCTTATGATTCGCAGTTAGTAATGTTATTCCAGTCAAGAGTCTGGAAGGGCGCCAAAACGTCGTTATGGCGATAGTTAGTGTCATCAAGAGCCTGGAAATTCTGCAACCAGCACGACCTCTCTGTCTTGGGGTTGTTTCTACACTGTTTCCACTTGTAAAAGTAATTTATCTGACATACTATGAGACGATATACCTCCCACAGTAATACAGGCTTCAAATGTTACCATTTCGTTATTATGCCAGTTTATTTATTACTCCATCTATAAAACATCTGTACCAACCAAATAAAAATACATTCTCGGTTGTGAAATATGTTTAATATAGATTTAATTATTCACATTCTAGCTTATTTGTGTTGATCTATTCATTTATGCATTTTTTTTGCATACCGTAGAGCATAAGATTAATAAAATAACCAAATAAATAACTATAAAAATATTCATGATAAGCATACCTAAGAAAATATAAACTTGAACTATTAATTAAATATAAATGGCGGTCTTAAACTTTTGATAGATACGTAGTTCCATTAAAGGCTCCAAGTCACAATCAGCATGTGCCAAGTCACAAAAGTAATCTACAAAAAAAATGTCGCGATATGACCATTAGAGTTAAAGAGAATATCGAAAAAGTAAGAAATAAAATAAAAGGACGCGTCATTGCTAGGAAACATTTCACCGCAAACCTTTAATTTATTTTGCAATTAAATTAGAAACGGAATTGATTGAGTATACATATGACTGTAAAAGAGTAAAGTGATCCCACGACAGGCCTCGAGTGGGGTAGTGGGAGGTTAAGGCTCTCGCTTTTTCTGGACAATCGGCACTTGATATCAGCCGGGTTGTCAGCCCTGCGTGACGGCCGCCTTTACCCCAGAACAAGTGTCTGGTACTCATTTCCGTTAAAGGCTGAGTCGACCCCAGTGTCATGGTGCCGCCAGAGGATTTGGGTCAGTTTAAAAATCCAGATCCCATCGGGACTCGAACCCTCGACCTTCCGGCTTGTAGCGCAGTGCCATAACCACTAACGCTACGGCGTGCCCCCACATATGACTGTATACAACATATTTATTCCCACTATACCTATTCCGGATTGAGCTTCGAACATAATCTATAATTTAAAATATATTTATTACTATCTTGTTCATACCCAGGCTTTGGATACTGGGAAATACATTTAAAAGCCTATGTAAGTTCGATCCACTATTATTTCTGAAATATTATAGAAATGAAATTGTCAGATCTGATGTACAATTGTTCGAAGATTGTCGAACCTAACTCGCAAATGTTTATGATTTGTAAGTTAAAGAACGCAGAAAAAATTTCCATCAAAACATTGTTACGCAATAAATAAAATAAAAGTATACAAAGTACACAACTTGTTTAGTTTTATTAATACACTTTATTAAACATTCCTTTCACTAAAAGGTCTTAAAATGCCACCCGACTTTTCATCTCAAGGGAAAATTCACTCCCGTCGCTTCGATCCGGACGTGCTTTATCAACAAAACGATTATTTGACACTATCGAACCCGGATATTCATGGGCGCTCGAAAATAAGCCTCCAATCCTGAGCTAATGTTTTCCAATCATCTCCTGTATAACTTACCTCCCTAAAATCATGGCTAATATTAATCTCCCATCTTATTCTTGGCCTACCTACTGATCCCTTCCCTACTGTTTTTCTGCGACACGCCATAGCGTAGTGGTTAAGGCACTACGCTACAAGCCGGAAGGTAGAGGGTTCGAGTACCAGTGGGATCGGGATTTTTAAAACTGACCCAAACCTTCTGGCGGAACTACGGTCGACTCAGCCTCTAACGGTAATTAGTACCAGACGCTTATTCCGGCGGTAAAGGCGGCCGTCACGCAGGACTGACAACCCGGCTAACAAAGTGCCGATTGTCTAGAAAAAGTGTGAGCCTTAACCTCATACTACCCCAAGGGCCTCCTAAGGCCTGTAGTGGAATCACTTTACCTTACTGTTTTCTACAAGAAGTTTACATGATACCGTTTTATTCGCCATTCGTGCCGCCTTTCCTGCTCATCCCAGTCTACAAGATTTAACTATTTATTACATATGGTTCCACATAAAAACCGTGTAGCTCACTACTATGCAGTCTTCTTCATTCACCTGTTTGTCTCTCTTTCATAAAAAACTTGTAAGGACTTTATTTTTAAATACTCGTATACTTTCCTCCTGTCTTGAAGTAGGATAATGTGTTTCGCATCTAATTAATATAACTGAAAGAATAACAAATTTTATATATTTTTATTTCAACTTTTTTTAGAGGATTTGGGGAATCAAGAGCCCCTGTAATGACATAAGTTTCCAGAGTCGAGCATATGTTTAAGTTCTCTCTGAGCATCATTCTGATTATAAATGTTGTTCCTAGGTATTTGAATTCTACAACTTCTTCTAAAATTACCTATATAATTTTTTATTGGATCTCCAATAATGTGGACCCTATTTCAGCATCCGGTATGTTAGGGTTTTAGTTACAATATAATTAATTATTTACAGTAATGTAGAGTAGGGTTAATTTCTAGCGTTACGTAATAACGTAAAATTTACCTATATTTTTTATGTACTTTACATTTCCGTGATACTCTATATAACAACACAAACAGATATAAGACGCAGAAAGAAATTAAATTCTCGCGGTATCGTCATTGATAATTTATTCAAGAATATTTTTTTTATAGTTAGACCTACTGGTATACAAGCAAATATCGTAAATGTGATTTGAACTAGGATATTTGAACCTCCCAAAAAATGAAACAATACATTATATTATTAAACACTGAATTTATTTAAGTGGAATAAATGAAAACAATAATTATAAATTGGAGTTCTAACAGTCGCTTAACATGTTCCATGAATGGTGTAATGAAATGAGAGAGGGCGACAGAATTCAATTGTGATCGTGAAAAATTACATAAAATTTCCAAGCCTTAACACAAGTTCATTATTGACATTCCAAGTGATTAAACAAGATTACCAGGAATTAAGTCATTGAATTACGTCACATTCCATATACGATTAATATTAATTGGGCTGCAATATTGATCTCATTTTTGCTTGAATTGCTCGATTAACTTGGTTCACCACTTTGAAAATAAAAATCATCTTCATCCCTACATTATTTCAATTAACATTAAACGAAGTAGGAAGACCTCTTATTTACTTTCCATTGCATTCATTCCCATAATGACTTTCTTCAAGAAAGTAAGCATGACGAAAATATCAATAAAATTAGAATTCAAGTTTTAATATAAAGTATTAATTCTTCTTCTTCTTCGGCTTTCCCCCACTTATAGGTTTACCGTCTTCAGTTTTCATTTATCTCTATCATTCCAATCTCCCTCTTCCAAATTCCTATCCTCCATTATTGTTCTGACATAGGTTTTCCGTTTCCATCTTGGTCTGCCACGTTTATTTCTTTCAGGGGGTGTCCATTGGTATATATTTTTTGGCCATCTTTCATTTTACATTTAGTATTAATTCTAATGTTTAATATTGTCACTACTGTATCCGCTTATTTTATATAATAAGTTATATTGCCACTGAAGACGTGTGGGTAGGATTCAGACGAAATGTCTTTAAATTAATTCACAGATGTTCACACAAAATTTATAAATTTCCTTTATTTTTTTCACTTCAAATAACCGACGTCTCACTGATTTCTCCTAATAAAGTATATTCCTTCACATTTTTTTATGTCACTCAGTTCTTTATATTTGTTGACTGTTTCACTTAGAAGATCATCTTGTCTTCACACGTACGAGTATGTCACTTTTACTTCACTCTTCGACACTACTACAACTCTACGGACTCTTGCACTTCCTTATATATGCGAAGGTAGGAATAATCTGATATCCCGGTAGAAACACTTCTCAAGTCGAAGACTCGAGAACCGACTTTTCCACAATGGAGGCATAGACGCAAGTGAACATTTCTCCGCGGGCTTACCGATTCCTGTGTCGTCAGCTCACAAATCTGCCCCTACCATATAACGAGAGAGAAGAGACAAAAATAGCAAAATTTTTATCATTTTTTTTCTCGTTATTAATTAAAAGGTTTATTCTCGCCGCTATTTTCAGAGCCGCGGCGTTATCCAGACGGAGTCTCGTATCACATCACTGTATATTTATTTCCTTGTGCCTGCAAACTCTATGCAATATTTGTGCAAATGTATTTGTGCTGGTTGAGTGGAAGAGAGGGACTTATGGCCTTAACTCTGCCAGAATAAATAAAGTATTATTATTATTATTATTATTATAGTCTCGCTGATATGTTCTAGAGAAATAGCTCAATTTTATCTTCATAACTATGAAAGTCCTATGTTTTTAAGTGCTTATTTCCGAGATATAACTTTATCTTTTTTAATTAAATAAAGGCTACTACAGTAAGCATATTGCATGTTATACAGTATGAGGTCCACCGCTGTAGTCTCGAGGTAGAGTGCTGCCTTGTCACGCAGCGCGCCCGGATTCGATTCCCGGTCGGAACAAGCTCCTGGGTGAGGTTTTATTCGGGGTTTTTCCTCATATATAAGGCAAATGTCAGGACGTTTATGGCCCAATGGTCCCCGAAAATCATACGCCGCCATCATCATCCTTATCATTATCATCATCAACCTTCACCGGTGTGGAAAGCAAACGGGAAGCTACCTCACCTATATTTCCCTAGTAAAACTGAAAAGCATAGCATGAAAATGCAATTATTGCAGTGGAAGACCTGCCCTCGGGCAGAATTACTATAGGAAAGAATAGACAGTAAGGGAGTGTTTAGATGAACAAAGCACCGTGAAATTTACTGTAAAATTAAATAATAAATTTTAATCAAATTAAAATAGATATTTTGGCAGGTGCCGTCGTCCTTAACTAGATCAAATGTTTCTATTTAAAATTGTAGGCCTTTGAGGAACCGACTTCCATCTTCAGGAGGAGTAGCACACATCCTTCTGCGACGGTACTTGCCAAGGTATTTATTTATTTTAATTTATAAAATTATGTAAGTCTACTTATTACTAAGCTAAGTTTAAATTTTAAACTATATAGTTAAAGAGTGGGAAAGACCTTTGGAAATATTACGAACATTCGCGATTGGCTCTAAAAAATTAGTAAGGAAAACTATAAAGCCCACAAGAACATCATATGACCATTATAATCATCATCTTATTCGCAATGTTAGTATCAATGTGTGCATGAACAGTGTGTTTCGTCTTAATGTTGTGTTGTCTTGGACAACATGGAAATATCATCAGGAAAATAAAAAAAACAATGACCTTCAAGGGCGCTCATCCAGTTCGGTCAAATATAATATTAGAAAACAAACCTATAGAACAAGTGGTAAGATATAACTTCCTAGGTTGCGAAATATCATACACAGCGGAAACAGATATAAATAACAAACTAAATAAGTTTAATTATATAACAGGAACATTAAAAAGAACTTTGAAAAATAAAGCCAGGAAAGACACTATAATAAAATTATACAAGACAATGGCAGTGCCTATTATTACTTATGGATCCGAAACATGGACAGTAACAACACAACAATCTGCCAGAATACAAGCTGCTGAAATGAAATTCCTCAGACCAATAGCAGGATATCAAAGAACAGACAAAAAACACAACACAGAATAAGACAACAACTAAAAGTAGAGGAAATTAAAGACAACAATAGTGAAATACAGAACAAACTGGAAAGAACACTTGGCAAGGATGACAGAGAATAGAATACCAAAAGCAGCATACAGCTATTCACCACGAGGAAGAAGAAGTCTGGGAAGACCAAAGAAAAGATGGAAACAGCTGCAATTTGGAGCCGGAACAGGCTAGTAAATAAACCTAAACCGTGACGAAGAAGAAGAAGTCTTGGAGGAGGCACTTGACATTGAGCTGATCACACTCCCTCTCCCGACCAGTCGTGCCACTGTAAGGCCTGAGTGGCGTGTGACACGCAAAACTACCTATAAGGTGAGAGGTTAAACTGTGTTAATGAAAAAAATCTGATGATGTTAGCAATGGATATGACATTAATTAAAATTGTTAATATTAAATATCGAGGATATTATTAAAATAAATACCACTGAGATAATTAATGTTGTTGCTGCTGCAGCTTATGAAATGTTTTTATGAAGTAGGTTTAAAAAGAATCGTAACTGGTTTGAGTTCAAGACCTGAAAAGAAGTTTTAACACAGAAAGGGGAAATGGAAGTGAACAGACAGTCTAAGGATATTTTTTGTCACACTGGTGGCGACACTAAGTGCATCTCCAGATCTCTTTTCCTCCGTCTCCTGTTTACCCGCTCTCCTGGAAATGACATTTCACAAGTCTAAATTAAATAAACTTACCTTTATGTTATACTTTTGCTAACATAATTTCACATCTTTTAATTACTAACATTTCCTATGTTTAAAAAAAATTCACCTCCATTTTTAAACGTACGTATTATTTTATAATCGAGTACCCATTGCTAAGAATATATTTTTTCATGCACTGCACAAGACTTCACAGTTCATAACCTTAATTCACTAGATACTTAACACCTAATGGTACATCGCGCTGGTCTTGGGGATAACGTCATTGTACCGTACGCAGAAGACTCTTGTTCAACTCCCGGTCGGCCAAAGTTTTCTGGGTGAGGTTTTATCGGGATTTGTCCTCACCTGTAAAACACATTTCAGCAAAAACTTTGATGCTCAAATTGTCTCTGAACTTTATTTGGACATCACAATCATCCATTTCATACTCGCCTTGTTTATTATGAATGAGTTAATGGCGTGTCTCGTCTTAAATGTTCGTGTTGTATCGGGGTGGCATTGACATTGAGCTGATCACTCATCCAGGGAGGCCCTTCATGTCTTTGTGTTGTCAAAAAAGTATCTATATGAATCAAAGTTAAAAATCCTTTCCCGGCATCGTGACCCGTATGATCCGTGTGGTGTGGGGCATGTAAAAGTGTGGTAAATCCCAGAGATTATTCTAATAAGATTTAAAAAAAATAGATGATACTCTATTTATTATCATTATTATTATTATTATTATTATTATTATTATTATTATAAAATCAGGACTTTAGTCGGAAAATTAGAACTATAGGTACTCGTCTAACTATTTAAAACTTTCCAGACTGTCTCGAAGGGAAGAAGAAATAATGTAAAGTGATCCCAAAACAGGCCTTAGGAGGCTTTTTTGATAGTAGGTTGTTGAGGATCCCACCTTTCAGGACAAGTGACGACGAGAAATCGGCCAGATTGTCAGCCCTACGTGACAACCATTATTTAGCTAGAGTACACATCAGTATTCATTTCAGTTATTGGTCGAGTGAACCCCAGGACTACTGTGCCACCAGAAAGTTTAAGCCAGTTTAAAATTTTTAATATTTCGTGAATCGAAGAAGGAAGTTGTTCTGTAGTCATTTTTTGAATCCTTTTTCTTTCAAGTCTATTGCGGTGTGGGAATAAAAATAATTTTAATGTATCCTAATATTTCTTATACATATATATATATATCATCATTATGAACAAATTCGTTTTAGGCCATGTGGCCTGTACGGTAAACCTAGCGAAGATGGTCTTGGTCTTTCCACCGGTGTTTTGGTCTTCCTTGGTCCCTATGTCCAGTTGGGGTATATTGGAATGCCAATTTTGGAAGTCTATTTCTTGTCATTCTCCTCAGATGATTCTTCCATTCTTGTTGGTATCTTCGTATATCTTCATTTAAACTTGTTACTCCAAGTTTTCCTCTGATAATAGTGTTCCTTTGGTGATCCAGTCTATTAACTCCTAACAATGATCGTAAGAAGCGCATTTGGCTTACTTGAAGTTTATGAGAGTTTCTTTTATTTAAAATCCAAATTTCACTTCCGTATTTTAGAGCAGCTTTTGATGTGATGTTATGTAATCTTATATTTGTCTCTGTCATCATCTGTTTACCAAAAGTCTTCGTATTACCCCATTCATTTTATTATATTTTTGTAATTTTGAATCAATGTCACTTTTATACTCTGCAAATACACTTCCTAAGTAAGAGAAATCTGACACTTTATATATATATATATATATATATATATATATATATATATATGTACAGTATATACATATATATACTTAACTTGCAGATTTTTGACCCACGTAAGTGGAACAGCGTTGGTCCTGTAAGAGCCGGTGCGACCCGGTATAGATTTTCACATTTTAGAACTTTCGTAACCCCTTTCTATAATTCTGTAACTACCACTGCTGAGTACAGGCTCAACTAAAGCCCTCTGTAACATCATGAAACAATTGAAATCCATAACAGATAATAATGAAATGTTTATTTATTTAATCTATTAAAATTGTATGTACATATTTTTAGATTCTCCCATGTAACTTATAGGCTTATAGACAATGTGCTAGATGATACATATTTATATTATTTTCATGTTATTTCTAGTGTTAGAGAAAGAACTACATTTTTTACACGCTTAAAGGTAAAACAGTAATTCAACCAATGAAAATGCATTCCATACAACTGGTTTGTTTACATTACAACTGGAACGTAGCTCGGAAGAGGTATATAGCCAAACAGTCATTTTACCTTTTGCAAGCAAGTGTTGTTTTCTATTATCAAAACTGAAGTAGTAACTGGTCCATTAAGAAATGCAAGCTTACAAGTAATAATCATTATTTAACATTATGATTTCAGCTCTTGAATTGGAATTAACAAAATTCTTAACAATTCCTGGCCTTTCTAAACGATCAACATTAAAGTGAACCGAACAAGTTGCAAAAAGAAAATAGTTTTTATGCATAAATTGCTGCAGCGGCTCGAAGAATACGTGAAGTGTAAGGAGGTGTGGTCTAACAGTGGTTCCAGCTTATCAATAGTGGAGAAGAAATGAAAGGATCACTATGTTCTTGAAGACTTAAGATATGTAATAATGAGTGTCTGGCGAAAAACCCGCACAAAACTCGTAGCCTATCAGGAGAAATTGGTGCATCAAAAGATAGAATACATCCTTAGATAAATACACTTAGAAAATAATATATAAGCAGTAGATACGTAACTCATGAGTTGACATCTGAACAGGCTAAACACTGAGTAGATATGTCGTCAACCAATAGCTAATTCCATGATTTATCAGAATTGTCATATGCAATGAAAATGGATATACTTGAGCAATCCTGATATCCTGTAACAGTGACTCGATTCCTGTCAGCATGCCAAAGCTATCCTTAAACAAAATCGGTTCAGCGCCAAAGGGTCTGGTGGATTTTGAAAGTGTATTTTTATGTATCTTCAAACAATTTCAAGAATGATTTACCCTATCTTTTATTTTTTTATCACATTGTATTTTATTTTCAATATGTTAATAGTAAAGAAATTCCATTGTGCGAGGGTAAACAACGCTGTTCACCAATAAAGTGATTTTTGCCTTTATGTCATATGCACATACCGATTACAATGGTCATGTTACACTTACTATTCAGTCTTGGTGAAACCAAAAGCGCGTGGCAGGAGGGAACATTACCGAGTGGGGGAGGGAACTAGTAACCATGCAAAAAAACATTTTCTTATTAATAATTGAATAAATTGTTATAAAAACGATGCTATTCTATAATAAATACTCCAAAATTATTAGACACAACTAGTAGATAAGAAAATGCAACATCTAGTAACTATTATGTTTTCTAAACTGAAGGTAGTTATTGGTAGTACCTGTAACTCGCCCTTCCCCCTTATCGCACCATACACCATTGACCCTTAAAATGCGGCTAAAGAAACCAGGAATGCACAGTAAATGCACATGGAGGAATATAGTGAGTTGTATGGCCTTGTTGGTTGGGTTATATTTAATCACATTTTATTTGATGGACGTTTTAATGAGTTTTTGAACATGTTACAGTAATTATTACGGTTATACAGGGTTTCCAACAAATGCTCTTCCGGGTTTCGAACACGTGTAATTTGCGTTAAAATAAAAACATGAAACTAATACTACTGGAAAGAGAAACTCTAAAGTTTTAGTTATAGTGTATCAGTTGGGAACAATGACATATAATTACATACAACACTGCATATTATTGAAAATGAGAAAATGGCTGGTATAAAGGATAGGCGAGCGTTCTGTGTTCTCGATTATCATGTTCATCAATCTGTAATTGTTGTTCAACGACATCTTTGAACAAGATTTGGTGAAGATCCACCCAGTGGTCCTTCAATACATAAGTGGTACTCTGATTTTACGACAAGAGGGTGCATCTGTAGGAGGAAATCTTCTGGACGCTCTACTGTAAGGGAGGCAACTGTAGACCGGATTCGTAAATATTTTACACGTAGTCCTCAAAAAAGCTCACATTGAACATCTGTAAGGTCTGTAACCAAAATGTTTTGAGTTTCTCTTTCCATTAGTACTAGTTTAATGTTTATAAGTTTATTTAAACGCAAGTTACACGTGTTCGAAACCCGAAAGAGCATTTGTGGGAATCCTGTATAACGTTTATTTTTTTCTTTAATTTTATCTCTCCTTTATATGAACTATTAAATATCCCACGCCTCTTGGGCCTTAAAGCGAGTCGACCTGTGAGACGAAGATTTTAAATTATGGATAACACAAGTAATTTTAACTATATAAATCTTAACGTTTCCTGTCATTACAGGTAATGAAAATCCCAGAAAAAATCTCAACTAGGACACTTAACACAGTCAGAGATCGGACTCTTGACCGTTCTATCGGAGGTATCGACTTTACTTCTAAACTAGAGCGGTGGACAATAGGCCTATAAGATGATAGTGTAACAAAATAAGTAATTGTGAGCTACGATGTTCTTTGAAACTCTACACAAAGCATTTCCTGTACCTTGAATCTCTATGGAGGTGGAGTTAATTTTGTCGGAGAATTAAAGGTCCTTCCTCGGATGACAGAAGATATATTTTTTGTCGTTGTAACCGCGGCGGGAGAGACAAATGAAGGATAATCTCGAATAGGAGGGAAATGTGTCGCGACCAGTCGTTCCATTGTTAATGTACTCTTTGTTCTACTAACTAGGTGCCATCTGCCAGCAAAATGTAGAAATGAAGATATTCAACCTTTAAAGTAAACCTGCAAATTATTATTACTCTTAAGCCTAAAGTAGACATGTTATAATTGCAGCCGGGAACTATACTCTTTGGAGCTAAGTCTCAGTTGTAATGTAAACAAACCAGATGCATAATTGCATTTTCGTTGGTCAATTAATGGTTTTACCTTTAAGCGTGTAAGAAAGTGTAGTTCGCTCTCCAACACTCGAAACAAAGGAAATAAAAATTATAAAAAATATATCATCTAGCATATGTCTATATAAGTTATATGCGAGAATCATATAACAGAATATGAAATTACAATTTAAATAGAATAAATAAGCATTATTTTATTCTTACGTATGCGCATACACAATACATCGGAATATGAATTGTATTAAAATGGCAACATTTCTGTGGACATTATAAAGCAAAGTATTTGAAAAGCGGAGAGAAACAAATTATTTTCACTATTTAACTCATGCCCCAAATGGGAGTCAATGGCCATTCGCATTTCAGTGATTTTTGATTTACAACCAATCACAGTCGTGTTTCGCTTAAAATTTACCAACCAAAGTTTATCGTAATAAACAAAGCACTTCCTTTTTAACATTCTGAATAGGTCATAGGAGATAGAAATATCGGAACGGCGAAAATGGCGGAAGTGGCAACCCAATCTCTGGGGATGAAATAAGAGACCCAGCTCGGGGAAACTAGAGTGAAGTCTTCAACGGCAGAAGGCGGAAGAGGCAACCCACCTTGTGGGGATAAAACACAAGGAAGCAAGTCCAAAGGCTTTAAGGAGGCAGCCCCTCCAAAGGACTAACCCTGCAGAACGATAGTAGCGTACTCAGGGGACACTTCAAAATACTTACAAGCTCCAAAGAGATAGCCGGACTGTCCATATCCTCACAAAAATAAAAAACAATGGCCTTCAAGGGTGCTCATCCAGTTCGCACAAAGATAATATTAGAAAATACACCAATAGAACAAGTTGTAACATATAACTTCCTAGGTTGCGAAATATCATACACAGCGGAAACAGATATAAATAACAAAATATATGTTTAATTATATAACAGGTACACTAAAAAGAACTTTGAAAAATAAAGCCAGGAAAGACTCTATAATGAAATTATACAAGACAATGGCAGTGCCTATTATTATTTATGGATCCGAAACATGGACAGTGACAATACAACAAACTGCCAGAATACAAACTGCTGAAATGAGATTCCTCAGACCAATAGCAGGTTATCAAAGAACAGACAAAAAACATAACACAGAAATAAGACAACAACTAAAAGTAGAGGAATTAAACTCAACAATAGAGAAATACAGAACAAACTGGAAAGAACACTTGGCAACGATGACTGAGAATAGAATACCAAAAGAAGCATACAACTATTCACCACGAGGAAGAAGAAGTTTGGGAAGACCAAAGAAAAGATGGAAAGAGCAGCAATTTGGAGCCGGAACAGGCTAGTTAATAAGTCTAAACCGCAAAGAAGGAGAAGAAGAAGAAGAAGAATGGGTCATAGCATTATTTTGCAGTGATTTCTCTTTAAAAAATACGACTACCAGATTGTATGTATAGTGCATGAATGTCAACACATAGCGCATGCGGGAGTTAATATAAAAACATTTGTAGCAATTGATTATACCACCAAAAATAGAAACCACTGTCTCCACTTTCTTAAATGTATTTTTTCCCAGGTAATAACATTCCAGAAAAATATAATTGTCATATTTACATCATAGGACATCAGAAATGAATTAATATACAGTTTGATGTGTTTCATGTTTTCTCCACTAGAGTGCATTCTTACAATATTGCGTTCCTTTGGCAATAAATAATACGATCTGGTTGCAGTGATGGACAAAAGAAGCAAATGAAGCGTACCAACCGTTTCTCATTTGTTTTCAAACATTGCCGTTTACATTAAATATATAAATATTTTAAAATAACTATAGTTAAATAATGATTTGTGAGTAAACATCTTAATTTTATTCGTTAAATAGTCCTAACAAATGTTACTTTTGATTTCCAAATTCTCTAGATAAATTTGGAAATCACTCGTGGCATTACTTATGACTATTTAACTCATAGACCGATAATTTTGTCTCTTCATGTTGATAAAATTGACTTTTCCTGTTCGTAATGAGAGATATCTCCGCAAATTAACTTCTTTGACGAGGATATCGATTCAACAATGCACGATCGATATGGTAAAGCAGGAAATGTCAAAAGAAAATAACTTCAAAAATTACAACAACAAAAAAAGGGGAGCTTAGTTCTGTTGCTCTAAACAAATATTGAATGTTGTGTAATGAATCTGCATTGTTGTTAATAGTTATTTCTTATACAATCATTTGATATTGATTTTTCCATGTTTAAGAGATTTAAGCGTAAAGATATGCGATTTATAACTATAGAGCCGGCTTACAAATCGACCGGATATAAGATCGGAATACATAACCTCACATTTAGTAAATATTAAACATTGTAATTGTTTTTAGCTTCTAATGTTGTATTATTCGCTAAATAGTCACTCCAAATCCAACGCGATGTTCAGTTTTTTATTAGGCAAAATAACTCGCGACTTTGTCGCTCGTGATTTTTTCAGAAAAACAACTTCGTTTTGTTAGATTACTGTTGACTATTTAATTCATTCCCGAAAGATAGTCAATGACCAATCACGTTTCAATGAATACTGTTTTACAACCATGACACCTCCATCTTTATCGATTTCTCTTTATCAGCTCCTGCTTTTGTAATAAATAAAGCTCCTCCTTTTTAATATTCTGAATAGCTCAGAGCATTATTTTTCTCCAACAAATACATTGAATATAGCAAATAATGAACAGATTCCTTGATTCTACTAAAAAACAAATGAATTAGTAACCTAAAATGTCGATTATAATGTACAGTTTGATGTGTTTCATTATTTCTCCACCTAGGGTGCATTCTTACAATATTGCGATCCTATTTGGGAATAAATAATGTGATCAAGTTGTAGTGAATATACATAGTCTCACATTTCTGATTGTTTTCAAACATCGCCGTTTACACTAAATATGTAAATATTTTAAAATACCTGTAACTATATTTATATAATGACTTTTGAGTAAACAGCTTAATTTTATTCGTCAAATAGTCCTAACAAATGCCACTCTTGGTTTCCAAATCCTCTAGGTAAATTGGAAATCACTCGTGGCATCACTTATGAATATTTTCAGGTGACCGGTCTTTAGTGAAAAATATCCCACATTAATCATAGAAGATATGGTGAAAATAACAGCAGAATTAAAAGGTGAGTTAGCATAGAATATAAATTCTGCTCGTAATGAAATTGTATCGGTAAATAAAGGGATATGGCCATATGGCGTAGTCAGCGGAGTAATATTTTGTGCAAATTTGTTTACAGTACAACTGGAACATAGTTCGAAATTAGTATATATAATTACATATCTGATACAGAAGTGACGACTTTTACATTCCATTAGAAATCCCTGAATTTTTCGGCACCTCAATTAATTAGCATTTTAGATAACGCCAGTACAGAAAATAAACAAAATCACAAAATATTGTACTATAATAATATGATAGGTCTACACCTTGCTGTAATTTCCCTGTGCAGGTAGAGGCTTACCTGTTGCGCTACTGTGTTTCTCCCAGGAGGCTCCACTACCCCGACCTTCCCCATGTGACAGCTTATATTACTATTTCTGTCAACATCATCAATTAACACGTGTGTTTCATTTCATTTGTAATGGTCTACCGATAAAATAAGATCCGCTCTTAACATAGAAATATGTATTGATTGATCCCTGTTCGTCTCACTTGATGGTCCCTTACTGAAGAGTTTCTTAACGAGACTAACTTACGCTTATTTCTCAATCAAATGAAGATCTTGTCTCCATAGCAACGTGGACAAAACAAACAGACCTTATTATAAATCCTGAGAAGTCGCAAGCAATTGTCATCGGCCATCAAAGTCTATTAAACATTAATTATTTAGGTGTATTAATAACATTATCATCATCTGCATTCATTGATTAGGTCTGTTGACCCGTTCCGACTTCAGCCCATCTCTTTCTAGGTCTGCCCACATCTTGGGTGCCTTTAGGTTTATATTTTGTAATTTGTTTTGGATCAATCCGGCTTTTCTTCTGCTGAAGTTTATGAGCAAGTTATTTTTTACTAGTAGAGGTTACCAGCCTCTAGCCAAACCCCTCTTCCTGGAGGGCAGGGAACTGCAATTTCGGAGTGTTCGTCTCCTAGAGAAGTTGCCTTCACTACGGCTATGGGGACTTCTCTTCTCCCCACGTAACCCTGTGTACGGGGCCCTACCCAGGTACTACCCACTGGGCGAGTGGGACCTGGAGCTCACAAAAGGGCAGGGGCGCCTACTCCCTGGAATGGACTACCTCTTTCAAGGGTTCCACTCTGTTACCCTCAGTAATAGCAAACACTATAAATTTAATAAGAGAAGTAAAGAAACAAGCTGATAAAGCAGCACAAATATCAGGGTATATGAAAGATTTAATTTGGCGCAACAAACATATGTCAATAGAAAACAAAACCCGCATATACAAAACGATAGTTCGACCAGTTACCGTATATGAGGCAGAAACTAGGGCTGATACAACAAAAACTAAACAAATAATAAGCACATGCGAAATGAAAATCTTAAGAACTATTCAAAGGAAAACATTGTTTGATAAAACACACAACACAGAAATTAGGGACAAATCCCATATTCATGACATAACCAAATTTATTATAGATAGACGAAAATATCGGAAGGGTCATATAGAAAGAACGGAAGAAAACCGGATTGCAAAAAGAGCTAAAGAAGATAGATCAATGGACGGGAGAAGAACAAGAGGAAGATCAGCCAAGAGATGGATAGACAGAGAATGCACATCCAATACGTCTTCCTCCGATGAGTTATTTTGGAAATAAACAGGATGAAAATCCTACAAATTAAGTTTAAGAAGAAGAAAAATACTATTCATCGATAATTTCTGTAAATATAGATCAAACTGAAATTCCGTTTAAACCTTCCGTGAAAAATCTTGGTTTATATTTCGACTAAAATCTTAATTGGCGGGTTCATTTAAGAGAAACTTGTAAAAAATGTATATTCAATCTTCCATTCCCT
Organism: Diploptera punctata; assembly: GCA_030220185.1. NCBI lineage: Eukaryota > Metazoa > Arthropoda > Insecta > Blattodea > Blaberidae > Diploptera > Diploptera punctata. Next base: position 130,953 of record JASPKZ010006846.1, on the reverse strand, counting down.
AAAACGTTTGAAAAATTTCCTTCCATCTTCATTGAAAAGAGTACTGGTCTCAACTTTGATTGTGCTGCATTTCGATTATTGTGACTTACTCTTAACTGAAGTGAATATTACATTCAGACAAAGACTAAAAAGAGTTCATAATGCTTGTGCACGCTATATATTCAACCCCCGTAAATAAGACCACATAACTCCAATATTTGAAATGTTGTCTTCGCTCCGATTGGAAGACAGGCAGAAGATACATTGCCTCTGCTTTTATACAACACTTTGTCTACCTCATCACCCCTTTATATTTCCACTCGCTTTCATTCGCTATCCTCCCACCATAACTTAAACACACGATCGAGAGAAAATTTAACTCTGGCTATTCCTCTACATCGAACATCTCAATATTCCTCATCCTTCCTTGTTTCAGCCACACGACTCTGGAATTCCCGCCTCTCGTATATCAAGGACTGATCGACTCAAAAACAGTTTTAAAAGAAACTCACTTCATATTTCCTTAGACAATATAATATATAACCGTGTTCCATGTACACTTTTATTATTTCTTTATACCTTAAACTTTCTTTACCAAGCTATTTACTTAATCTAATTATAGGTTATTATTTTTATTATTTTTTTTTCTTTCTTACTCTCGTCAACTTTATATTGTGTAGTCTATATCTATTATTTATCAATCATAAGTCTTGTTGTATGTATAATTTAACCCTGGTGAAGTGGAAGAGAAGATCGTATGGTCTTAAGTCCATCAGGTAAATTAAATAAATAAAATAAAACATAAAAATAAATAAATATATGTCAGTGAATTACGTCGCCTCGAGGAAATTACTAGTTGAAAACTGAGGCATTATTTGGATGGTAGATACCGATTAAATTTTGTTCAGAGGCACTAAAATAAATAAATGATTCCTGGAAATTTTGTTATCTACTACTGTCCAATCGAATTTTCACTTTTTTATAATTTTGTTGACTTTGTTTATTAATCGTATAATAATAAATGCGTGTCAATAATATTATTTCCTTTATAATAATTATTTAGACTAACTAACTCACTGGCACTATCGAACCCATAGGTTCATGGCCGCGCGGACATAAGCTCTCCATATATCCCTATCCTGAGCCAAATATACGGAATTTGAACCCAGACTTCTAGATTGATACTCCAAACATTTATTTTTCTTATCATATCATTAAGCTTGCATTGCTCAATGTAAAATACATAATTATCTATCATCATTATCCGGTATCACGGCAGCTGCCGCCGTCTTCCGGAAACCAAACGCCATTCCTCTCTGTCCATCTATTGATCTTCCTCCAATCCTCTGATATTCATAGCTGCTTGTACCCCTTCTAATATATATATATATATATATATATATATATATATATATATATATATACACACATACATATTACAAGGTGTAAATGAATTATACCGCACAAATTTAACTGCTTACAGAGGGGTATTATACGGTACAAGTCATTTGAGATAGGGAACCAATGGTCTACGAGGAGAAATGGGAGAGTTATATAGAATCAAAGTAATCGACAATTAATACAGACAAATCAACAGGAGAGCAAAGTAGGAGAGAAAAGTACTAGAATAACTTCAAATCTTGATATTAATTCCGAGATCCTAATTTCTAATTATTCATCAACAACGTTTATGAAATATTGGGTTATCAAATTCCTTAAAATGTCGAAATTAGCAGATAATTGCACGCCACTGCACTGGTTAAAGTAGAATCAGTACAATGTGAGCCTTAGCTCAGAGTGAAACACGCAGAACCTGTGCAGTTAACGTGTGACTTAATGGTTAACGCGATGGATTTGAGATTCAAACATTGATTGTTCTCAAATCACGGCAGGCCACTTTTTTTTTTCGTGTGTACTGTGATATGTTGACACTGAAATTTCACATCAGGCTCCTCCCCATTTCTGCCATAATGTTCGAAATCATTTGTATGAAGTGTATTCTGGCCGCTGGATATAGGAAGAGGTAGTTTAACTGTAGTGTGGCCAGCTCGCTCTCCAGATGTCTGACCACTTGGTTATTTTTGTGGGGACGCCTGAAAACACTGGTGTATGCAACCTATGTTGTACAGATGAACTGTTAGTTGCACGCATAATCGTAGCAAGTGATTTGATCCGCGAGACACCTAGTATCTTGAACGGCGTACGAGAATCCTTTATTTGCCGATATCGTCTGTGTTATGAGAATGGAGGTGGCCAATTTGAACAATTTCTCTAATGAGTCTGCAGGTGCTTTACTTTGTTTCTGGTTTACTCAAGTGTATTGTTTCTTATTTCCCAATAACATTATGTATACATACACTGTACCTCTTCATGTTGTGATCGCTGCACTATCATTTATCTAAGTGCATAAGTACGATTGCACACTTTATAAACGAAACCTATTGTACTCTACAGTATGTGAATTATTATTACAACCTTTCAAACAATTGTCTGTGCAATACGTACGTAGATAGTTTTTAATTCATGTACTGTGTCAATATTCCAATACCGTATTCTGTAAAATAATGAATAAACAATTAAACCAGAAGTAAATCTACGTACATAACTAATTTACAGGACATAATGAAGAAAGGGGAAAAAAAGTGTACACATACTGTACGTAGTTTCGAACGTGATGCATCAATCTTACATGTACATTTGCGTCGGTAGTAAGACTGCTATAACCACTGAGCTAAAGGTGCATGCTTGTTGCAAGTTACAGTCTCTGTATCATATTATTTCCATTTTAATTTGAATCAATCAGTAGCGTGCCAACCATTTTACAAATTGAATCATAACTTGGATATTTTTATTCCTAAGATCATTAGTTCATTATCTGAAATTGCTCATACAATGCCCCTCTATACGTAGTTAAATTTGTGCGGTATAATTCATTTACACCCTACACATATATATGAAAAGAAAAATGAATGCTTGAGTCGGGATTTGAACCCGAGTGTATAAACTCTGAACGTTTAGCGCTCTAACCAACTGAGCTACTCAAGTATTCCAACACAAACATACGTTTTTCTTATATATGTAGTATTCTCAATTCACACAAGAGGTAGCTGGAAGACGTTCCAACCACCATCTAGCGGCCACCATAACAGGTAAGCAAATTTTTAAAGAGAATATTTACTTTATAGCAGTAACGCTCGTATATTTAGATGTTATAACTATAATATTAATATTTGTCAATGAAGGCAAATATGATATGAAAATAAAAATGAATGCTTGAGTCGGGGTTTGAACCCGAGTCTCTAAACTCTGTACGTTTAGCGCTCTAACCAACTGAGATACTCAAGTATTCCAACACAAACATACATACATACATACATACATACATACATACATACATACATACATACATACATACATACATACATACATACATACATACATACATACATACATACATACATACATACATACATACATACATACATACATACATACATACATACATACATACATACATACATACATACATACATACATACATACATACATACATACATACATACATACATACATACATACATACATACATACATACATACATACATACATACATACCTACATACATACATACATACATACATACATACATACATACATACATACATACATACATACATACATACATACATACATACATACATACATACATACATACATACATACATACATACATACATACATACACACACACACACACATATATATATATATATATATTGTTTAAATAAAATCATTTCTCATCCAATTTATTGAACTGAAATTTACCTCGGAATTGAAAATTTGAGACTTTTTGTTAATGCTGCAAATATCAGAATTTGAAAGGATAAATATTTTAAACTCAAGACACTATGGAATTTAGTTTATTTTTCTCTTCATTTGAATAACCACCACTTAATTTGTTCTCCGAAGACTAACTTTTTTGTCAAATTGTGTGGGTTTTACATTAGCTTCTATTAATATCAGCGATGTGTTGCATAATGTATTTTGATGTAAATTATTTTTTACAGAATGTCGGTAATTTTACTTGTATTAGGCCTACTGTGAGTTTTATAGTACCATTATATATACATACATACCAGAGGAAGTTATAAGGACTGAACTCCCCATTTTATTATATTCTCTTCGACGGAATTGAACATAATTATGCAAATATATTACTTCCTTACAACTGACATTAACTTTTTATTACATTTAGAGTCTGAGGACACACTGTAGTATAGTTGGTTAAGGCAATACGCCACCAAACATAGACGGGGGTTCGAGTCTCGGAGAAATCATAATTTTTAAACTGGCCTAAACCTTCTGGAACCACTATGACCCTAGTGTCGATTCAGCCTCTAACAGAATTAAGTACCACACGCACCCCTGATAACCCAGGTGATATCTCATGCCATTTGTCTACAAAGGTTAGAACCTTAAAATTTCACAATCCCAAGGACCTCCTTAGGCCTCTTTTACTTCATGTTTACAGTCGGCAAATAATTAATTCCATACTATCTCGCTTTTGGAGAATGGTTTAAAGCATGATACATTTGTGCAGATCTATGGAATTTGCACCCATTTGAGATAACATTTAAAAAAAACTGTTGTGAAATTTCTGTCAGAATGGGACCGGTAACTCGTCTAGCATCGTGAGGAATTTGGGTACATATAATAATAATGTGTTACAAATAAATTAAATTAAACAAAATGAAATAAATTGTCTCTAAGGAATTTATGTGTATTACTCATTCATTTGTTTACTCATTCATTTGTTTACATTCATATTGAAAGTGCATTGTAAAAATAAAATTGTCCGACAGCAATGTGAATTGACTTACTCCCGCGTATTTATTATTAGTGATTTAAAAAAGTGAATACATTTTATTGCTTAGATTTAAATTAAAACATGTCTAATCTCGGTTTCAGTAATTACATTACATTACGTTTTTTATATGTACATATTCGCACCTACTTCCATTATGCCTCGACATAGAACATTGACGGATTGGAGTGAGAGACGAAGAAGAAGGTATATATATTTCCGCATACATAATAATAGTCCAAATGTAAATTTAAATAATATTGATAGTATACAAATGTCAAATGATGCGTTATTGTGTTTTAAATATAGCTTAGCCAAGCTTTACTACATAGTTCCTATCGTTCGTATTTAAAAAAAATCGAAAATTAATAGATAATGACGTATTTGTGACAAACGTAAACATGTAATGAATTGTGGTCGAATTTCGACCGCTGAGCGACCACTAGTAAATATTATTACCTCTATATAACTAGGATAAATAAAAATATTAGATGTTCTGGATGATCATATAAGCTACTTTGTGTGTGTGTGTGTATATATATATATATATATATTTGTGTGTGTGTGTGTGTGTGTTATATTGCAGATTTTCGCGGAAACTGAAAACTGAAGGTATTTAACTACATAAAAACTAAATCTTGGATGGGTGTACGTCTTCGGAAACGGACCACAGCGAAAACTCTATGTATTTTATTACATAACACCTAAACCTGTGACTCAAACTTATCATTCCTTGATAATGGCATGTGGGATCATGCCGAAACGTCGGAATCAGTGGCCAGAGGCCGAACTTGAATCCAAGACGCGGAAAACCCAAGAAAACGTTCATATTCATATATATATATATATATATATATATACATGCCTGTGATATATTAGCTTTTATAACCAGCTATTTTTATTAGAACTCATCAATATAAACCCAATTACTTTCAATCAAGAAACGGCACTATGAGGAATAGAAACCCCTAGCTCTCCTAGGGAGGCCAGAGAGGATGACTTGAAAAAAAATCTTAAAGACCTATATTAGCGTCGAATCCATAGTTTTCGAGGTTTCTAACGTGACTGAAGATAGTTCCCATGGCAATTAAGTCCATTTTTAACACCAACCATAGGAGAGTAAAGAGCGATGAAAAATAATGTCCAAAGCTACTGAGATTAAGGAAAAATTCAAAGTTTTCTAAGTCACTGAGCTAATTGATGACAGGAACATTGAGATAAATAACCGAGCAACGCGGTTAATTAGTCAGTTCCAAATAAATATTTGCAAATACTTTACATCATGTGACGCGAAAAAAATTGTAAGTTCCAATCATACATCATGCGCATGCGTCAACAGACGAAGCGGTTTACACTATGGAATCACGGGATGTAGCCAACATATACACGATATTTAACAAACCTAAAAGCTAACCTAATGCAATTTAGGTACTCTATCCTGTGACAGACCAACCTAAATGCTAACCTAACGTAATTTAAGCACTATAACTTGTGAAATAATGTAATGCCCCCAAAAAATAGTACGTTCTGAAATTCTGAAGTATATGTATACAGTTAATTAGTACATATTCTAAGTTGGCTGCACTAAAACTCAGAATATTCGTTAAAATCAATATGGCTGCCACGTCTTCAGGCTACGTATGTAATTAAATATCATATAAGATGTATTGAAATAATCGTTAGAAACATGTAAAAATCATTGTGAAAGATGGGAAATAATTTGAAAAATGGAACTCTAAGAATAACATTTGATAGGAGTTTATTATAACATTAAAAAAGTCGCGTCACAGGTTGCAAGTTTAGCCAAATATTTTAATGTAAGTAATTTTATACTCAAATTTCAAGATTTTAACTCGCCAAATTTGTCATTGTGCTATTGCAACAAGTCTATTTACTATCAAAGCTGGACTAATCTAAATGTAAATATACATAATATTTATAAGACCCGGCTTAAGTGACGGACTGTCGGACAAACTGCAGCGTGCCCATAATATGTGTATCAGATTCATATTTAATGTCCGAAAATACGATCACATTTCTCCATTATTCCACGAATTGTCATGCTACATCTAAAAGACAGAAGAAAATTGCACTAATTCTCTTATTTAAGATCCTACATACCTCGACTCCCAATTATTTATCATCTCGTTTCCGGTATCTATCCTCCAACCATAACTTAAACACACGCTCACAACATAGTCTCATGCTTAATGTACCGCAACATAGGACATCACATCACTCCATGTCATCGCAACTGGAAATCCCTACCACAAGAAATAAGGGGCTGCCGGACATTGGCATCTTTTAAAAGAAATCTAAATTTATATTTGCTCTAACCTCGACTTCATCATTACCCAATGTAAGGTACATATATTAATTTGTGTTTCTAGTATAATTTATCATATTTATACTATTATTATTATTACGATTATTATTATTATTATTATGATTATTATTATTATTATCGTAAGTATTATCATTATTATTATCGTATAAAATATTGTTTGCATATGAATTTTACATTGCTAGGGCACGCCGTAGCGTAGTGGTTAAGGCACTGAGCTACAAGCCGGAGGGTCGAGGGTTCAAGTCCCGTTGGGGTCAGGATTTTTAAACTGACCCAAACCCTCTGGCGCCACTATGGTCCTGGGGTCGACTCAGCCTCTAACTGAAATGAGTACCAGATGCTTGTTCTGGGGGTAAAGGCGGCCGTCACGCAGGGCTGACAACCCGGCTGACATAAAGTGCCGATTGTCTATAAAATGTGGGAGCCTTAACCTCCTACTACTCCAAGGGCCTCCGGGCCTGTTGTGGGATCACTTTACTTACTTACATTTAATATAGTTTTAACTCTTTATAATTAGTATAGTGTAAATCTATATTGTCAAATATTTATTTGTATTTGTGCTGGTTGAGTGAAAGAGAAGGCCTTATGGTCTTTCCTCTGCCAGAATAAATGAAACATTATTATTATTCTTACGAGGGTCACTAGATAAGTTTTGAGACATAAGTAAAGTTATTAAACCACCAATAACAATTCCCATATGTGCCACTGAAGAATAAGCAATTAAAGACTTCAAATCAGTCTGACGCATACAAATTAAACTAACTAAAGTCCCCCTACACGGCAGCATGGCGACAGGAATGTAATAAACTAATATACCATTTGAAAGACCAATTCTCGAACGTCAAAACCATAGCACGTAGAAACGATTCCATTCAGTTCTTTCTGAGCAGCACCTTTGTGAAGTAGTTTGTGCGTGGTGAAATCAAACGTGTCCTATGGAGCTTGAGAGGGAGTATTTTCTTGCTATGATTTTGTATGATTTTAAGTGCCGTTTAAATGAATCGTAAACACTTGAGCAACTCACACAAACATTTGGGGACCTTGCTCCTTCGCGTGCAACAGATTTCCGCGGGTTTCCTGAATTTAAGAGGGAGAGAACATCCCTTAAAGATGAAGGGAGAAGTGGGAGGCCAACAATAGTGGTGACAGAAGAAAACGTCTCTGCTGTGGAGACTCTGATTAAGGAAGATCCACAACTGACCTATAAGGACATCGAGGGGGCCCTAGGGATTAGTTCGCTAAGCGTTTCTACCACCCTGCACCAATACTTAAGGGTGAGGAAAATTTCTTCTCTATGGGTGCCACACGACTTGTCAGAAGGGCATAACACACTAGGGTGGAATTGTGCAGATAAATGCTGACGAGATTCAACAACGGGGACTCCCGCCGGGTGTCAGATATAGTGACAGGTGACGAAACTTGGATCTACCAGTATGACCGTTAAACAAAGCGCCAATCATAGGTGTGGGTCTTCCCAGATGAGCAGCCTCCGACCAAAGTCAAAAGACTTAAGAGTGTGGGGAAGAAAATGATGGCCACTTTCTTCTCAACAAGTGGTCATCAGGCTATAGTTGTGCTAAAGGATAAGAGGACAGTTACTACTAAATGGTATACAGAAGTCTGTCTCCCCAAAGTCTTCTCAAAGATACAGGGAAACGGCCAAAGATTGGACTGCGGGGAATTCTGCTCCACTATGACAATGCTTCTTTGCACACAGCCAATGCAACAATTAGGTTTCTGGAAAAGACGCCGGTGAAATTAATGTCCCATTCAGCCTACAGTCTGGACATAACCCCGTGCGATAATTTCCTGCTTCTGAACGTGAAGAATTGCATGCGCGGACACCAATTTCCTAGTGCAGAAGTTGCTGTTGGAGGTGCGTAGTGCAATGTCAGAGATCGAGTGGCGTGGCTGCTTCCAGAAGTGGTTCCAGAGGATGCAACGTTGTACAGAATGTGCTGAAGAGTTTTTTGAAAAGATGTGATAGGTATGGAAACTCTATCATGGCCCATTTTTCACATCTCAAAACTTATCTAGTGACCTACGTATTATCATTATTATTACTATTATTATTGTTATTATTATTATTATTACTATCATTATTACTATCATCATTATTACTATCATTATTACTATTATGGGCAGGACATATGGCACGAATGGGGAATGAAAGACATGCATGGAAGCTTCTTGTAGGAAAACCAGAGGGAAAACGCCCCGTTTGTAGAGCAAGAATGAGGTGGGAGAATAACATTAACTATGATTTGAAGGAAGTAGATTATACAAGAAATGATTGGAAAACATTGGCTCAGGATAGGGATGTATGGAGAGCTTATGTCCGCGCGGATATGAATCTACCGGTTCGATAGTGTCCGTGAGTTAGTTATTATTACTATTACTAAGAAGTTAGTTAGACTTATACGAATGTGTCTAAATGGCTCAAAGAGTAGGGTGCGTGTAGGCAAACAGTTTTCGGACACTTTTGAAATCCAGAATGGGTTGAAGCAAGGAGATGCACTATCTCCTTCTACTATTTAAATTTGTACTAGAGCATGCCATTAAATCTTTAGAGAATGAGGAAGGCTTACAGCTGAATGGTATTAATAAGCTGTTAGTTTATGCTGATGATGTAGTACTACTGGCCGATAGCGAGGAGATACTAAAGAACAACACGCACACACTATTGAGTAACACTAAGAAATTAGGACTGCAAGTAAATATCAATACAACTAAATATATGGTCACACGTAGAAATACATTATATAATGGAAATGGACAGCTAATGACAAATGAGGGAATTTTTGAGGAAGTGGCTGAATTCAAATACCTAGGAACAATAATCACAAATAGAAATGAGATGCACAAAGAAATTAAACATGGGCTCAATTCTGGAAATGCGTGCTATTATGCGTTGCAGAGACTCTTGACGTCCCAACTCCTTTCAAAAAACGTTAAACTGAAAATATATAAAACTATTATTCTACCAGTTATATTATATGGGTGCGAAACATGGACTCTTACTTTAAGAGAGGAAAGGAGATTACAAGTATTTGAGAATAAAGTACTTAGGAACATTTTTGGACCAAAGAGAGATGAACAGACAGGTGAATGGAGAAGACTACATAACAATGAACTACATGGTCTTTATAGGAAGCCAGATATAATAAGAACAGTTAAGTTTCGTAGACTGCGTTGGGCAGGACATGTTGCACGAATGGGAAATGAAAGACTTGCATGGAAGCTTCTTGTAGGAAAGCCAGAGGGAAAACGCCCAGTTGGTAAGCCAAGAATGAGGTGGGAGAATAACATAAACTATGATTTGAGGGAAGTAGATTATACAGGGAATGATTGGAAAGCATTAGCTCAGGATAGGGATGTATGGAGAGCTTATGTCCGTGCGGCCATGAACCTACGGGTTAGATAGTGCCAGTGAGTAAGTAAGTAAGTAAGTAAGTAAGTAATTAATTACTATTACTATTATTATTATTATAAGTTGAAATTGTGATCACATTTTCCTCCACACCCTGCATAATTAATTTTCAGTAATTTTATCGATTTAAACAGAATGCTGTATAGAGCCATTCCATTTAACTCTACTGATATCTACTATCTGCATGTAGAACAAGTAGTCTAACTACCATACAATCCTTGAGATTAGACTCGTCACTCCATAAGCATCACGCATGCGTGATTTAACACTCCCATACAACCAATTTAATTCGTATCTAATGTCTAGTCTCTACAGCTAAAAGAGACTTAAATTCTTGATTTTGATTATCTGTCCAACGTAAGAAACACATTTTGACATTTTACTTCTGAATGTATTACTCCGCGCAGTATGTGTAAGTGAGCTGGCGAACTGTCAGCTGTTTGTTACAAGCCGATAAATTAATGCATAACAATCGTTTCAATTTTTAATGTAGCTGGTTATATTAACACCTACAATGGTATGTCGAAAACTAATTAAATCAAATTATTAATATTAAATATCGCCTTGACGTGGCGGGGGGGGGCTTAGTACCTGATGATCCAGACGGCTTACTGAGTGAGTCTTTTGACTACCAGTGGGCAAGAGGTGAAGGGAAGCTAAGAATATTCCACAACGGGCGGATGGGACTCGATAGGTTTGGTAGACAGCCCATCTAGGAGAAGAGGACTCCAAAATTAAACTCCTGGTCCTCCAAGTTGGGGGTTGATGCAATTGGCTAACTCCCCGTTCATCGAAAAGAAAAGCAATGTTAAAAAACCCAATGAAGCACAGCCGGACAGGATTAAACATATACGACACAAGTTACGGAAGAGGACAATGATAATTGTTACATGGAACACTCAAGGAATAAGAAATAAATTTGATGAAGTATGCAAAGAATTAGAAAGAAAATATCAAGACATCATGATCCTTACAGAAACTAAAAAGAAAGGAACCAGAATAGATAATGAACAGACAGGAATGGAAAAATGTGTTGAAACAAATGTGTAGTTAACTGTGAACATGGGTACCGGAAAAATGTATATTCATTGTAAAAGCCGGAATAATAAAAATAAAATTAATATTAAACAAATTAATTCAAATCAAACATTTAAATTAAAATAATTGTACTCACAGTAATAAAATAAAAACCTATGCACCTTGTAATGAACTGTACACTTCACAAAATTATCCACCACTCTTAAAACAGGTTTAGGCCTTTTCCTCTTTTTGTTGGGCGTTTTGATATTATCAGTTTATTTTAATTCCCTGTGAACATGTACAACACTACTCTCCGACACACCAGTATATTTTGCAGTTAATTTAACTGTATCGTTCACTACAGTGACAGGATTATGATCCATAAACTTACAAAATGCATTTAACACCTTTTTCGTCACTGTTTAACAATTTCCCTTCGTAGTTCTAATAATTTTGGTCACACATTTTATCACCGAGTTAAGTTAACATAAGCTACCCGACAGCCGCCATATTTGTAACGGACATTCAACTTCCTCTCAAGAATCTTTCAGTTTCAAACTAATGCGAATTTTTAGTTAGTCTCCGACCTTCGAAGAAATATGTAGGTATATACTGTATTCTGATCAACTACAGTTAACATAAATAGCTTTAATACGTAATTATATTAATCGAGTAAATGATCTATTTTTTTCGCTTCCGCTGAACTGTGCTTTGGTCATGAACGAATCGCAGTAACTGCAGCAGTCATGTGCTGCGTGGATTACCCGCCCATTTATTTTCCTCAAATGTCTTTCTTAAGCTGGACACAAAATAGTATTTAAGTTTTTAATATTATTTACTTTTTATCTATCTGAATTCCAAACTAGTTTATTGGCGATGTCAAATATTGTGTACATGAATCTGCAAAACCATCTGTTACCTAAGATATTTAAAGTAACACATGATTCTCATAAAACTTTTTAATTAATACATTTTGCACGAAATAAGTTTAACAACTTTTTGTATATACGAATTAATATTTTTGGGAACAGCAGATACAAATGCAATGAATAAATTCAATTGTAATAAAATTGTAATATAAATTCGTAAATGCTAACATAATTTACTGAAAGAAAATAAAGATTGTTATAAAATTAGCAAATATATTTTCTGAAATCAGTGATTCAAATTATGTTCAACATAAGATGTTTGTATGTCAAAATACGACGATCATAATCTCACGAATTTTCATGTAATTATAATATTATACAATAATATTATTTTACAAACAGTGTGGTAAATTGTATTCACATTGGATAACATTGAATGAACTACTCAGACCTCAACATATTTATTTACTTAAGAAAGAACATTGTTAGGAAATAAATAAGTAGGCAATTGAACAGGAGCCAGCTGGATGAGACTGCTATGTAATATTGTTTTCTTTGTTTAATGCATTTCCGGTAAGGACTCTCAAATTCACAATAATAGTTATCACAAATAGTAGAGACATAAAAAGATAAAAGAAAAACAATAGAGTTTCCAATTAATCTCATGTTAAGTTTTTTTTTTCTACAATAAAGATCTAGGATGTGGGTATACATTTATATTCTCAATGTTAGCGAATTCTGAAAATAATATATAGCTATTAAGTTTGTACCCATAAAATATTCTGTTAATGTTTGTTTAAATTTTCAACGATTATTTACTAGAAACAAAACATTAACGGTCTTACTAATAAATATCTCTAACACAGGCTTTCATCAGTTGTTTAATTATACAATATATAAGCCTTATGTAGATCACGTATAATTTCCTTACTAATAAACGTTGTGCCGGAGCTATATAACAAAACAGCAGTTATACACAATACATCACATATTCGTCATCATAATGACGTCAGAACAATATTACTCGCAGTTTGTAACAGAAATAAAACAACATCAACTAGTGATTAATTGTGTAAGAAATAAATATGGATAAGAATAGAGAGAGATTCCCTAATTGAGGAGGTACGGAAAAAATAAGTGTGTTTTAATTTATATACATTTCCCTTTACGCAATGTCAAATAAAACGTAGAATTGGTTTCACAGATAATGTGCTGCCATCTAACGTCAAGAATTTCGACCAATTCTTGGAAACTAATAAAAGCTTTCCCCATTACTTATGAATTATATGCAGTGTTTTAAGATGCGTTAGAAAACGTTCCAAATAGTAGGAAATGTTACCGACAACAAAATATCATTTCAAGCGAAAAACAAATCACCATAGTTTGACCGGGAATCGAACCTACGTCCTCACGCATTGTAGTCAGAAGCTCTAACCACAAGACTACCAAACTAAGATGTAGCATTTAGCAATAATAGTACCTGTATACTTAAATACATTTTTATATCGGTGTGTGTGTGTGTTATGTATTAAAGATGCAAGAAAGTTTTCTTAAAATAATATTATGAAGCATTTAAACCACATTCAGGTTAAATCTTGTCTACAGCAATTATTGTAGAACATATCCTTTTGTGATTCAATGTTCAATTTTAAAATATTTTTAGGCCTAATCGAGAATGAGTGTAACGAAAGGCATTTTATGATGCCTGTATTTTCCTACCCAGAGCTTTATTAATATTATTTATGCCCTGTGCATCCATCAAACAGTCGTTAAAGTGTTGCATTTTGGGTTAAATTTAAGGAAACTTTCATCAATATCATAAGAAAACAATCAGTTGATCTTGATGTCCGACATTTTGTCTAGTTATAGAATCCTTAAACAAGGCTGGAGGCATGTATAACGATTCCCATGTAAAGTTGTACACGTCTTCTACACTGAACAGCTAATACAGTGTTTATTAGTAAGAATTTTCAACTGAGATGTGTATAAACCTTGTATAAAAGTTATATATGGATTATTAGTAAGAGGGTAAGGATATATATATTACGCACACCCTGTATAATGGTGATAGGGAGTCTAAGATATTGAAAGCCACGGATTCTCATTATTAAACCAACAACTTTTAAATTTGTAAATAGTCTTATTAAGGTAATCATATTTATTTTATTTTACTACCTTCAGAAGAATACTGAATGAACACTGTAGTTATTTTTCTATTCTAAATATCATCTCTGTATTTTTACTCTGCAAAAAGCCAGCTTATATACAAATGCTAGCTAAAATAAGTAACTAAAATGTGAATTTTATAGCCGAGGAAAAATATATAATGCATTTAAATAAGAAATATAGACAAGTGAAAGTAGTTAGCATATTTTCTATACCTTTAAAAGTATGAAATCCCAGTTTGATCGCAATGCACTCAAAATCCTTTCGTTCCCTCCCGGGAGACAGATTGAGAAATAAAATGGATGAAATAAGTCAGAAATTTGTTGCGGAAAGTTTGAGTATCTTGACAGGTTTTGCAAGATAAAAATAGAACGACACAACCAACCAGAACGGTATAAAATATCAAACTTAGTTCAACAGTGACACCTGGTATGATTTCTGATAAACTTTCGTGCAGGAAAGTGTGTTTTTTATTAGGAAATGGAAACATCCCCTGACGTGAAATTTTATTTTTATTTCTTTAGAAACAACCTCAGTAAATCATTCCTTGTACTTTTTATGTAATCGTGAATGGGAAAACCTACAAGAAAGATATGAAATATTATTCCCATAAACATAAATTTCGAGAATAAAACTATAGTGGTTTACTTGAAGCTTCAACGTTTCGTGTTCTAGGTTATCAATAGAGCACTGCAGAAAAAATATTAAAGTTGTTTTGAATTTAACACATTACTATGTCTAAATTTTATGGATGAGATGAGATAAATCCGTCATTAATAGAATACGGATTTGCCGGCTGACCAGGCCTGTCTCACTATAACAAGGGCAGATGAAATGAACTGAAATGAGACGGAATTGATGACATGAATACAGAAGAATTTATAAATATTCGCTTGGCATAGCGTGTAAGTTTATAACATTTATAGTGAATCTGCAGACCTATGTTGTACTTAATATGTTTTATTTTTTATAATTACACTTTTAACTTATTATATATTATTAAACCCATATTAACTACTGAAATATGTTCACTAAGTAATAAGGGATATAAAGAAAGTTCAAATCCTATAAAAATTAAGAGAATAATTTAAAGATGAAAGTAAAAAAAAAACATTTTCAAGCCAAACACATTAACTTATCGACTCGAATGAGGTTTTATGCTGGAGAAAAGGGATAAAATACCCGAGAAAAACTACCCTGGCTCAGATTCATTCACATGGGATGAGTAAGACCCGAACTCGGGTCGGGTTCCAGAGATGGATGACACACTTTTTTATGTATACAAAAGTGAATAGTGGGGGTTTTATACGTATAATAGAGAAAAGTGCCTTGATATTAAAGAATAATATATAGGCCCTACATGTAGGCCTATTTTTCACTATATTGGAGGACGTAATAAAAATATTGATAAAATTACATTCCACTCATACTTTTCAATTAAAGACACCTACGGGGATCGTAAAACTTGCGCCAGTGAGACTCCTTAAATTACTCGTATAATTAGATATGAGTTAAATATTTATAGTCACAGAGTTTATTAATTTGTTGAATAAAAAATGGTCAAAATGAGTTAGTACAGTGATCATCTTCCAACCTTGCGCGATCTGTAAAGAAGTTGGTAATCCAGGACAATAATAATAATAATAATAATAATAATAATAATAATAATAATAATAATAATAATAATAATAATAATAATAATAATAATAATAATAATAATAATAATAATAATACTTTATTTATTCTGGCAGAGTTAAGGCCATAAGGCCCTCTCTTCCACTCAACCAGCAACAATAATACTTTACGAGTAATAACATATGTTTTTTACAAGTGAACTGTTAACCATTGCATACCGAAACCTACCTTGAAATTTCCAGAGAAACGTTGTGATGTATCAAGGCCGTGTGCAAAAAATTATCTGCTGTTTTTACTGCAAGACTCTAAAATCAAGTGCCAAATTTCCCATTTTAACTATAGGGAAATAATACAACTTCTGTATTGGCAGACTCGAAAACCCTCACTACCCGCCATCCGCTTCGCGTCCCGCCTCACTCCACTCTGTGCTAACTCATGCAGGGATGTGATCCCGTACTGTGTAGTTAATCGTTGAGATGGAGAGTTAAGATGTAGATTTTTGGGTGAAATTTAAATTTAAAGTGGGCTGCCATTGCTGGATTCTGGCTTTGATTTCTGTTCCTTGCACTTTAAAACGGCAGGCATTTTTTTGGATACTGTCTTGGTACCTCACAACGCTTCTCTGGGAGAAAATTCAAGTTAGGTTTTTCGGCATGCAATGGTTCACAGTTCCCTTTTAAGTATCTCGTAAGAATAACATCTCATGAAAAGTAACGATTTTATACTTAATAACTTATACCTCACAGATAATATATTAAGTTGAAATTAAAGTTTACACAGTGGCACCATATGACCCATAGTTCAAGGCCAAATGTTCCACACATCCTTATCCTGGGCTTACCTTTTCCAATCATTCCCTGTATAATTCACTTCCTTCAAATCATGCTTAATATTATTCTCTCACTTCAATCTTTGGCTTACGTTCTATGAGTTCTTCCCTCTGGTTTTCCTTATATAAGTCTCCATACCCATTTACATTTACATCCCCCAATTATTAGTGTGGCATATCCTGCCCATCGCAGTCTTCAAAACTTAATTGTTCTAGTTAAATCATGTTGCCCAGAGAAATCATGTAGCTCACTGTCATGTAGTTTTCTCCACTAATCTGTCTCTACATCTCTCAAGTTTAATCCAACCATTTCCCTAAACACTTTATACTGAAATGCCCATAATACTTTGTATACTCATAAAAAAGAGTCCTGATTTCATGTGAATATATAAAAATCAGTTCTACAGGCAAAATTTTCAGGAAGTATTTGTTTTATGAAACATTTAAATCCAAAGCCACAGGCAACAAACATACTGTAGAAAAATTGTATATTAAAGTGTCAAAATTACATTAATTTATAATCTGTAGAACTAATTAAATATAGCCAAATTCCTACTGGTTTATATTCTTCAAATAACCAATGAAATTCTGCAGTACATCAAAAATATTTATAGTTTACCCTTATATGGGGAAAACCTAATTTGTCGTGCCGGTTAATATATGTGACAGACCGCAGAGAAACTAAAATCGTGTAAAATTGTAAATTATTAGTATAGCTAGAATTTTATATACTGAAAGTTTAGAACTGCAACAAATATAAAATGATAAGCCTCTTACTTCTCAATATATTGTGTCACAATCTCAAATTTTAGTACATAAAATCCTAGCCTTTGTAATTACCTATATTGTGTAATTGGACACAAATTTAAGTAATTACTACTCCTGATTTTTATATTTCTTTATTAGAAATCCATTAGTTAAACCAATATAACTTATATTACAGTAGGATGAATAAGAATATAAAACTTCAATTGTCCATGATTTTATACTAGAACTTGTTACAATAATAAATTATCAATTGAGTTGGTGTTTACTTGATGAAAATCCATATTTATTAATTAAATAAAAATAAAACGTAGTTTTATTTGATTTTCATATTTATTATATAATTCAGTGACAGCTGTTTCGGTACACTGTACCTTCTTCAGACATGTTAACAAATTATGAATTGTGTTCCAACTGATCTAAGCAACAATACAACAATATTTATTTAAATTTTTAAATTTAACAAAGGGGATTCATTCAAATCAAGTTGAGAATTTAACAGTTTTTACTACTTTTAAACTTATTAATTTCTACAGCCTCCAAAAGATCTAACTTCTTACCCTTATCACAAATATGTAAAATTTCAAAATTTGGATCGAAACAATGATTAAATTGGAATAGGTGGTTAGCATAGTTTGAATTTTCTAAATTTCTGTTATATGCTCTCATGTGTTCCTTTATCCGAGATATAAAAGGTCTACCTTAATTTAATCATTGTTTCGACCCAAATTTTGAAATTGTACATATTTGTGATAAGGGTAAGAAGTTAGATCTTTTGGAGGCTGTAGAAATTAATAAGTTTAAAAGTAGTAAAAAACTGTTAAATTCTCAACTTGATTTGAGTGAAACCCCTTTGTTAAATTTAAAAAATTTAAATAAATATTGTTGTATTGTTGCTTAGATCAGTTGGAACACAATTCATAATTTGTTAACATGTCTGAAGAAGGTACAGTGTACCGAAACAGCTGTCACTGAATTATATAATAAATATCAAAATCAAATAAAAATACGTTTTATTTTTATTTAATTAACAATAATAAATTGTTATAAACTTAAGTATAGAGACACAAATAGCTGGATTAAATTTTAATTTAACAATAAAACTGGTAGATTTTCTTTTCTCATTCAGTTTCCAATCAAATACCATTGACATTAATAGACAATTCCGAAGTACGTGGATCTCAATTTGTGAGGTTATAAACTGCAGTTAGATTGTCATTTGGCATATTGCGGTAAATTAGAGAGGAGACTGTTAAATTTCAGTACTACATGCCACTATATCATGTCTACACCAAGCAGAGCTACCACCACATAAAATCGATTAAAGCGAAACAAACCTCGGACAGGTGTTGGACCTGAGACCACATTGTCTCGGTGTAGCTGTGAGGTAAGATGTTTCCGCAAGTGTGAACACATTATGTCTTCCTGCCTCTAACACAATACACATGTATCAAGCGTCACATCCTATACACGGTGATTACAAATGATTGGAGCGATTTCATGATTTTATTGTAGCGATCTTATTTGACATATCTTCACAGAACTTTAAAGTTATGTATAAAAACTCATAAGGTTTTTTTTTGTTTTCTCTCGCAGCCGTGTTTCAGCTTTAAACCGAGAGAGCGCAGCAGTTATCAAAGATGGCGACAGGCGAGGAGAAAGCATATGCTGTGCTTGAATTTCATTCAACTCAATCTGTGATAACTGTGCAACGACACTTCAGAACGAAGTTCGAGAAAGATGCACCGAGTGCCAACTCCATTCGGCGATGGTATGCGCAATTTAAAGCTACAGGATGCCTCTGTAAAAGGAAATCAACGGGTCGTCCTTCAGTGAGTGAAGAAAAGGTTGAGAGTGTGCGGATGAGTTTCACACGTAGCCCACAGAAATCAACACGAAAAGCGAGCAGAGAGCTGAACATTCCACAACCGACCGTTTGGAAGATCTTGCGGAAAAGATTGAAGCATAAACCTTACCACTTGCAATTTCTACAAGCCCTTACGCCCATTGACAAAGTGAGTCGGTTTGAATTTTGTACACAAATGCAGCAGTTTATGGATGAGGATGGTTTTTGTGAGAAACTTGTCTTCAGTGACGAAGCAACATTCTTTGTGAATGGCAAAGTGAACAAACACAATGTGCGAATCTGGGGCACAGAAAATCCCCGCGTTATTGTGCAGCACATTCGCGACTCCCCAAAAGTTAGTGTGTTCTGTGCGGTTTCTCAGTTCAAAGTTTATGGCCCTTTTTTCTTCTGCGAGCAGAACGTTACAGGACACGTGTACCTGGACATGCTGGAAAATTGGCTCATGCCGCAGCTGACGACCGACAGTGAGACCTTCATCTACCAGCAGGATGGTGCTCCACCACACTTCCATCACGATGTTCGTGAATTTTTAAACATGAGATTGCCAAACCGATGGATCGGTCGCAGTGGAGAGAATGATCAGAAATTGTTGTCATGGCCTCCACGCTCCCCCGATTTGACGCCGTGCGATTTTTTTGTTTGGGGGTATGTGAAAGATTCAGTGTTTGTGCCTCCTTTACCAGTAGACTTACCAGAACTGCGAGCTCGCATAATCAATGCCTTTGAACAAATTAATAGGGACATGTTACGTCGAGTATGGGACGAACTTGATTACAGACTTGATATCTGCAGAATCACCAAGGGGGAGCATATGGAGCACCTGTAACATCTCAAAAAAAAACCTGGGAAGTTGCTCTATGTATCTGTAAAAGTTCGTGAAAATATGTCGAATACTACAGCTACCATAAAATCATGAAATCGCTCCAATCATTTGTAATCACCCTGTACATACATTGCAATTATCAATACTTCTAAAACGCACTGCAAAACACCGTTCAGGTTATGCAATAAAATATCAACATATTTCATCCAAAGTAATTCTGCCCGAAGGCAGGTCCTTAACTGCAATCATAGCATTTTCTTGCAATGCTCGCAGCTTTACTAGGGAATTGTGTGGGTGTGGTAGCTTCCCACACCGGTGAAGGATGATGAGATGATAATGATAAGGATGATGATGGCCATATGATTTCGGGGAACGATTGGGCCATAAAGTTTTCCTGACCTTTGTCTTACAGGTGAGGAAAAACCCCGATAAAAACCTCACCCAGAAAAACTGCCCCGACCGGGGATCGAACCCGGGCCCGCTGCGTGACAAGGCAGCACGCTACCTCGAGACGACAGCGGTGGACTTATCAACATATTAAAATAAGTACTTGAATTCTACCAGTTATATTGTATGGGTGCGAAACATGGACTCTTACTTTAAGGGAGGAAAGGAGATTACGAGTATTTGAGAATAAAGTTCTTAGGAAAATTTTTGGACCAAAGAGAGATGAACAGACAGGTGAATGGAGAAGACTACATAACAATAAACTACATGGTCTTTATAGGAAGCCAGATATAATAAGAGCAGTTAAGTCTCGTCGACTGCGATGGGCAGGACATGTTGCGCGTATGGGGAATGAAAGACGTGCATGGAAGCTTCTTGTAGGGAAGCCAGAAGGAAAACGCCCAGTTGGTAGACCAAGAATGAGGTGGGAGAACAACATTAACTATGATTTGAGGGAAGTAGGTTATACAGGGAATGATTGGAAAGCATTAGCTCAGGATAGGGATGTATGGAGAGCTTATGTCCGCGCGGCCATGAACCTACGGGTTCGATAGTGCCAGTGAGTAAGTAAGTAAGTACTTGAAGTATCAATTGAATGAAACTTCTGTTTAAGAAACTTCGTCAAGTTGTTAAAACAAAGAAGGCCTTTCAGAATCATGTTCCACATTCTGTATTCCACCGGTTGATGCTAAAATTATGTAGACTACATTTAAAAAATAATAAATACATAATAATGATATTTACAACCATACTTATGTTTAATAATAATTGGGCCACTTTAATTACCTATACTATATGTAAAATATTTTATAAAGCAATTTCAGCTACTGTGTTATTTTTAAAAATGTTAATGTGTAAATTGATAACATCCATCGAAGCACAAAACAATAAGCAATTCCCCTCAAAAGACGAGGTAGACTCGCCAGTAGTTAAATGACCTTCAACTCAGAAGACGAGATACACTCGCTTAACTCTGCTATTATATATTTTGCTATATTTTGTACATCCCTTGGCAGGGTAATCTTATGTTAACATTTATGAATAGTACATGTCCACAGCTGTGTTCTCGAGGTAGCGTGCTGCCTTATCACGCAGCGGGCCCGGGTTCGATTCCCGGTCGAGGCAGTTTTTCTGGGTGAGGTTTTACTCGGGGTTTTTCCTCACCTGTAAGACAAATGTCAGAAAAACTTTAAGGCCCAAACGGTCCCCAAAATCATATGGCCATCATCATCATCCTTATTATCATCATCATCCTTCACCGGTGTGGAAAGCAACGGGAAACTACCACACCTACAATTCTCTAATAAAGCTGCAAAGCATAGCATGAAAATGCTATGATTGCAGTGAAAGACCTGCCCTCGGGCAGAATTACTATGGATGGATGAATAGTACGGGAATGTGTTTTTGCCTTCACGCTTATTGTGATCTCAAGTACCGTTATATTTTGTTTGTTTTGGATGTCTGAAAATGGACAATATAATTTACGGTAACTTAAATCCGGTTTCTGGGAAAATGCATTGAGTATTTAAAACCTGAATCGAATGGATTAAACAACCTGCAATTGTCCATTTTATGTAAATTATCTTCTTAAATGTGCCTGTGTTCTCAATCTACACTAAGACAGTTCCTCAGGAACGAAGTGTAAAGAATAAGTGAACACCATCAACGCTGGAAACGCATGGTTATTTTACCAATAAGGACAGTTATCAATCTCAAATTGTCTCAAAAATGTTTAATTATCAAATACGTAAAACTGTAATACTTCCAGTTATAATATATTGATGTGAAACTAGGTTTCTTATATTTAGAGATGAGAAAATATTACAAGAATTTGAGAATAACTTAGGAATAGTTTTGTACCTAAGCGAGAAGAACATATGAGTTGAGGAAATTACACAAGTTTGAGCTACTTGACATCAATGGGAAAGTAGATATAATAAGAACGTTATAGTCTGTATCGATGTACAGAGCATATATGGGAATAATAGAGGCATGGAAACGTATTACTAAAAGTAGGTAGGCAAAATGAGGTGAGAGAAGAACATTAACTATCGTTAGAGGGAGATGCATTATGCACGGAATTTATGTTATAACACGTATGATGGGAACTAACATTATGAGGTTTACAAATTAATAAAATTAAAATGAGTCTCAGATCGTCTCAACTCGTACACTCCGTGTTCTTCACAGCACAGGACCGCAATTTCAAGAACAGTCGTTCCTATCTTCAGTCATTTCAAAAGTCAAAAAAAGACTAATATTGTTTATTGCATATTTGAACAATAGCTAACGCTAACAAAACATGGCATAAAATAAAATAAAGTAAAAAAAAACTTCTTACATATATATTAATATAATGATTGAGTTGGCAGTCCCGACTTGGGAATGAGTTCCATGCTCTAGTCATAGATATTCTGTAAGATTTTGTATCCTATTTTGTGGTATAGAAAGATGTTCTGATCTTGTTCCTAAGTTGTGATCAGCCTATACTTTTGAAAAGACGTTGATAAATAACTTCGTAAATATTTACGCAGAATTTCGAATAGCAAAACATATGAATGTCGAGTTCTTCTGTCATTTAGACATAGACATGATGAGGCCTGAAATTATGAAGGTATGTGGTCAGATGTCAGTTTCCGGACATTTGTCTTACAGGCGAGGAAAAGCCGAAAAAGCCATAACCCAAAAAAATGTTCTCAATCGGGTTCCAACTTGGGCCCACATCATACGAGGCAGCAACTCCACTCCGAGACCACAGTGGTGGACTTTCACAATAAACTAAGGCACTTTATTGGATAGTTTTAATGTGATGTAGGTCTTACAACTTTAATACTCACTTATGATTAAGTTTTACAGTATAAACCAAACCGAACTGCATACCTGCAACAAGACAATAAATAAATAAATAAATAAATAAATAAATAAATAAATAAATAAATAAAAAGTTAAAAGTTAAAAATCTGTCAGTTCAACTTTATCTAACTGTATTTAAACATAAAATCAATTATATATAGTGGTAGTTACAATATCTCTTGATATCTTATCTAGAAGAACAGTCTAGTCCTCAAGTCCAGTTTACTATTTAGTCCTAACACATTCAACTAGTTATATCCTGCTTGTGGCAAAATTCGCCCATCCAAGATTCATCAGGATGCTTCTTTTAGTAACATAAATAATAATTTGTGATATGCGGGTTATTAACTCACATTTTCTGAATGCCTGCTGGTTTTCCACCTCTGAGTCCAGACACTTATTGACACCAGGATTTACTATCGTCAACAGTGGCATAGTCAACCTCAAATATAGTTTAGGACAAGTCTTAAAATAAATATGTTCTTCCAACCGCTTCCTTTCCCGTAGCAAATACAACTCACACCTTGTAAGCACGTGCCGAAGAAATTGTCGTCTTTACCAGTGCCTAAATTGGATTTGTATTTATTGATTTAATTAAAATTTTCCATTAATTATTATTATTATTATTATTATTATTATTATTATTATTATTATTGTAAATTTTATTATGTACAGGATAAACGTTACATTTTTATTTACTTATATTTTAGTTAAAATTTTGGAGGAAATGCTACTGCAGTATTATTTATTTCATTCTGTTCTAATACTAAATAAACGTGAAAAATAAACCACAATAAAAATAAAATATTGTTTTATATGTTGGTCCCTAACAGCAAATCAAAGTACGTACGAACTCATACAAAAAATACTTACAGAAACTGAGGAAATATATTTAAAAGATAAACGCTGGCAAAGTCTTACAGTTACTGGCACTAATGAGGGTTTGTCGGCATGTCGCCTTTGTTCAATGATCTCTTTATTAAGGGCTGCTTGGGGAGATAGATTTATGATGGCTTGGAAGAAACACATGACTTACGACATATCCCAAACTATATTGAAAATATGTGCTTGTGTGGAACTAAGAGGGGCATGCAAATGTGCTTCCTCACGACTCCGAACCTGTGTAATAACCGGAAATGGTGGCCAAAGAAAGGATGGTAGTTCTCCTCGCTGTCATTGGCATACCTACAAAAATATAAATATAGACCTGTATTAAAATGTAAACCAACCGTTTATACATAATTTCGATCACATCAAACTAACTCTTTGGCATTGTCAAACTCGGAGGATCATGACCGCGCAGACATAAGCTCTACATATATCCCAATCCTCAGTTAAAATTTTCCAATCATCCCCTCTTATAATTTATCTCACTCAAATCATGGTTATATTATTCTCCCAGTTCATTCCAGGCCTACCTACTGGGCTTTTCTATCTGGTTTTCCTACATTGAATTTCCATGATACCCGTATTTTGTTCCCCATTCGTGCCACATATCCTGCCCATCGCAGTGTACGAAACTTAACTGTTGTTATATTTGAAGAGAAAAATTAAGCGCTCGGACTGGTGTTTGAACCCAGTCTGAGAGTATAATTATTTTCTTCAAATGTAATTTATCAATATTTTCTGCTGCTTCTTCTTCTTCTTCGGCTTTCCCCCATTTATAGGTTTGCCGTCTTCAGTTTCCATTTACCTCTATCATTACAATCTCCCTCTTCCAAATTCCTATCATCCATTATGGTTCTGACGTAGGGTTTCCATTTCCATCTTGGTCTGCCACGTTTATTTCTTCCAGGGGTGACCATTTGTATATATTTTTTGGCCACCTTTCATCTTCCATTCTTTGTACATGGCCATACCATTTAAGCGTTTGATTTTCAATCCTCTTAACAACAGATGTGGTGACATTCATTTCTCTCCAAAGGAATTAATTTCTTATTTTATCCTGTCTTGTTTTTTTTTTGGAGACTTCTTCTAAAATAATCAAATTTAACTGTTCTATTCTTATTCTTTTGTAATTCTAATTCCGTCAAAGACCAAGTTTCACTTCCATATGACAAAATATTCCGTATTATGCTCTTTTAAATTTTCATTTTAGTTTCCTTTGTAATATTTTTGTTCCAAATTATTCCATGTAATGTCTTAGTTGCATTTTTTGCCATTGAAATTTATCAATCACTGAGATATACGAAATAAATAATATTAACTATTCTTGTTATACCTAATTTCCCACAATGATCATGTTCGTCTGTCTTTGGTCCAAAAACATTCATAAGAACTTTATTTTCAAACACACCTGCTCAAAATATTTCCTCATCCCTTAAAATTAGAGTCCTTGTTTCGCGTCTATAATATAACTGGAAGATTAACAGTTTTATATAATTATTTTTAGAAGTTAAGTCGACAAAGAGTCCGTGTAATGCGTAATAACATGCATTTCCAGAATTGAGTCTACGTTTAATTTCCTTTTGCACCACATTAATTCCATTCACTTTAATGGCATACATATATATCTTCGCCAACAAATGCATACGTAGTCAACTTAAATAAAAACTAAAATGGTCCGTATCATTAAAAAAATGTAAAACGTTTTCTTCACATTTTGCACAGCAACACCAGCTACATATTCTAATTTATCTGATGAAATTTTATCCTCAATTAACACCTTAACTAATTTCAAAGATAAAAAAATATGCAAACGAAACCATTTAGACAATTATGAGCATATTAAAGAGATACTTAAAAATAATAGTTTAACAAAACTAAAACAACACGCTTTATTACAAAACCGAAATAAAAAAAGAAAAATAATTGTAATTTCCAACACGCTTGGGATAAAATTAAAGTGGTCAACAAAAAAAATCATCTCCAACACATCTAGAATAAAACTAGAGTTGTCTACAAAAAAATAATTTTAAAATCAAAAGCGTGAGGTGCTCTATATCAATTAATATATTTGATAATAAGCAGATATTGGTAAAAGTAAAGTCTCTAAGAAGAACACGTAAAAAAACCATAAAAAGCATCCCACGCTTTTGATGGTAAAATTATTCTATTTTGTAGATAACTCTAGTTTTACTCTAGATGTGTTGAAGATGATTTTTTTGTTGATCACTTTAATTTTATCCCAAGCGTGTTGGAAATTAAAATTATTTTTCATTGTTTAATTCGGTTTTCTAATAAAGCGTGTTGTTTTAGTTTTTCAACTATTATTTATTTTTAATTGTTTAGTTTGGTTTTCTAATAAAGCGTGTTGTTTTAGTTTTTTAAACTAATATTTTTTTTATTTTTAGTTTAATTGATTGTCATAAACCTGAATCACATGAAAATTTAATTGCTTAATAATCTTCTAAAAAAATACTCCGGGTCGGATTTGAACCAGCGACCTATGGATTACTGAAATTATATACTAATATAGTCCACCGCTCTACCAAGTGAGCTCTTACAACGATTGACTAAAAAGTCGGTAAGTTCGCAACCTATTATACAGGTTTTTTTATTGATGATGATTCTGGCCAGGATTGTAGTAACAAATTATGAAATTATTGTATTCTCATTTGTCCTTTACAAGTATTCAAAGTTTCAAGACGATCCAATGTTTCTAAGTGGGTGAAAATCGTGTTCAAAGATTCCGTTACATAGATGGACAGATACAGGTAAAGCTAATATAAAGCGTGTAAGAACCTTGGGGAATCAAAAAGGAATTTGCTCTAAGTTAGCAAACGTAGTTTATCCATTGCTTATATTCCATTAAGCATGATATGATATTGGTGCCGTTTCCAATATTTTACAATGCAGCTCGAAGAAATGTTCACTTAGCCCGAACAAATTGTCTTATATTACAGTATGAGACGTAAAATGCTCCTAGACAACACTTAACCCAGAAGAATAATTACAGCATAGATTTTCACAGTAATGAAGGAAAACACATTTTTGTGGCCTCATCTTAGCAGTTTCCATGGAAACCACAGTCAGAGTGCAACTTTCATTTGTTCTCGTGTGAAGGCGGTTTTTGCGTCTATACAATCGCAATGCAAGAACGCACTATGTTCATTCTGCTTCGAAACAGTAGACTAAATCAGATAAAAAGTCAGTCACGCAGGAGTTCAGTAAACTAAGCCAATTTCTTATTATATATATATATATATATATATATATATATATATATATAATGTTCATTTATTAACACTAAGACCACATTGAGATAGTAATTTTTTTTTCAGCAAACTGTTCACCTCATTTTGCATTTATTCATATCTGGTTTATTTTTGAATCCTGAATTTTGGTTTTTGCTGCTAGTGAAGCTCTGGAATCACAAAAAAATTATAGCTATTGAGATCTATGCAAAAGTTGTGTAATGGGTTAAAACAAATCTAATTCATTATAATTACTATTACTATTACTGATATTATTGGCCAATTTATAGAAATGCATTCTATTATGCAATAGAGGGACTTTTGTCATTCCAACTCGTTTAAAAGATGTTGAATAGAAATATATAAAAGGCGATTCTTGTGAATATAGGCGTATTATACTACCTGGGTCCACCGCTGTGGTCTCGAGGTAGCGTGCTGCCTTGTCACGCAGCGGGCCCGGGTTCGATCCCCGGTCGGGCAGTTTTTCTGGGTGAGGTTTTTATCGGGTTTTTTCCTCACCTGTAAGACAAACGTCAGGAAAACTTTAAGGCCCAAACGGTCCCCAAAATCATATGGCCATCATCGTCATCATCATCCTTATCATTATCATCATCATTATCATCCTTCACCGTGTGGAAAGCAACGGGAAGCTACCACACGTACAATTCCCTAGTAAAGCTGCAAGTATAGCATGAAAATGCTATGATTGCAGTGAAGGACCTGCCTTCGGGCAGAATTACCATGGATGGTGAAGAGGGATTATTGATGGTTACTTGGATAAAAGCCCCACTGTTGGGAGACAATATGGAGGATTATTGTTGGGGTAAAGAGGTAAAGAGGTGTAGATGTGATTTAGTGGCACTAGGAATACGGACGGAGTTCTCCATGTGTGAGAACTTGGGTTGCTCAGGTTGGAATACCGGTAGGCATGAGTTCTTATCTAGGGATTCCACGAGGACTTCGTCGGGCAGAATTAATATGTAGAGAAGTTGTTGTAGATGTATTTTATTCTTGTCTTTTATAAACTGCAAGTAATTGTATATAAGAAGTGACTTTATTTAACTTTCAGAACGAAGTGTTTTTGAGAAGTGACTTTGTTTAATTGTATACGAGAAGTGATGAGGAGAAGCCTCTCTCGCCTATTAGGTAAACTAGTTACTCCCACTACCTCGATCTCGTGGACCTGAGATCAGTGCTTAGGCACATATAACGAAACATATAATTGGTTAATGCACCCTCCTATTTTAATCATGGGGGTGTTACAAATTTATCATTGGCGATTTACGCCATCAGAGGTTGGACCTTTTTCCCGTGCTGGCTTCACGTACAGTCGGGTCACAAACATTAGCTAGGCTTGGGTTTTTTCCTAGGCTTCAGACGCTAGAAAATTGCCATATTCCCACACTTTTTGCTAGCGTTGTTTGTCTCAGGGTAAAACCCCCGCTTGTAAATTTAGCTAATGGGTTATGGTTATCACGATAAATCAGTTAACTGCAGGCTTAGAAGATATTTCTACTCAATCTGTCGAGCAAAGGATTTTGTCATTACTAAGTTGTTATCATGTGTCAGCCACTTCCGTCTTACAAAAGAAAGAGGTGACATTACCTGAGTTGTCAGTACCCTACTTAATAACTAGTAATTTCATTACATTGATGCTGACTTCTTTGGATCATTTTATATGACCTTTGCTCCTACATAATCAGGTTCCACTCGCTTCCCTGATCAATTTGAATATAAATTATACCTAAGTCCAGTAATTGCTTCGTTCAATGATATTATAATTGTATCTGATTTTTATTGCCGCATAGGGATTTATTTATAGATTTACACAGGAAGGCTGAGTGAATGACTTGTCACAATGGATACTACCTGATTACATAGAGTTCCCCGCGTACACATATTATACGGCATATCTTCTTGTTGCCTAACAGATTAGCGATCGCAGAAACCATAGATTCAACATTAATCATCAGCCTTTTAAATTATTTGTTTACATTTTAAACCCTCCAAATTTAGTTTCAAGGCCTGCTGCAGATAGTACCTCCCTTCAGCACCTTTAAATTCATTTTTACAGATGCAGTTCACATATGTACCAAATGTTATTGAAATTGCTACAGGCGTTTGAGAGGTATGATGGCACACACACACACACACACACACACACACACACACACACACACACACACACACACAAACATATATATACACACACATATATATATATATATATATATATATATATATATATATATATGTATGTGTGTGTGTGTGTGTTTATGTCAAAAAGTGGTCTCTAACCTTACTTACTTACTTACTCACTGGCACTATCGAACCCGTAGGTTCATGTCCGCACGGACATAAGCTCTCCATACATCCCTATCCAGAGCTAATGCTTTCCAATCATTCCCTGTATAATCCACTTCCCTCAAATCATAGTTAATGTTGTTCTCCCACCTCATTCTTGGTCTACCAACTGGGCGTTTTCCTTCTGGCTTTCCTACAAGAAGTTTCCATGCACGTCTTTCATTCCCCATACGCGAAACATGTCCTGCCCATCGCAGTCTACGGGACTTAACTGTTCTTATTATATCTGGCTTCCTATAAAGACCGTGTAGTTCATTGTTATGTAGTCTTCTCCATTCACCTGTCTGTTCATCTCTCTTTGGTCCAAAAATTTTCCTAAGAACTTTATTCTCAAATACTCGTAATCTCCTTTCCTCCCTTAAAGTAAGAGTCCATGTTTCGCATCCATATAATATAACTGGTAGAATAATAGTTTTATATATTTTCAGCTTAACGTTTTTTGAAAGGAGTTGGGACATCAAAAGTCTCTGCAATGCATAATAGCATGCATTTCCAGAATTGAGCCTATGTTTAATTTCTTTGTGCATCTCATTCCTATTTGTGATTATTGTTCCTAGGTATTTGAATTCAGCCAATTCCTCAAAATTTCCCTCATTTGTCATTAGCTGTCCATTTCCATTATATAATGTATTTCTACGTGTGACCATATATTTAGTTTTACTGATATTTACTTCCAGTCCTAATTTCTTAGTGTTACTCAATAGTGTGTGCGTGTTGGCCTTTAGTATCTCCTCGTTATCGGCCAGTAGTACTACATCATCAGCATAAACTAATAGCTTATTATTACCATTCAGTTGTAAGCCTTCCTCATTCTCTAAAGATTTAATGGCATGCTCTAGTACAAAATTAAATAGTAGAGGAGATAGTGCATCTCCTTGCTTCAACCCATTCTGGATTTCAAAAGTGTCTGAAAACTGTTTGCCTACATGCACCCTACTCGTTGAGCCATTTAGACACATTCGTATAAGTCTAACTAACTTTTTAGGAATTCCGAACTCCAGCAGGATACTATATAACTTCTCCCTCTTAATTGAATCATATGCTTTTTGGAAGTCTACGTATAGTTGATGTACAGTACCATTATATTCCCATTTCTTTTCTAAAATCTGTCTTATACTAAAAATCTGATCTGTTGTAGACCTTAAGAGGGAGAAAATATTACGAATATTTGAGAATAAATTGCTTAGAAAAATGGACAAAGAGAGAAGATTAGATAGTTCAATGGGGAAAAAAAAAACTACATAACAGTGGACTACATGGCATTTATGGGATACCAGATGTAATAAAAACAATTGGGTCCCGAAGACTGCTATGGGCATGTAGCAACAATGGGAAATGGAAGAGGAGCATGGAAATTTCCTATAGAAAAATCAGAGACGAAGCTGCCAGTAGGTAGGGCATGAATGAGGTGGAGAATAATAATCACGATTTGAAGGAGATGAATTATACAGGGAATGACTGGAATATTAATATATGGAGATCTTATGCCACTACATTCATGCAACGAGTTAATGGTACATCCAGAAAATTGGATAAACTTGGGTACATTTCTGGACAAAATGCAGAAAATAAGAACAGTCATTCATGAATAAATAAATATGCTATCAAAATGTAATACCATTAACTCTTAATAATTCTACATAACCTAATTAAAGTACTGCATAATGATATTGTATAATTATCTAATTGTAATATTATTGCGTTTTCTTTTTTTTTTGTTTTACGTTCTGACCAAACATTATTTTATTGTAACGGCCTGTCAACAGCACGTACGGCTTATTGTCCGTGCGACCCATTTTTTACACGCTTTATATTAGCTTGACCTGAATCTATCTATGTAACAGAATCTTCCAACACGATTTTCACCCACTTAAAAACATTGGATCGACATGAAATTTTGTATACTTGTAAAGGACCAATGACAATTCAACAATTTCATAAATAATATATAATAGATTGTGGACTTATCGACTTTTTAGTCCATCGTTGTAAGACATTAATATTATATCCTCTCGTAGCTCAGTTGGTAGAGTGTTGGACTGTAGTGGTATATAATTTCAGTAATCCATAGGTCGCTGGTTCAAATCCGACCTAGAGGATTTTTTAGAAGAGTATTACTTTTAGCTCATACTAC
This sequence comes from Diploptera punctata, assembly GCA_030220185.1. Lineage (NCBI taxonomy): Eukaryota > Metazoa > Arthropoda > Insecta > Blattodea > Blaberidae > Diploptera > Diploptera punctata. The sequence continues at coordinate 98,425 of JASPKZ010006846.1, read as the reverse complement.
AATAGTATCTAATTTAAAGATATTTACATTTTTATCTTATTCTGTAAAATATTAATGACAATTTTGTAAACTTACCACATTGTAATTTATCCAAAAAATATGAAAAGGATACGAATAACTGTAACTATTTATCTATATTAAAATATTCAAAAATATTATAATAATGTTAGATAGTAATAATTTTAAAAATAGGCCTATATAATTATATTCGTGCCTAGACACTAAAAATATCGCAATCAATTAAATGTTCATGGAATTCCGGTTATCAATTAAACTAAATATTAAAAAATTAGATAATAGTTAAAAAACTAAAACAACACGCTTTATTAGAAAACTAAACTAAAAATTAAAAAATAAATAATAGTTTAAAAAACTAAAACAACACGCTTTATTAGAAAACAGAACTAAAAATGAAAAATAATTTTAATTTCCAACTCGCTTGGAATAATATTGAAGTGGTAAAAAAATCATCTGCAACACATCTAGAATAAAACTAGAGTTATCTACAAAAAAAATACTATTAAAAGCGTCAGGTGCTTTTTATGGTTTTTATGTTTTCTTCTTAGACTTTACTTTTACCAGTATTTATTTATTATCAAATATATTAATTGATATAGAACACTCCACGCTTTTGATGGTAACATTATTTTTTTGTAGATAACTTTAGTTTTATTCTAGATGTGTTGGAGATGATTTTTTTAGTTGACCACTTTAATTTTATCCCAAGCGTGTTGGAAATTAAAATTATTTTTCATGTTTTAGTTCGGTTTTCTAATAAAGCGTGTTGTTTTAGTTGTTTAACTATAATTTATTGTAAATAACATTGTACGTATCTTACCTTCAGTCTAGTAAAGTCTACTACTACGTTCATGAACGTCAGAGTTCTAATTGTTGGTGAGTTAATTAGTTATTGTTATAAAATTAGAGAAGACTCGTGAAGTAATTGACTCCTGTGAATATCAGAAAAAGAGAAAACTGACAACGATGGTAATTAGTGGCTCTAAAGTATTTAATTTGTTGTGGATAGCAAACTCGAATATTCCTATCGCTTTTAAAATCTCAGTCTCTGATTATCTCTTATTTTTACATCAGCTCGTAAAGTGAGATTACAGTAATTAATATTTTAGTACAATTTAATGTGAATGGATTTATAATTCACACATCATGCAGTTTTAATTACTTGCCCACAAGGCTAATATTATTGGTCGTTAACCTAGTTGAGCACAAAAGTTAGTAATTACACAACAATATGCCTAGGGACCTAAATACATGCTAACCATGCAAACGTCTAGCTCTATACAGTATCCAGCAATTAAATTCTATACCAGCGAATGTCTCCTCATAAGTCTATTAATGTTTAATCTATTGTGTGTGTGTATATATATATATACATGATAAGAAAAAATGACAGTGCACTAGAATATCAGTCCAGAGGTCCGGGTTCAAATCCCGTCCAGCCTTTTATTTTCTCTTATCATGTCATATTAAGCTTGCATTGCTCAATGTCAAAAATGTAATTATAGTATCGAAATAAATAAGCGTCACTGCTTTAAAGTAAAGATACACCCTTTCATTTGCTTACTTGTTATACGAGCTACTAGATGGCAGTGGAGACCGAGTTCCCGCTACTTCTCGTAATAATAGACCACCGCTGTGGTCTCGAGATAGCGTGCTGCCTTGTCACGCAGCCGGTCCGGGTTCGATCCCCGGTCGGGGCAGCTTTTCGGGGTGAGGTTTTTATCGGGGTTTTTCCTTGCCTGTAAGATAAATGTCAGGAAAACTTTAAGGCCCAAACGGTCCCCGAAATCATATGGCCAGCAGCATCATCATAATCCTTCACGGTGTGGAAAGCAACGGGAAGCTACCACATCTACAATTCCCTAGTAAAGGTGCAAGCATAGCATGAAAATGCTATGATTGCAGTGAAGGACCTGCCTTCGGACAGAATTACTATGGATGGATATATATATATATATATATATATATATATATATATATACAGGATTTTTCTAAATTAGACAAACTTTGGGATCATTGAAGCATATTTTGTTAAGGAACCTATGGACTGGAACGCTTCGTTTTAGGGCTAGAGGGATCTTACAGGAAGGGATTGAAGGAAACGGATAAACACTTCTTTCAGTCCTAGAGGGGTTTGTCATTACTACTATCGCTTGGTTTGTTTACTTTCGGAGCTCAGTAGTATTCGGAACCTGTTACAGCAAGTTTGTTTACATCCATTGGTACGATTTGTTGGATAGGTAGCGGTGGGCCGGTGGGACCTGATCTGACTACATTTCTGTTTGCGGGGCTCCATGAAGGCAAAGGTTTATGAAACCGATATTGACTCAGAAGAAGATCTTATAGCACACTTTGTCAGCGCAGCAGCTGAAATAAGGGAAATCCCTGGCACCTTTGGAAGGATACCACAAAGTATGTAACATTGATACACTGTTTATCTGGATGTCAATAGACGTGAGTTCCAGCACTTGTTTGTGATGGGACAATAAACTGGTTCCATCCTGACAATGCCAACAATGGAGGGAATGCTTTATTTATTAATTATTTTTTTTTAGAATTAAGTACGTTTTGTTTGTGCTTGTCTGTAAAGTATTTGTATTAACAGACAGAATTATGTGACACAGAATGACTTGATATATGCACATAACTACTTCCTTCCATCTATTCCTCCGAGACCCCTCTTGCACTGAAACGAAGCGTCACATCCTATAGGTTTCTTAACAAAATATGCTTCAATGAAGGTTAACTATCTGCTCCCAAAGTTTGTCGGTCTAATTTACAAACACCCTGTATATAAAAAAATAAATGTTTGTACTAGATTTGCCTGGAAGCGTAATTAGTAGCGCACTGGAATATCAATCGAGAGGTCCGGGTTCAAATCACGTCTAGGCATTTATTGTTTCTTATGTCATATTAAGCTTGCATTGCTCAATGTCAAAATTTTAATTATAACACTGAAATGTATATACAAAGTTAGAATGTAGTAGTAGTAGTAGGACTTTATTAGACAAAAAGTAAGATATTTACAATATTATTTACAAATATGGGTCGCACGGGCAGTAAGCCGTACGTGCTGTTGACAGTGCGTTACAATAAAGTAATAATTGCTACTAGTGTGAAGAAAAATACACAACAAAAAAAGCAATAACATTACAATTACATAAAGAAAACGCAATAATATTACAATTAAATAATAACACAATAGCATTAGGCTATACACTAAAAAAAGCAATAACATTACAATTACATAAAGAAAACACAGTAATATTACAATTAAATAATAACACAATAGCATTATACACTAAAAAAACCATAACATTACAATTACATAAGAAAACACAGTAATATTACAATTAAATAATAACACAATAGCATTATACATTAATTAATTTATATATAATTATTAGGATGAATGTTATTGCATTTTGATAACATATATTTATTCATGAATGAGTGTTGTTCTTATTTTCCGCGTTTTGTCCAGAAATTTACCCAAGTTTCTCCAATTTTCTGGATTTACCAATAACTCGTAGCATGCCAATCTTTCCCGATTTGAATTTAGAAATCTTTCCGGTAATAACTGACGTCTCCAATATTCTGAATCATTACATTGTCCTAATATATGTATCTCATCTTCAAATTTCCCGCACATTGGACATATTCGCATATCGTGATCGTCGCTAATTTTTTGAAATTTCCATGCCCCTAGCCTAAACCAAGCAAGCCCTGATCTCTCTTTAAATCCTAGGTTGAGTAGTTAGAATGTATAACAGGGGGCATGCCGTAGCATAGGAGGTTAAGGCAATACGCTACAAGCCGAAAAGTCGTGGGCTCGAGTCACAATAGTGTCAGCATTTTTAAAATGACCTAAACTTTCTGGTGGAGCCATGGTCCTGGGGTCGACTCAGTCTCTAACGGAAATTAGTACCAGATTTTTCTGGAGGTAAAGACGGCAGTCACGTAGGGCTGACAACCCGGTTGACATCTCATGACGGTTGTCTGAAAAAGAGGGAGCCTTAATATTCTACTGCCTCTGAAGCCTGTATTGGGATCACTTTACTAAAATTACTTGAACTTACTGACTTCGGAAATAAAAAATGCACAATCGAAGAGAGAAGTTCCCAGGGAAGAATACCCGTAGCCCTGTTAAATGAAGAGTGCTAGGAAATACCAGGCAAATATTGTTTTTCATGAAACACAGACGTTTAAACAAAAATCGGCTTAGAATAGGGTTTTAGCTTATTTTTTTCTCGGTTAAGTTTTACATGGGACCATTTCTATGTAAAACTTGAATTTAAAAAAGAGGGTTACAACCTTGTCCTGGGTAGTTATTCATTTATATAACGCATTTACTTATTTAACTGTATGCCAAAACTTGAGGTAAATAAACCCATGACTAAAATATAGTCCTTTCCATGGAGAATCCAACAATACCTCAAACTCCACCTCAATAAAATGAGACCTAATTCTTTTCCTGTACTCTTCACATGGAATACTCGTACTGTGGGCTTATCCAAAACTAATAGATTTACAATGCTTTAATGAAAATCTTTATAACATATTAATGGGAGTGCTCAAAATGGACAAAAAAATGTACTACCTACAGAAATGGATTGATGGAGAAGGTTAATCTAACAGCGATAGAATACCAAGCGATAGAATCAGGGAAGTAATGAATAGGTGTGTGTTCTAATGCCCCCACTGAACTCTTTTATTGTTCAGGTTCCGCGCTGCGCGGATAGGACTCATTATTGTGGTCTATTTTCAATTTACGCACCACATCGGCAGACCACTTGACCTATATGATATATCATTATATTGCATATAGGGAGGAGTGTATGATCAGAAGTTTGTGTTTTTGTAGTGTAATAATGCACACAAAACAAATTATGGTATCAAGTCTAAAAAATAAATTTGGTTTAGTCACGAAAAATGATGGATAATGAAATATTTATCAAAGCAGATTTTATTGTGGACAGCACACGGAAAAGGAGTAAGAGGACATAAAGAACTATTTGGAGAAAGGAGTCGAAGAAATGAAAGAGAGAGACTTGCTGAAAAGCTTGTGGATGATGAAGAATAGCTTATGGATTTTAATATGGCATCGCTCCTACTATTTGGGTAACGTCTTTGCCTTGATAGCAGCGCCCGGGTTCGATTCCGGTCGGACAATTTTCTGGGGTACATATTTTAGATATTTTTCCTCACATATAACACACACATTTTGTTCGCTGCCAAGCTAAATTTGGACTTATCAACAATAATCAAACAAGAGGTTGTGTTTTTTAGAAAAACTCACCAGCCACAAAGTCGCGAGTGATTTTGTCTAATGAAAAACTCAACCTCGCGTTAGATTTGGAGTGAGCATTTAGCGAATAACATAACATCAGACGCTAAAAATAATTATAATGATTAATATTTACCGAATGTGAGGTTATGTATTCCGATCTTAATTCCGGGGCGATTTCTAAACCGGCTGTGTAGTTACAAATAGCATATATTTATTGTTTTCTTTTGGCATTTCTTTCTGTATCATATCGATCGTACATTGTCCAATCGATATCCTTGACAAAGAAGTTAATTTGCGCAGATATCTCTCATTACAAATAGGAAGAGGCAAAATTATCAAGAGGAAGAGGTAAAATTATCGGTCTATGAGTTAAATAGTGATTACATTTGAATTCACATTATTAATCATGGTACATTAATACAAAACCTGTTATCTTTTTATTCTAACGCATATGTTATATTACAATATATTATGAGTCACAACCTTGCTAATTCGGCTTACTTAGTATTAACTAACAAACTAACTCACTCACTCACTCACTGGCACTATCGAACCTATAGGTTCATGGCCGCGCGGACATAAGCTCTCCATACATCCCTATCCTGAGCAAATGTTTCCCAATCATCCCCTGCATAATCGACTTCCCTCAAATCATAGTTAATGTTATTCTCCCACCTCATTATTGGTCTACTAACTGGGAGTTTTCCTTCTGCTTTTCCTACAAGAAGCTTCCATGCACGTTTTTCATATGTGCTGCCCATCGCAGTCTACGAGACTTAACTGTTCTCATTATATGTGGCTTGCTCACTTAGTATTAGGGAAACAATTTCCTAAAAATTGTGAACAACCAGTTTTCCAATTGAGACTGTTGTAATGTTACATTTCTGGTAATGAATGACTAATAACATTGTTTGTCGTTCGATCCGTTTAATATGGGACAAAGGAAAAAAATATTATACAATTTTTAAGAATAAATTATAAAATTACATGGACTAATGATTATGCGGCAGTATGGTCATGTGTCGTGTCTAAATTTTTAGAAAATTCAAAGCAAAATAATGTCATTACAAATTGTTTTCATTCCAAACTTGATGTAGTTATATTAAAATATTTTTTTTTAAATGCCCCAGGTTTGTCTTTCGACATTCCTGGTTTCTCTCCTGGCATGGCGTACTTGTAACCCACTTCTGAGGTTGGGGCGCCTGGAAGGCGGGGTTACGTTGCCCCGATGATTGATATGATGAGTGATGATGATGATAATGGTGCGTCAGGAGAGTTCTTAATCCTAAGCTTAACCTAAGATGAATATGAATGAAGATGATTGCGATGGCCACATGATTTCGGGGACCGTTTGGGTCTTAAAGTTTTCCTGACATTTGTCTTACAGGTGAGGAAAAACCCCGATAAAAAACCTCACCCAGAAAAACTGTCCCGACCGGGGATCGAACCCGGACCCGCTGCGTGACAAGGCAGCACGCTACCCCGAGACCACAGCGGTGGACGTGTTAAAATAATATAAAATTGAGCTTATTAAGATGGAGAGATGGTATCTTAATTGAAAGAGAAATATGAAAATACGGTAAGAGTTTATTTTAATCATATAATTCTCAAAAGTTGAGACTGCTCGTCAGAACTAAATGATGCAGAATTTACAACCATCTGTTCATTACGAATCTCGTTGTTTCCTTTGTTTTGCATTTCAAACACTACGTGGCAAGTATCACAGTTGGCAATTCAAGTAAGGAACGAAAGGGCCTTCTAACCGGGAGAAAAAAATTAACAAAACGAAAGAAGAGAAGAATATCTTAGTTCCTAAACTAATTAGAAAATGGATGTAATTCTCAGTAGGATTTTTGTTCACAAAATTTGAGGTAATAAATCGCCATATTTACAAAATTAATTATATTAGCGCATACCAAGAAGAATGTATAATTATAAACCAAAATGGAGAAGAACGTTGAAAAGACCATTGAAGAGATGGAAGGACCAATTCGACCTATAATGAGATCGGAACAGGCCATTGTGCCTAATCCTTGTTGTTGATGATGATGATGAATTATATTTGTTATATTATACTTAATATAGTCCACCGCTGTGGTCTCTAGGTAGTGTGCTGCCTTGTCACGCAGCGGGTTCGGGTTCCATCCCCGGTCGGGGCAGTTTTTCTGGGTGAGATTTTTATCGGGATTTTTCCTCACCTGTAAGACAAATGTCAGGAAACCTTTAAGGCCAAAACGTTCCCCGAAATCATATGGCCATCATCATCATAATCATCATCATAGTATTTTCATGCTATGCTTTGCAGCTTTACTAGGGAATAATACGTGTGGTAGCTTCCCGTTGCTTTCTACACCGGTGAAGGATGATGATAATGTTGAGGATGATGATGATGATGATGGCCGGATGATTTTCGGGGACCGTTGGGCCCTAAACGTTCTGACATTTGTCTTACAGGTGAGGAAAAACCCCGAAAAAATCTCACCCAGAAGCCTGTCCCGATCGGGAATAATCGAACCCGGGCCCGCTGCGTGACAAGGCAGCATGCTATCTCGAGACCACAGCGGTGGACATATATATATATATATATATATATATATATATATAGGCTACATGCAGAATTTACCATACTTAATACAACATTTTAATAATATCGAGTTATTAGGTCCAGATATACAATTACTCGTAGTATTAGATTTACAGACCACTTTCAATCATGTTGACCGCCGAGTCGCCTGAAGATATCCGAGAACACTGTAAATCAACCTGATTATATTCACCGTTTTGTGAAGCTTCCTATAATATTTTCATTAATACAAATTATACTTTTATTTAGCTTTAATTTTGATTTAACAATATCAGATTTTAAGGAAGAAATGAAGCTGTGGAAGTTGCACACACGAAAACATAAAACAAAACAATTGCAAATTTGCAAATCATCATTTCTAGTTATTGGACACCAAAAGTGATCTTAAAAATAATATACGAGTGTGTATATATATATATATATATATATATATATAATATATATATATATATATATACAATTAAAATTTTATAAAACAATGGTAGTCCCGGTACTTTTATATGGGAGCGAATCTTGGATTATCACTATCAAACATGAAAGTAAAATCTGGGCAGTGGAGATGAAATTTTTAAGAAGAGTAAAAGGGCGTAGGATGAACCAGATAAGAAAATTATAATATTCGTGAAGAACTGCAGATCTACACCATAAAAGAAAATATATATAATAACAAGAAACAGTGGAAAGAACATATAGAAAGAATGGAGGAGAGTAAATTACTAAAGAAAAACTTACATTATTTTCCGAGAGGAAGAAGAGATATTTGATGTCCTCGGAATAGATGGTCTTAAGATCTATTTGTGAAGACGGAACAGGCAATCAATCCTAAACCAGGAAGTGAAGAAATGTATATATATATATATACATGTGTGTGTGTGTGTGTTTTTACACTCCTCTATCGGCCTCATTTTTTGTTATTTAACATTTTCTAATACTGTTATTTTAACAGTTCCAATAATTGATCATTTCTTTTCACAATATCATTATAATATTACCTTTTTTTTTGTGTTTTCAAAACCATAACTTACTCAGCATACAGCAATAAATTAAGAAATATACGTTTGAGTTGCCGGTCACGGTGGTCTAGTGGTTACGTTCCTTGCCTCTACTCACGAGGGTCGCGGGTGTAAACCCAGCCGAGGTCGATTAATCCTTTAAGATGAAAAAATCGAGAAACAGTTCCTCCTAGAAGGACTTCAAGCCATGGGTTCAGAGTCTAAATAGATATCTCATTGGGTCGGTATGCTAACCACATGTTATTCATGACATCTGTGGGGAAATAAGCGTAACTGAATTCGTTTGGTTAAGAAATGTCCCATTAGGGAAGCACTCATGTCCCCGCAGTGGGACGATCGGGGATCAATCATTTTCATCTCCAAGTTCGAGTTTGTTAACGTCCAAAATTGTACCATTAGGAGTGGGAGTTAACCTGAAAATTAAAAATAGCTTTAGGGCCGCAATTGTTTATTTTTCACAGCTAAACTTTATATAATTCAAGGAAATTAAACGATGAAGATATTCTCCATAAATCAACAAAATTCGACTATTAAAAGTGGAGGATTACCTGAAAATTGAAATTTAAAAATCGTCTTGCGACCGACATGTTTGTTTTCTCACAACAAAATTCTATCCATACTATTTAATTAAGGAAAAATTGTATATTCTATTAAACAAACAAAATTGGACGAACTAGCTTAGTTGAGAAATTTGCTCGGTTTACGCATTTCCTGCGTGACGATATAGGCTTATTACTTTATTTACACAGCATTTTATTTTACAAAGTCTGTCCATCGAATCTATAAAGAAATTAGCGCATCATGTTAGTGGGAGACAGGGCGAAGCCTAAGAGCGATGTTTAGTCGGGAAACTGGCAAGGTATTGCGTTCTGGAGAGCTAGAAACTCAAGAGCGAGGTGATTAATGTCACGTGATCTGTTCTCCTTCCTGCACTTCCTTCGCCGGCGTTATTGGCCGTGCATTTTTAGCCGCTTTCTTCGTAGTTGGCCTTATTTGAAACAGGTTCTCTACAGATTCTACCGATAGACCACTGATTTTCTGCACCAAATCAGACTGCTTGTGTAAGGCCATTCTTTAAGTAGATATAATCATGTAGTGTTATTCATTTACCTTCTGCATCTCGATAATGGATTTCAGGTAGCCGCAGCGACGCCGGCAAAAAAAAAAAAGTTCGGATTTAGATGAAGAGGATATTGATTTGAAATATGTATACAAGCTAAGATCAAATTACTTTACACTTTCAACGAATGAGATTTTGATTGCAATTCTCCGATTCAATTTTGGCAAAATATATACCCTGAAGTTAATTGAAATATTAAACATGGGATGAATGAAACAGGTGAATATTATATTGCAATTAAATAACCTTCGAAGTTTCTTAATTCTCTGTTAATTCCATCCATAGTAATTCTGCCCGAAGGCAGGTCCTTCACTGCAATCATAGCATTTTCATGCTATGCTTGCAGCTTTACTAGGGAATTGTGTAGGTGTGGTAGCTTCCCGTTGTTTTCCACACCGGTGAAGGATGATGATGATAATGATAATGGTAAGGATGATAATGATAAAGATGATGGTCATATGATTTCGGGGACCGTTTGGGCCTTAAAGTTTTCCATCATTTGTCTTACAGGTGAGGAAAAACCCCGATAAAAACCTCACCCAGAAAAACTGCCCCGACCGGGGATCGAACCCGAGCCCGCTGCGTGACAAGGCAGCACGCTACCTCGAGACCACAGCGGTGGACTCTCTGTTAATTCGCTTCACAATTAAAAGGTGCAAAATAGAAAAAAAGATAAATAACTTTTTGTGGAGTTTGAGATATCATAAGATTCTCAATGGAAAGCATGTAGTATACAGAGTCAGTTATTCGAAAATGTAAATATAATATTTTCTATAGCTTACAGCATTTATACAAACAACAACTCATGTACTACAGGTTCACTGACCTGATCCAGCGAACCATTAACAAACACACAATATATTTTGAAGGTCCCGTATTTAAACCCCAGTTTGAACCAATCAGATTTTTTTCCTTACAACCATGTACAGTGGTTAACTGATTTATGCCGCACTTTGTATTTTAAGAGTGAGAAACAAAAAAAAAATCAGTTATGGGTTTATTTACATCGGAGATTCTAGTAAGCAGGCAAGCTATTTAATTTAAAAAAAATCCATTTCTAGGTTTCACTAAAAAAAGTATCTTGCATTTTTTTTATTTTTCATTCACTCTCAATTTTGCTTAATGATTTTTGTAGTCCAGGAGCCTAAGAAACAATGTTCAAAGATATAAAGTGAAGACCTACAAACCATAGATTATATATATATATATATATATATATATATATATATAGTAGGAATTTATTAGACAAAGAGTAAGATATTTACAATATTATTTACAAATATGGGTCGCACGGGCAGTAAGCCGTACGTGCTGTTGACAGTCCGTTACAATAAAGTAATAATTGGTACTAGTATAAAGAAAAATAAACAACAAAAAAATCAATAACATTGCAATTACATAAAGAAAACACAATAATATTACAATTAAATAAAAACACAATAGCATTATACACTAAAAAAACATTAACATTACAATTATATAAAGAAAACACAATAATATTACAATTAAATAATAACATAATAGCATTATACACTAATTAATTTATATATAATTGTTAAGAATTAATGGTATTGCATTTTGATAAAATATATATTTATTCATGAATGAGTGTTGTCCTTATTTTCCGCGTTTTGTCCAGAAATTTACCGAGGTTTATCCAATTTCTACGTTATTCGTACAAAATTCTAACAAATATATTAGTAAGCAGACTTGCTCCCTATATTGATGACATTCTAGGAGATCATCAATGTGCATTTAGAAGAAACAGGTCTACAACAGATCAGATTTTTAGTATAAGACAGATTTTAGAAAAGAAATGGGAATATAATGGTACTGTACATCAACTATATGTAGACTTCAAAAAAGCATATGATTCAATTAAGAGGGAGAAGTTATATAGTATCCTGCTGGAGTTCGGAATTCCCAAAAAGTTAGTTAGACTTATACGAATGTGTCTAAATGGCTCAACGAGTAGGGTGCGTGTAGGCAAACAGTTTTCAGACACTTTTGAAATCCAGAATGGGTTGAAGCAAGGAGATGCACTATCTCCTCTACTATTTATTTTGTACTAGAGCATGCCATTAAGTCTTTAGAGAATAAGGAAGGCTTACAACTGAATGGTATTAATAAGCTGTTAGTTTATGCTGATGATGTGGTACTACTGCCGATAGCGAGGAGATACTAAAGGCCAACACGCACACACTATTGAGTAACACTAAGAAATTAGGACTGGAAGTAAATATCAGTAAAACTAAATATATGGTCACACGTAGAAATACATTATATAATGGATATGGACAGCTAATGACAAATGAGGGAAATTTTGAGGAATTGGCTGAATTCAAATACCTAGGAACATAATCACAAATAGGAATGAGATGCACAAAGAAATTAAACATAGGCTCAATTCTGGAAATGCATGCTATTATGCATTGCAGAGACTTTTGATGTCCCAACTCCTTTCAAAAAACGTTAAGCTGAAAATATATAAAACTATTATTCTACCAGTTATATTATATGGGTGCGAAACATGGACTCTTACTTTAAGGGAGGAAAGGAGATTACGAGTATTGAGAATAAAGTTCTTAGGAAAATTTTTGGACCAAAGAGAGATGAACAGACAGGTGAATGGAGAAGACTACATAACAATGAACTACATGGTCTTTATAGGAAGCCAGATATAATAAGAACAGTTAAGTCCCGTAGACTGCGATGGGCAGGACATGTTGCGCGTATGGGGAATGAAAGACTTGCATGGAAACTTCTTGTAGGAAAGCCAGAAGGAAAACGCCCAGTTGGTAGACCAAGAATGAGGTGGGAGAACAACATTAACTATGATTTGAGGGAAGTAGATTATACAGGAAATGATTGGAAAGCATTAGCTCAGGATAGGGATGTATGGAGAGCTTATGTCCGCGCGGCCATGAACCTACGGGTTCGATAGTGCCAGTGAGTAAGTAAGTATATATATATAAAGTCAACCAAATTCGGACTAGCTCTGAGGGATGTCGCTGCTGTAGTGCACGTCACAATGAAAAAGGCTAATAAATGGATTAGTTCTCAATATTGCCGTTGTTTTCCGACATTTACTAATACAACACCGCAATATTATGTTATCATAAGTAATTCCAAGAGTGATTTCCAATTTATCGATACATTCACGACTCACGAAATGAGGAGTTAATTTATCTTGAGAATTTGGAAGTCAGGAGTAGCATTTGTTAGGACTATTTAACGAATAAAATTAAGCTGTTTACTCACAAATTATTATTATTATTATTATTATTATTATTATTTAAATATAATTATTTTAAAATATGTATGTATTAATGTAAACGGCGATGTTTCAAAACAAATGAGAAACGTTTGTTATGCTTCATTTGTTTCATCACTGCAACTAGATCATATATATTGCCAAATAGAATCGCAATATTGTAAGAATGTACCCTAGTGGAGAAAAGATGAAACACATCATTACAGGTTATTAATTAATTTCTGATGTCAATTATATTTTTCTGCAACGTTAATTCCCGGGAAATAATACGTTTAAGAAAGTGCAAACAGTGGTTTATTTTTTATGGTATAATCAATTGCTACGAATGTTTTTCTATTATATCGCGCAAGTAGAATCTGGTTACATTCGTCCACTATATATATATATATATATATTTATTATATGGATACTATCTCGTAAGCAATGTCGTTTTTAAATGTTATTTTAATTTTAATTTATTTCCGACAAGAAATTAAATTACTTTTTCATAGTAGATACTATGTATCATTTCCTGAAATAATTTAAAAAATTAAGATAATAACCCAACCAATTTAATTTATAAAATTATATGGTTTTGAGTCATCTTTCAACGAGTTGTATTATTTCGCGACGGTACCAGACTCTGGTTTTGATTTAAAGAATTGGTCGAGTCCAACTTCACAGCTTCAATGTTTTCGAAATTTTACGCAAGAAATGTGCAAAATGAGCAGGAGGCGGAACAAATATTAATCTGTAGGCGCAAGATCAGGACCATATGCTGGGTGTTGTTGCAGTTCGATTCCATTAATTCCTGAATTTTCGTCACGGTTGTTCGTGCAAAATGGCTCCGGTCTGGTTTGATCCCCGACTCTCTACATTTCAAGAAATCTTTCCGGTTGTTGAGAATAAATATCAGTATAGACTGCATGCCCGTTTGGAACAAACTTCTAGCGAACCACACCTTGAAAAATATACCAGACACACATTACATTATAAACAATATTACTTATGACACTACTCAATAAATATATATAGAGGCCTAAAGTGTTTCAAAATAATTATTACAGACTTCTCGGGGTTGTAGAGGGAACTTAGTAGATAGTGTTTTCATAAGGAACCCATGTCCGAAAACATGCCATTTCGATTTAAAATAGATTTGAAGACCGAAACACAATGGGTTGATATCGTGTGTCTTATTTTTCAGAATAAGTATTAGAGACTTCTAGAGCATGTACTACAATTGTGGTTCCACGTGGCGACCTTGTTGTTTGTTGCACAAAGTATACCTGGGACGCACCTGGTGTGTGCTCAATTTCTGCTGCAGCCAGAATTCGTGCAAGTAGATTTCCCTCCGACTCGACAGGTGTAGTACTACCCTTAAAAGTCTGTAACACTTATTCTGAAACACAATACACACGAATCAGCTCATTGTGTTTCGATATTCAAACTTATTTTACATGGAAATGGTACATTTCCGGACATGAGTTCCTTATCAAAACTTTATCTACTAAGTCCCCACTACAATCCCTAGAAGCCTGTAATACTTATTCTGGAACTCCGTGTGCATTAATAGAGGCATGGAAAGGTTTTGTAGGAAAGCCAGAAAGTGAAAGCACCAAACAAATGGGCTAAGAATGGGGTGGATGAATAACATTAACCATTATTTGAGGGAGGAAAATTATACAGGGATTTGAAAATATTGTCTCAGATTAGGGATGTATAGACACCTTATGTCCGTGCGGCCATGATTATCCAGGTTCGTTCGTGCCCGTGTGTTTATATGACATGATAAGAAAAATAAATGCCTGAACGGGATTCGAACCCGGATCTCTGGATTGGTACCCCAGCGTGTTATCCATTACACCACCAGGCGAATCCAATTCAAACACTTATTTTTCTTATATATATATTCTCCATTATTACCAGATGCCGCGAGAACTCGGTCTTCACTGCCACCTAGTAGCTGACTGTTACAAGTAAGCAAATTAAAGAGAATATTTTTACTTTATAGCAGTGACGCTTTATTGATGTTATAATTAAATTTTTGACATTGAGAGCAATGTAAGCTTAATATGACATGATAAGAAAAATAAATGCCTGAACGGGATTCGAACCCGTATATATATCCATCCATCCATCTGCCCAATTCTGCCCAAGGCAGGTCTTTCACTGCAATCATAGCATTTTCATGCTATGCTTGCAGCTTTATTAGGGAATTGTAGGTGTGGTAGCTTCCCGTTGCTTTCCACACCGGTGAAGGATGATGATACTGATAATGATAAGGATGATGTTGATAATGATGATGGCCATGTGATTTCGGGGACCGTTTGGGCCTTAAAGTTTTCCTGACATTTGCCTTACAGGTGAGGAAAAACACCGATAAAAATCTCTCCCAGAAAATCTGCCCCGACCGGAGATTGAACCCGGGTCCGCTGCGTGACAAGGCAGCACGCTACCTCGAGACCACAGCGGTGGATATATATATATATATATATATATATATATATATGTTATAATGAAATGTTTAACATTGAGCAATGCAAGCTTAATATGGCATGATAAGAAAAATAAATGCCTGTCCCGTCCAGGCATTTATTTTTATCATGCCATATATATAAGGTTTAGGATATTCTGGTGTCAATAGTATGCCAATTGAAAATACCTCTTTTTTACTAGCTATTTCGTTATTATAGTCACCCAGAATCCACTATCTGCAGCTCTGTATATGTGTATGTGTGCAGGTCACATGTCCTTGTTTGAATTCTGAATTAGCAGTATTTAATGTACATAGGTGTGTAAGGGAGACGTTCCTGTGCCTAGAGATGTGGGAAAGTGGAATGTTAAACTCGCCTCACGACCTAATCCCAGGCATAAATCGAGCTGTAATCCACCTAATCAGGATAAACAAAGCAAACTGTAACAGCTATACGTTTAATTATCATAAGTAATGCCACGAGTGATTTCCAAATTATCGATAAATTCACGACTCACGAAGTGAGGAGTGAATTTATCTAGAGAATTTGGAAATCAAGAGTGGCATTTGTTAGGACTATTTAACGAATAAAATAAAGCTGTTTACTCACAAATCATTATTTAACTACAGTTATTTAAAAATATTTTTATATTTAAAGTAAACGGTGATGTTTGAAAACTAATGAGAAACGATAGGTAGCCTACGCTTCTACTGCTTCTTTTGTTTATCACTGCAACCAGATCATACTATTTATTGCCAAAGGAACGCAATATTGTAAGAATGCTCTCTAGTGGAGAAAAAATGAAACACATCAATCTGTATATTAATTCATTTTTGATGTCGTATACATTTAAGAAAGTGCAAACAGTGGTTTCTTTTTTTGGTGGTATAATCAATTGCTACAAATGTTGACATGTAAGCACTATTATATACAATCTGGTAGCCGTATTTGTTATAGGCTCAGTCACTGCAAAATAACGGTCAGACCTGTTCAGAATATTAAAAAGGAGGAGCTTTGCTTAATATATGATAATCCTAACGTTGATAATTATTTCGTGAAACACGTCTCTGATTGGTTGTAATACAGAAATCATTGAAACGTGATTGGTCATTGACTCCCATTTGGGGCATGAGTTAAATAGTCTGGCAAAGCCTAGAGGTATGCAACCCACGAGTCTGAAATACTTTTTCAATCAGTTAAAAACCCTTCTCAACGATATCGCTAATACATTTCATAGATCTTTTGCCACTTTTCAAATATGTTGCGTTGTACTACCCACATTCCATGAGTAGAATGTCATGAATATGGAATTTTAATCAATGACTGCCCTTTATTGCTAAAATTACCCATTTTCACTCACGTTCCATCGTTTTGGCATAGTCTTGTATCCCGACTACTGTAGGTTAGTCTAGTAGTATCAGCTCATTCATTTTTTATAAAAATCTGACGAACTTGTAAATGATTTGGAAGCCAATTAAATAACAATTGATACAGTAAACCTTGTTTAATCCGGAACGTGAATGATGCGTAAGTCTGTCCAATGTGAACAAATTTGTTGGTCCCGGCAAAATAATTGTAATTTTACGTGTATTTATTTTGTATGAAACGGAATCTGTCTAACGCGGAAACGGAATGATATTTCTACACAATTCATGAAAGAAAATGTTTATAAGGCGGAAAAACTACGAGAGAAATAAATTAGTTTCCACTTCATTGAATTCCCGTTAGGTGAATTAACAGTAATTGATGATTCCTACCGCGGGTGAAATAGAGTTTCTATCTGTATCTAGAATTTTCTTTCGGCTGCACTCCACACCCATTTTGTGAAATACGGGTTTGTATAACAAATATTTGGAGTGTGACATCTGTCTTAAAAATAACCAGTGCACTGTAAAATCTTATACTAATTTAATGAGATACCGATTGTGTACGTGTCTTTCACATGTAGCGTTCTGAAATTACGGAATAAAGATGGCTAAATCGTATGTATAATTGTCATTAAACGAAAAAGTGAAAGTGATCGAAGATAAAGAAAAACAAATTCTCAGAACGCGAAATAATAACTAAATTTAAATGTGGAAAATGCCAAGTTTATGAAATTTAAAACACAAAAAAACATAACGAATTAATGCACGCAAGGAAATGGTCAAATGAAGAGGAAAGCAAAAATTCTCCAAATTTCCGGACCGATGCTCCAAAGTCAAGCTCTAGCTGTTGTTATATACCCACGGAATAACGATTTCAAGGCATCTTCAGGTTTGTTGTGGACAGTTTTAAAATACGTTACAATGTAGTGTGGAATGAAATTTGCGAAGAATCAAAGGATGTGGACGAAAGTATAGTTAGTGAGTGGAAACCGATACAGCATACTTTAATTTCAGGAATCGCGCCTAAGAGACATTTTTAACGCTGACGAAACGGGACTGTTTTTTCGCGCGTTACCGTTGAAGTCGCTCATACACACTATACTTCACTTTCCAACGGCAGCGGAAATACAATTAATCAAAGGTACATAAAAAAGGCATATACAGTGCTCTATAATCTAAGATTGGTTAATAATTTTTGTTTTTTTTTTAATAATGCGAAATGTTGTCTAATGTGGGAAAAAATGGACCCATGCAATTCCGCTTTGAACAAGTTTTACTGTAGTTATTTATGTATAAAGAGCATATTTTGGTTATATCTCGAGAGCGACAGGTTTACTAAGCCTGGAGTGAGGGTAGTAAGATTCCAAGTACCGTAATGGAATTCACTGACTTAAAAATAGAAGAATTACACATGGAACCTTTAGAAAACTACATTTCTGATTGTAAGGCAAGATGAATGGAACACGTTCATCGAATGGATGATCACAGTACACCCAAACAATGTTAAACTATCAACCTGCAGGAAGATGAAGATCAGGACGTCCACTGACAAGACTGTTGGATGGAGTTTCTATTGAGGCCGAAACAGGTGAACAAATGGCATAACGTGAATTGACTTGGATGATTACGATGAAAAATACACACATTTATAACAGAGAGCACGAGTCTGATTAACAGTTCTTCCCCATTTCTATTTACCTTACTATATTGGTATTCTCATTATTTACATTACAGACATTTCTTCAATGAGCCCCAGTTTTTTATATCTCTCAACTTTTTAAAAACAAGCATCGTGTAAACACAGCCTGAAAAATCTGTTAATACTAACAATCGTTGCGCTTAGTTACCGATAATTACTCGTATTTGTATTTTTTTAAATGCCCCAGGTTTTGTCTTTCGACATTCCTGGTTTCTCTCCTGGCATGGCGAACTTGTAACCCACTTCTGAGGTTGGGGCGCTTGGAAGGCGGGGTTACGTTGCCCTGATGATATGATGGGTGATGATGATGATAATGGTGCGCCAGGAGAGTCCCTAAACCTAAGCTTAACCTAAGATGAATATGAATGATGATGATTGCGATGGCCATATGATTTCGGGGACCGTTTGGGCCTTAAAGGTTTCCTGACATTTGTCTTACAGGTGAGGAAAAAACCCGATAAAAACCTCACCCAGAAAAACTGTCCCGACCGGGGATCGAACCCGGTCCCGCTGCATGACAAGGCAGCATCTTACCCCGAGACCACAGCGGTAGACTTGTTTGTAATTTATGAGGTGGTTTTAATGAAACGAAAAAATGGTTAATAGTAAAATATTGATGGATTTGCTATACATAACTAACCAACTACGACAACTCATTGCCACTATCGAACGCGGAGGGCCATGACCGCGGATGTACATTTTCCATACATCCCTAATATTTTGCTATCAATCTATGAATAATTCAAATATGGTAAATGTTATTCTCTACCGTGGGGGTTACCTCTGAATTTCCTGCAAGAAGTTTCCAGGCTCTTCCTTCATTCCCAAAACGTGTTACATGTTCTGTCCATCGCACTTCGTGAGATTTAACTATTCTTATTATATCTGGTTTGTCACAAATATCATGTACCTCACTATTATATAAATTCCTCATATCCTGTTCGTCCCTCTCTGGTCCAAAAATATTCTAAAAAATAAGTCGTTCTCAATTCCTTGCAACATATTTTACATAAAAAATAATTTCGTTTAAATCGAGGATTGGTATGGAATAAAACGATCGATTCCATAACTATGAAATTTGAAAATATGCATCATAAATATCCTTACATGAAACACATCTTACACACTATATTTTTCAACAGAATTGTGCACGTTGAAAGAGTATGAGCGATACTAAATTTAAATCGCAGATGATACAGCATACCCCGACGTAGGTTTCGGTGGGAGATACAAAGACACCACGCATCAAATAATCAGGATAATCCAATCAGTAGTCTGAATTTAGATCGAGTCTAGCGCAATTCAATATGAGTTAGATACAATGAAACAAGAGAAGGACTGGAAATTAATTCACACAAAGCATCACCTATAAACAATAAACTACTTCCATGCGACCATGGTTCTGTCAGTGAATCACCATCAAACACTGTGTTTTGTATCACTAACTGTTCCCTACGTAGTACTAAAAGGCCTAATGTAAGAGCTTGATTTAACATCAAAAGGTTATTAACATCGTGTAGTTCTAAAATAGCACCAAGGATATTCTTTCCCATTTTCTACAGTTTTTAAAAGTTATTCAACTGTTCAGGGATATATTAATTATTTGATTAAAATCCGTAAATTAACATATTAATACATTAGAAATAGAGTTGAAATTTATTTTATTGGGATAAAATGTATAGCCTAATTGTTCATAATGGTCATTTAAAACGTAATCTAATTTCCGCAGAGATTAAATATCTATCAAAAAATTCAGAAAAGTCAGTGCTATTTATTCTAAGAAATTGAATTTTGAAATTAAAAAAAAATTATAATTCCTAAGAAAGTGTTATTACTAGACAACAGAAGTTTATGTATAAAAATAAGATCATAGACACCTAAAATAAATCACAGTTGGAAAAAGGTACTGGTATTGAAAAAAAAAGTTTTTAATTTTTTACAGCAAAAGAGGAGTTTTGTTACAGTCACAAAAGAATCTATCATTAAAAAATCGACTTTAAAATTATAATCTCCCAAATTTAAATGTAAGGGTCAAACGAAACAAACGAAAGCAATAAATACCGTTCAAAATACTTCTTAATCGCTTAAATTAAAGTAAAATTCAAACGGAATATTTTAGAGGCCTGCACAGTTACTTCTATAGGCTAAGTTGTAATAGGCCTAAAAGTGGCATAATATTAAGAAAAATCATTTCATTCAACTGGGTGAACATTTTTAAAAACAGATTTTTGACTGATAAGGAACGTAGATAAAATATTAACGTAAGAGTGTTTTGGAAAAAATATATAAAGAAATACGCAGGCCCCTACAAATTATAATATAGTTTTTTTAAATATAATGTCATTGAACACTTTTTTGCGCGATAGTGCGATTTGTCATATCTACTTATAGCAATAGCGACCATGATTAAAACTTCCTACATTTTGGAGTTTCCAACCAAAATAACTATATTGTAATTAAAATAACAATACTGTAATATTACACATTACAAACACAAGTGTGGGAAATAAAACCATTGCCCTCTATGTATACTACATACAATGTGTGTGTGTGTGTGTGTGTGTGTGTGTGTATATATATATAAACAATATCCGAAAGGTAGTGTTAATATACGTTATACGAAACAAATCACTGCATTCTAAATGAACTGAACTTTATTTGAAACGATATAAAACTATAAATACGTACTTGCCTCCATGTTAAAACTAAATTGGTCTCACGGCTTCTTGCTGTTTCAACTAATAAATATTGCCCACATTGTTAACATTAGTCAATTTTTTATATCTATCCATAGTAATTCTGCCCGAAGGCAGGTCCTTCACTGTAATCATAGCATTTTCATGCTATGCTTGCAGTTTTACTAGGGAATTGTAGGTGTGGTAGCTTCCCGTTGCTTTCCACACCGGTGAAGGATGATGATGATGATGATAACGATAAGGATGATGATTATGATGGCCATATGATTTCGTTGACCGTTTAGGTCTTAAAGTTTTCCTTACATTTGTCTTAGAGGTGAGGAAAACCCCCGATAAAACCTCACCCAGAAAAACTGCCCCGACCGGGATCGAACCCGGGCCCGCTGCGTGACAAGGCAGCACGCTACCTCGAGACCACAGCGGAGGGCATTTTTTATATAAACGCAAATATTTCCAACAAAGATATTCGCGAAAGAAATAATGTACAACGCACGTTTGTCAAGTTTTTTACAGAATGTCGGAAATTAAAACCTCGTTATCGCTCGGTTTTTAAACATTTCCTCGCTTTTGTAAAAACGACTTCCCAACCTCGCATCGTAATATACTATTATCAAATTTTACAGTTATAAACTTAAATTTTTACATAACTACAAGATAACTAAGTAAAAATTTGTCTAAATTTCCAGTCATTACAATACTACTAATGTTCTATAGTATGGATACTTATGCGAATTTAAATAACCAAGCAAACCACAATGAAATAATCTATAGAATGAATAAACATATCCCTTGATAATTATTACATGCAGTAATATATATAGTGTAAAACACCACTAGTTAATGACAGAGAAACATATAAATAGCACTGAGCAACAAAAAAGAAACTTTTTTTTTGTCACAGAAAGAAAAATATATGATTCTGATACTATTTTTTCTCCTGAATGCAAATATGATATCGGTTTTTCTCCATCACGCAAGGTTTCCGGGAGACGGGAATTTATAATTTCAAACACTTTAATATTTTCTACATTCGTAACTAAATATTCGAACATTCTAGACTCGCCTAGAAAGTAAGAAATGACGATTTTCTGCTATATTTCGCTTGTGGAGCATCCCTCTTGATGGTCCAACAATAATCGGCCAGCATATTAGGATTCCATTTGCTTGATATTTCTTTTCTATAGCTAAAATTTCCTGATGAAAGTGTTCCACGTGCTCATCGCTCACTGCGCCAAGATTATCTACGTTTATTAAAAACTAATTATTTAAATCCATTAATTGAAATTTAAATTTAAAAAAAAAACTGTGGCTGACGGAGAAATTCCGAAAACACGATAAAAAAACTGCATTAAGTACAACTATTGGTACTTATGAGACAAAAATAATTTTGACTAGTGTAATAGAAACATTACAGATATTAGTATCGAATACATAATTATCAGTTCCGTTAAATCCGATTTTAACTCAAATTAACGAATGTGATAAGCTATGAACATTAAAATGTTGAAAATAACTTAGGTCAGTATAGAATCAAACATTTTTAGATTCGTTAAACTGATCGGTGGCTATTCTGATAATATTTAAGCCCAAATTCGATCTCTAGCAGCCCAAGAGGGAGTGAATGGGGCGACATGTAAAAATAATATAAAAGACTAATGTTAGTGTATCCAAATGTTTCACGGTCCTACGCTAACTGGTGACAAATATGCTGGGAAAAATAAACAAACGGGCCACGGCAGGTAAAAGAAAAACACTAATGTTATAATCAAAATAACTGACTTTTACCTTTATCAAATTTTACTTTTTTGGAATAAAATTCTACAGGAGTTGATTGCTATCAGAACTCCATATACAGGAAGGGGACTATCAGAAATTTCAGGTTAATAATCGTAGGCTCTGGGCAAAATATTTCTCTCGCCTGGTGAAATTGTAGGAATATTGATGCAATGGGATTTGACGTAAATAGGTGAGAATGGTACCTCATAAATCCATGACGACGCATCGATTTGCATTGGTGTTCCGGATAGACTTGAAATGTTCTGAGTTCTGCGAGTTATGTTCAGTTATATTTAAGATCCCTTAGAGGGGTAAAACTGTCATATATATATATATATATATATATTTAAATTAACTGATATTTCATTTTTTATTAATTAAGGGTAGGCCTAAATTAAAGCAGGTTTTAACATTAGGCCTACCTAAATATTAAGAAAGTTAAAGTTAATAATATCTGTACTTTTTTTCATATCTAAATATAACTTCAATAAATAGAAAACCTTAAATATTTCATAACTAATTACTGTCAAATAAAATGATAAAAATATCTTAATAACAATAAAAATATTTTATTTGATAAAGATGCGCTTAAAGAATGCTTTTAAAAATTGTTTTAATTCATTGCTGTCTGAATTCTAATAATTATTATTAAACTTTAACAAAACATCTGAATAACTAAACTATCATAAATGAAAGTAAACTAAAATAAATTGTGATTGGATATAAAAGCACTTATGTTTCATATATGACCAATCGAATTTAACCTCATATTTAATAGAATTATTAACCAATTATTAACCAATATAAATAAAAATAATTTCATGTGATGTAACAATGATCTTAATTTTGTAACATGAAAAATTAATTTATTCTGTATAAAAATTTCGTTCTGAATTACATTTACAAAATGTATTTCATAAATTTCGAAAATTAATTGTCTGTGTCACTTTATCCTTGTGGCAATCCTCTAATGAGGAAAGCTGTATATAATAAAAAAGCAAGCAGCTCTTCTGACAAAAATTAATATTCTCTCCAATGCTAGAATAGAGAAAAGTAAAATTTTATATTATCAAAGGAAAATAATCAATATTGCGAATACCGAGATTTTAAATAGACGATGAAGAATAATTCCACCTGAATTTACTTGATCTGCTGGGGATTGAATAAATCCTCACAATTTCTACAAGAAACAATCTGATTTCATGAAGCGTCACCTGTGTACTAACTTCCGACCCCTGGAATAGAATCCAACTCTACCGCAATCTATCTAAATAAATCTCGAACCTAAAACCCAACCAGAAATCCTTTTGTGAAACCTAAATCCTACTTCAATATTTAGCTCTGAAGACACATACATAGGACTATGTGATACCATTTATTAGAATCTTAAATAATTAACTGCGAATTTATAATTTAGAATTTCTGAAAAAATCACAATTGCTTGTAGAGGGATTTAGTATAGCCTATATAGAGAAGATAGCACCCACTTAGACTCATTATGTGGGAGGATTTATTGTGGGTAATTTCCCAATTGGAGGGCATATAGAGGACGATGTTTGTGGGATGGGTGCTCATTCTCGAGTTAGTAATATGGATTAGAAACATGAGAATTTCAGGGTATAGGAGGAGAATTAGCAAATTTATCAGAAAATCACGAAAAAAACAATGGGATAAGGGGATAACAATGTTTAATGCGGACTACCCAATTAAACATATTGATTGATACATTTCAATTTAATTTTACAGACAGGTGTCCGATTTTTCATCAGAGTCGCTTTCTTTATTAATTTTAGTGGTATATTATCAAATGTAGGGGATGAAGATGATGTGAAATATATGATAAATAAACTAATGGAAGAATATAAAAAATGGAGACTGAATATAAATTTACAGAAAACAGAATATATGTGTTTGGGAAAAGATGTGGATGACCTCATACTTGAAAGAGGGAAAATAAAAAAGTGTGAATTTTTTTTAACATCTTGGGTCAATAATTACAAGTTTAGGTACCTGTGGGAGGAATGTACAGTCTAAAATTGCAATGGCAAAAAATGCAACTAAGACATTACATGGAATAATTTGGAATAAAAATATTACAAAGGAAAATAAAATGAAAATTTATAAGAGCATAATACAACATATTTTGTCATTTGACGGAATTACAAAAGAGTAAAATTAGAACAGTTGAATTTGATTATTTTAGAAGAAGCCTCCAAAACACAAGACAGGATAAAATAAATGTATTCCTGTGGAGAGAAATGAATGTCACCACATCTGTTGTTAAGAGGATTGAAAATCAAACGCTTAAATGGTATGGCCATGTACAAAGAATGAAAAATGAAAGATGATCAAAACGTATATACCAGTGGTCACCCCATGGAAGAAATAAACGTGGCAGACCAAGATGGAAATGGAAAACCTACGTCAGAACTATAATGGATGATAGGAATTTAGAAGAAGGAGATTGGAATGGTAGAGATAAATGAAAACTAAAGACGGCAAACCTATAAGTGGGGGAAACCCGAAGAAGAAGAAGAAGAAGAAGAAGAAGAAGAAGATTGAACCATCACGAGGATAATATATTTTATATTTTGTTTGAACACCATCACGAGGATAATATATTTTATATTTTGTTTGAACACTGATGCACGATACCTAGAGATCTATTTGTACTCGTCCTGAACACAAATTTTGTGAGTTATTTCGGAGTAGTTGTATGAAAATATTGTAGGTATGTGGACTTACACCGCCGGAGGCGATATTTTAGCTGGAAAGCACGTCATTAAGCGAGCCTTTTCACGAGCTGTCGCACAAGTAAGTGAAGAGTGTAGTTTAGGTGCACAAGTGAAAGTGCCCTTCAGAACCCTGTTACTCAAATCTTCGATTCTATTCGCAATGCGTGGGTCCGAAAACCTGTCCCGTGTAACATCGGTTCACGATATTCACCTTGAAGATCTCATTCGTTAATTGTTACGACAGGGAGAGGGTGGATACTTTCCTCGGAAACTTCAGTTTGTTTACCATTTTCAACAAGAATTCTTCAGTTTTCATAGTTACGAAAGTTTTTTTTTCAGACTGCGTGCCATAACTTTTTACATCCAATCTACTCGGAGATGTGTTTTTAAGATTCTTATTTCTATTTTCTTATAAGTTTCTGAAACTTCTGGCCATTCAGTAAGTTTGTTAATCATCCTTATAAATTTGAAACAACACAACATCCAAAAATTGATATAAATATCCTCAACTCGTGTCCAACTTAGGGTCGGGTCGAGGGATGAAATGAGATGAAGCCCCTGTATTTATAGACGTCTGTGAACGACAAGGGTGCCGGCCGACTATTCCTGACGCACCGTCACAGGAGCGGATGAACGAAATGAAACTAAATGGATGAGAAGGGTTAGATAAATGGTGGAATGAAATTTGTGGCAGGGGAAAAAGGGCAAGGTTCCTGAGTGATGGTTGTTTTCGAGGTTATTGCTCACCTTTACGACAAATGTCAGGAAACGTTAAGGCCCAAACGGTCCCCCAAACATCATCTGTCTATCATTAATATCATAGTCGCTATGTTCAGTACGTATGTGTGTTTCTTCTTAATGTTGTGTCGTTTTGGAAGAGACCCTGATATTGAGGTCATCCCCACTTCACGTCCTTGTTTGGTCAAAAAAAGTTTATATGTGATCCATAGTTAAATCACTTTACCTAAAAACAAGGTTATTTATTAATGATCAATAAAATTATTCAGTAATTAAACATTCCGGCCCTCGGAAATTAATATCATTGCCGCATTAGGCAATACAGAGCCCTATATAGCTAGCAGTCTTCAGCCATGGTGCCATTGATTCTATCAGTGTTTTAACATATAAAATTGTATTTGCTTCTGCAGTTCATATTAATTTTCTGGGGACAATGGACCCACTTAATCTCCTCTGTTTCTTCTGAAGCTGGCAGGGAGCACAGTGGTCGCAAAACCCGCTGCATTCTGTGCTGTCCATCTTATTTGCTTTTGACCTACAGTTTGTGCCACTGTAAGGCCTGGCTGATAAAGGTTAAACTGCATCAATGGATGAATAGATGAAACTAATTGTAATCCAGTTTATATCAAGTAATAATTGTGTTCATGATAACCTACTCATGTTACCCGTTAAATTGAGTGTTAACCAGATATGCGTGTGACATCATTTACTCACTGCATCAATTTAATTCTCAATCGGGTCATTTATGATCGATTATCTCTGATTATAGAGATGGGCAAGTTTCTTACTTCATGGTACAACTTTCTAAGGAACCACGTGAGGTAACGCTATGGCATTCCCACGACTATTTAACTCATGCCCCAGATGAGAGTCAATGACCAATCACGTTTCAATTAATTTTGTTTTTCAACCAATGGCTGTCGTGTTTCACCTCAATAATTATCAATTTTTGATTACCAAAATAAAGAAAGCTCCTTCTTTTTAATATTCTGAACAGGTTAGAGTATTATTTTGCAGTGACTGACAAATACGTTGAATATAGCAAATAATGAACAGATTTCTTCGAGCTACACATTTGATAATTGTGTCTTGAATAATTGTGTTTTTAAATACTGATTTTATTGAGTTGTTTCCGAAACATGAATTAATAACCTATAATGTTGATTACAATAGCCTATACAGTTTGATGTGTTTCATTTTTTCTCCACTATTGCGATTCTATATGGCAATAAATGATATTATCAAGTCGCAGTGATGAACAAATGAAACATAACCAAACATTTCTCATTTGTTTTCAAATATTGCCTTTACATTAAATATATAAATATGTTAAAATAAATGTATTTAAATAATGATTTGTGAGTAAACAACTTAATTTTATTCGTTTAATAGTCCTAACAAATGCCACTCTTGATTTCCAAATTCTCTAAATAATTTGGAAATCACTCGTGGCATTACTTATGACAATTCAGTATATGTTAAATCTCCTCTAGCACATTCAGTAAAATATCCCTTTAAAAAGCGCCCATTCTTTCTTTCTTTATCTCAGTTTAACCTCTCACCTTATAGGTACTTTTTACATGTCATAACCTGTGGAGAGAGGTATTTTAAACTGTGCATCATACCCACACTTTTTTGACCATACAAGGACATGGAGGACCTCCACAAATGAGCGATCAGCTCAATGTCAGGACCACCTCCGTGAGACCCAAATATTAAGACGACACACACCATTCACACAAAATGGTAACCCCCGAAGATAAAAGAATAGCTGTATTTAGTAGTGGACTTTGAAGAGGATTAAAAGGTAAAATTCCTGCAGGAAGTCAGAGGGAACCAATATCAATAGTGGGAGATAATCTGCTGTGGAAGAAGGCTCAACATACATAATAAAATGGCGAATATATTAATGCTGATTTAGATGGCCAGATTATGTACGAAGACCGTTTGGACCGTAGAGTTTCCTGACATTTGTGTTACAGGGAGGAAAAACTCCGGAAAAAAACATCACCTAGCTTCAAAAACCATATTTACATAAGTAGTTTGTACATATATTTGACAAATTAAAGGTTCACTTTCTCAAATTTTGCAGTAAGATGAGAAAATAGATTCTCTATAATATACGGGGTGAATCATAAATATGGCTACACGTTTGATCGCGTTGTGTGATGAAAATATTACCATTACAGGAAATTTGAAATTGCAGTTGGAAAGGCAGTTAATCAAATTACAACAATGGAATAAAACAAAACAGTGTAGAACTTAGGTCATTAGTCAAAATGGCGTTTAATATGCAACAGCAAATTACAATTGCTGCATGGGTAATAACGTATGCTAATGGTCGTCAGGCCGCAAGACGGGCAATACGTGAGTTTAACGTAGCATTGCAGCTGTCGACTGTGGGGAAGTGGAGAAAACGACTGCTGGAAACGGGAAGGATGCAGAAAATCAAACCTGCTGGAAGGCCTCGCCTTAGCACGGATGCAGAAACAACGAAGAGAATTGTGGAGGCGTTCGACGCTAGCCCACAAAAATCAACCCGCCAAGCTGCACATGAGTTTCATATGAGTCAATCGAGTGTGTGTCGTGTTGTAATTTGAAGGATTCCCTTTCCAATGATAACTTCATATTTCCTTTAATAATAATATTTTCGTCACAAAATGCGATCAAACGTATAACCACATTTCTGAATCACACTGTAGGTATGCGATGGCCAAACTTTAATTATTTAAAAAATAATTCACACTTTATAGTTTAGATGTCTAGAAACACACACTTTTTAAGCTTAAATACGGAGTATACCCTTAATTAACACACATAAAACTATAATAATGTCTGATAATTCAAGTAGGAGCTATGTTTTTAATAGGAGCATCCTTTCAGTCCTCTTCACAGTCAACTGCACTTAAAATTATATATAATATATATATATATATATCAGAATAAGAAATATATTGTCACTAACAGACTCGACAAAGTAGAAGCTGACAAA
The DNA here is from genome assembly GCA_030220185.1 of Diploptera punctata. Taxonomy (NCBI): domain Eukaryota; kingdom Metazoa; phylum Arthropoda; class Insecta; order Blattodea; family Blaberidae; genus Diploptera; species Diploptera punctata. Next base: position 68,670 of record JASPKZ010006846.1, on the reverse strand, counting down.
CTTATGCTTTTTTCCACATCGATAATTTACACCCAAACAAAATCAGCCTTAAAATTCCAAAATTCAAACCCTCCAAATACTACCTCTGATTTTCTGAAATAAATTTATATATGGCTGCATCTGGCTTCGGGCTAAATGCCTTTCGCTTTAACATCACACATTTGCAAAAAAATCAACAAACCATCACTAATACTAAAAAAAAAAAAAACTCGAACTTATGTTATAAGCGTGAAGGTAGCAAAGGGCAAAAAATACGAGTAAGATCCTCTTCTACCGGGTATACGCAAGGATCCCACTTCTTTTTACACGCTTTATATTAGCTTGACCTGTATCTATCTATCTATCTATCTATCTATCTATCTATCTATGTAACTGAATTTTTCATCGCGTTTTTCACCCACTTAAAATAATTGGATCGACTTGAAATTTTGTATACTTGTAAAGGTCCCGTGACAATACAATAATTTCATATTTATTTTCTAAAATCCTGGCCAGAATCATCAGAAAATCAAAAAAGGTGTTTTTGTATTTATGTAACGGAATTTCTGAACCCGATTTTCACCCACTTAGAAACATAGGCTAGACTTGAAACTTTGTATACTTGTAAACGACCCGTGACAATACAATAATTTCATATTCATTTTCTAAAATCCTGGCCAGAATCATCAGAAAATCAAAAAAAGTGTTTTTGTATTTATGTAACGGAATTTTTGAACCCGATTTTCACCCACTTAGAGACATTGGACCGACTTGAAACTTTGTATACTTGTAAAGAACCCGTGACAATACAATAATTTCATATTTGTTTTCTAAAATCGTGGCCAGAATCATCATAAAATCAAAAAAAGTGTTTTTGTATCTATGTAACGGAATCTTTGAACACGATTTTCACCCACTTAGAAGCATTGGATCGACTTGCAACTTTGTATACTTGTAAAGGACCCGTGACACTATAATAATTTCATATTTTATTTCTAAATTTCTGGCCAGAATCATCAGAAAATCAAAAACATTAAAACTGGTATAATAGGTTACGAACTTGTCGACGTTTTAGTCAATAGTTGTCAGAGCTCAATTGGTAGAGCGGTGAACTAGTGGTATATAGTTTCAGTAATCCATAGGTCTCTGGTTCGAGTCCGGCTGGGGAGGATTTTTTTTTAGAAGAGTTATAATTTTAGCTCATACTACAATAGTATGGAATTTAAATATATTTACATTCTTATTTTATTCTGTAAAATATTAAAACTAAAAAATAAAAAATAAATAATAGTTTAAAAAACTAAAACAGCACGCTTTATTAGAAAATCGAACTCAAAAATGAAAAATAATTTTAATTTCCAACACGCTTGGGATAAATTTAAAGTGGTCAACAAAAAAATCTTCTCCAACACATATAGAATAAAACTAGAATTATCAACAAAAAGAAAATAATTTTACCATCAAAAGCGTGGGGTGCCTTTTATGATTTTTACATGTTCTTCTTAGAGACTTTACTTTTACCAATATCTGTTTATTATCGAATATATTAATTGATATAGAGCACCCCAGCTTTTGATGGTAAAATTATTTTCTTTTTGTTGATAATTCTAGTTTTATTCTATATGTGTTGGAGAAGATTTTTTTGTTGACCACTTTAAATTTATCCCAAGCGTGTTGGAAATTAAAATTATTTTTCATTTTTGAGTTCGATTTTCTAATAAAGCGTGCTGTTTTAGTTTTTTAAAACTATTATTTATTGTTATGTCATGTCAGTTTTACTGTTGAGGAAACACCCCGAAAGAAAAATCACTCAAGAAACATGTATTAACCGATGATCAAACACGGGTCCGCTGCTACGACGCAACGACGTTACCCCCAGACCACAGCAATGGGCAGTAACATAATTCATAATTTAAAATATTCAGATATAGAAGTTAACTCCTGTAAAATCCAGGAATATTTGAACATGCGACAGACTACAAATGTTGAGAATTAAACCCCTGAGTGGATTTCATCAATCGTTCCTGTGTTTGACAGATTAATGAATCCAATGCATTATTGCATAAGCCGTTTGTATTTTTCCTTAATATTTATACACGAATGGATTTAGCTACCTCACACGTGTAGTTATATATTTTATGTTCACGCTATCATTATTCTACATTACAGTAGATTTCCTCCAAATCCAACCTTGGTCACAATCCAGAGTGGAAACAATGTAAGTGCGCAGATTTTTAGTTAATACAATCAACATATTTTCCAGATTTTGTGTCACAATTTACAGTTTTCAAGCAAACTATGTTGACAGCATTTTAATTGTGCATTGCTCAGTTTATAATCATAGGCCTACCCAATAATAAATTTTCCCATGCGTCGGTTTATTTGATTTACCTTCGAAACTGTTAGCGAATTCCGAGGGAATGAAGTTATTGAGGTTATAATTCTGAAGATATTTTTGAAAAATCTCCATCGATCCTATGTAGTAAACACTGAAAATGGCCATGTCCAAAATGTATATACACTGCTCAAAAAATTAGGGGATATTGTAGAATAACCTATTAAGACTATGTTTTTAGGAACAGTATTAGATGCAATCACTTTCTATTACTCCAAAAGAATGTAAACAAGAGTTTGAAGTCATTACGTAACCTCTGTACCACACCAGATGTCAAAGAGATCCTGTATAGGAATATGGCAAACAAACAAAGCAACATTAACATGGGTGAAAATGTTTCTTTAGTATGGTGTATGGTCTCCTCGAACGGCCAGCACTGCCTCACACCTGTGTGGCATTGATGCAATGAGGTTAGCAATGAGTTCTTGGGGAATACGTGGCCACTCTTCCATAAGAGCAATGTGCAGCTCTGGAACAGTTGTGGGAGGTGCTGGTCTGCCTGCAATGCACCTGCCTAATGCATCCCACACATGCTCAATCGGATTTAAGTCCGGGGAGGAAGTTGGCCATTGCATACGCTCGATACCCTCCACTTCCAGCATGTCGTCCACCAAGCCAGCTCTGTGGGGTCGTGCATTATCGTCCATAAAAAGAAAAGAATCACCTATGGCATCAGCATAAGGCACGACAAAAGGTCGGAGAATCTCATCTCTATACCTTACCGCAGTCAAAGTACCACCTTGGATAACGTAGAGGTCCGTACGTCTACCACTACTGACTCCTGTCCACACCATCAATCCACCGCCACCATATGGGAATCTTTCACGTACAAAAGCTGGATTGTTTCGTGTCCCTTTTTCTCTCCAGACGAATACACGCCGATTAACCCATTCCACGTTGAATCGCGACTCATCAGAAAAAAGAACTGATCTCCATTCAGCACGCCTCCACCCACGATGTTCCTCCGCCCAGTTTCTGCGATCTCTACAGTATTGTGGAGTTAACCTGGTACACACCATGGGCCTACGGGCATAGAGACCACTTCCATGCAGTCGATTAGGGACATTTTGAGTTGACACTCTGCGTCCTGTTGCTGTTTGAAGTGTATTTCGCAGTTGAGTTGCATTCTGCTGTCTATTCCGACGGGCTGTTAACAAGAGGTAACGGTCATCCCTTGCTGTTGTTGCCCTTGGTCGACCTTGTCCGGCTCTTCTGTGAACAGTATGTTCTTTGAAAATGATTCCAAAGTCTGGAAATCACGCTTTGAGACACACCAATGGATTGTGCCACCTCTTGTTGTGTCTGTCAAGCTTCCATCCTTCCTATGGCCCTCCAAGCCATTGGTTCAGGTAAATCACGTTGTCGAGGCATCACTGTCCCTAAGGCAAGTCATTCACTAACTGAAAACTTGACTGGATTTAAAAACAGCAACAAAACATTCACCCCCACACCGCCCTTTCACATCAACAGTACAGACACTGCCCTCTGGTGTGGTACCGAGGTTACGTAACAACTTCAAACTCTTATTTACATTATCTTGGAGTAATAGAAAGTGATTGCATCTAATACTATTCCAAAAAACATAGTCTTAATAGGTTATTCTACAATATCCCCTAATTTTTTTGAGCAGTGTATATTAATTTCATAACCTTCCTATACCCCTGGGGATTCTGAGTGGACTGAGTAGCTCATAATCTCTAGTTACCCTTCCTAAATGATCCACCTTATACAAATAACTACTGCTGGTCAGTGAACTGTTGAGTAGATGTACTAATAAATACCTAGATATAAGACAGAAGACTTACAAAGGCCACCTGACCAGCAAGCCAAGACCCTTGGAAATTGGTTGAGGCGACGCCTGACGCTCTTAAACGAGGTCATCTCAGCTAGGATATGGAACCCCAACACAACACTCCCTGGCCCTCCAGGTTGGAGGTTAGGCATGCGGCTAACGACCCATACTGTAAAACTGTCTTTTTAGGAACCCAAATATGAAGCCTCAGAAGGATTTATGGAGAGGAATGTCTGGAGGAGGAGGCTCATTGAGCATGCAAAGGTCTTTATTGGGCTGTAGTGTAATTTAAGAAGAAGCCATATATATATATATATATATATACAGTGCGATCAGTATAGCATTGGATAGCAAACGCGGGGTGTGTGCTGTGCGATGACTAAGGCTTACACGTGCAGACACGGGACTTGAAATGTGCGCAGACGCAGCAGTATACAAGCACATCCCACGCATTCACGGGCGGTCTCAGTCAGATTGTGTGCTTGGAGTGGATAAATTACTCGCTCGCTTCTCCTTGTATACTGAATGTCGTGTATATAAGTTATTTCAATTTTAAAATTTGTATCTCATAAAACAGGCGTGTGTAAGTGTAAATTGAATGGCGTGTGTATAAGTGTAAAGTGTAAACTGTATAATGACTAATAATTTTTCTACTGAACAACGTGTATTTATATTTTAACAATATTTGTTATCTCAGTCTGCCAGCTAAGTACGAAGACTCTTTGAAACGCGAATCCCGGGTGTAAAAATTCCATCACATTTAACAGTCCATACTCTGTACAACAAATTTCATGCAACAGGAAGTGTCGAGCCTAAGAAACTATAAGCCGCGTAGCGTTCTCACAGAAGAAACAATAGATGGCATTTGTTATCGATTGGAACACTTAGGCGCCTTTTGCAACAAATAGACATTTCTTAAGGCTCTATACAAAAGATACTAAATTGTTAAAATTATATCCATATAAAATAACTAAGACACATGTTCTTCTACCGGATGACCCTGTTCCAGCACCTGCTTCAATAAACTTGGTAAGTACGACAATTTATAAAATAGTTACGAAAATGTGTGTGGTTTTATCACCGCGATCTTACGCTGTCCGTTCCCCGCCGCGTGTTCGTCAGCTGTGTACAGTGAAATCCCCGTGTATACTGTCCAATTCTATACTGATCGAACTGTATGTGTGTGTGTGTGTGTATGTATATATATCCATCCATAGTAATTCTGCCCGAGGGCAGGTCTTTAACTGCAATCATAGCATTTTCATGCTATTCTTTGAAGCTTTACTAGGAAATTATAGGTGTGGTAGCTTCCCGTTGCTTTCCACACCGGTGAATGATGGTGATGATAATGATAAGGATGATGATGATGAAGGCTGGATGATTTTCGGGGACCGTTGGGCCCTAAGCTTCCTGACATTTGCCTTACAGGTGAGAAAAAAATCCCGAAAAAAGCTCATCCAGGAGCTTGTTCCGACCGGGAACGTACATAGGCTTTACGTGTTATATGTGTGTGTGTGTGTGTGTGTGTGTGTGTGTGTGTGTGTGTGTGTGTACGCGCACGACCGAATTTTTGTTGTTTCATCGAAACAAACTTGGCATAGTAATTAATTAAAAAGTAAGATCGTGTTCATTAATCAGAAAATTCGGACCGTTTGGTCTAATTCACCTGAAACGAACATTTAAAACTCGCTCTATCAGTAGTAATTTTCGATGATTCACAACTAAATTCAGTATATGCTATTAAAATAATTAGAGGAAGGTATTTTCCAAAATTGTGTGAAATCTGACCATTTTAAGTGGGAAGTTTACCTGAAACCTGAAACTAAAATTTGACTCTAGCAACCGTTCCCTAATAATCAGAAAAACTCCTAAATAATTATAAAAATCATATTTTGAAATCTGTCAGAAATAACTTCGTAAACAACGCACATCTTAGTAAAAGTAAATGCTCATACAATAATAACAATACAATATAATATGAATTTAATTCATAATATATTTTCTATTTTACAGTAAAATAGTTTTAAGATTTTTTCATAACAAACCAACGTGACCAAAAAACTTGTATTATTTATGGTGGCAAAATTCTAAAAAAAAAAAAAAACATTTAATGATATCAATAAGAAACTGAGGAACACGACATTAGAATCAATAATAACACGTTGTAAGGAGTCTTAATACACTAAACCATTACGTGATAAGTATTTTACCTGAGAACGTATTTCGGGAAATCTTTCTCCCATCACACCTAACACCAATTGCTCGTGATAATACGCGATATATTTAAGGTGTGAGCTATTCAGCTCTCTCTGTGGTTTTATTAACTTAAGTAGTAGAGCATTATCGGATGGGATGTCGAAACTCATATTTTGTGTGTGTTCTTAATGCCACAATTTCTCTTTATATGCTTCGGATTATTCACAATATGTCCCCTATCATATCATCGGAGTAACGTAACTCCGCATTTGAGGTGGCTCAACCTCAGAAGTGGAATATAATTCCGGCAAAGCCAGGAGAGAAAACCAGAAATGTCTTAAAAGACAACCAGGTGGCATTAGACAAAAAATTGTAATAAACACTTCTCCCTCCAAAAAATAACAAACATATTCTAACAATTTTTGACATCCCGCCCGACAATAATTCACTAATTAAGTTCTTAATACCACAGCCAGTGAAAAAGTCACGCCACAGGGTTTAAAGTCCTGTCGGAGTAATCTTATAATTGGCGCAAGGTATCCCGATACACTTCTCTGGCAAATATTATGCAGTAGAATGTTAGTGTATTTACGACTACTTATAGAATTTTATGAAACAGAATAATTTATCGTTATTTATTGCCACATTTACATTTGATGGTGAATCTAAACCAGTTGTTTCTCGGATAATTATGAAATCATAAGCGAGCGAGAAAGGGAGGGAAAAAGAGAGAGTGGAGGGAGAAAGTGGGAAAAAAGAGGTAAAAATAGGTAGAAAGAGAAAGAGAGAGAGAGAGAGAGAAAGAGAAAAAGAGAGAGGGATAGACTTACTCATTTTTACCCTCGTTCGTGTTCTTTTTTTTTTAAATGCAAACGCTCCCAACAAACAAAAACAAATCGTAATATGTTTATGTGCTTGCGTTTTTATTGAGGTTCTTTTAGCGTAATGTATGGTAATTTAAGGCGTATTTTTCCCTCTCTTTTAAAGTGGATATATTAACATTCTTATATTTTGTGCTATGTTATCTCATTTTAAAAGATTTTTGTGCAATTTAACATTTGCGTTCAGTGTAGGTAAAAGTTTTTTTTCTCGCTTATCTTTTCTCCAAACGTGAATATATTATATATATATATATATATATATATATATATATATATATATATGTAAGTATGATAAAGAAAGGGTCCCTTTCAATCCCACATCACGAATTCATGTAAGAAAGTGTTCTATGAATAATTTCTGTGTTAATGCAATATAATGAACTCATAAAAAAAACTATTTAATACGTTTTGTCAAATAGTTTATTTGTTTACGCTCTATGATGTTCTTCAAGAAAATCTTAAGTAGATTCATGTATCATCTCGAGATCTTCTTCTTCTTCTTCTTAAAATTAATTTGTAGCATTTTCATCCTATTTATTTCCAAAATCACTCCTCGGAGGAAGACGTATTGGATGTGATTCATGTATCATCTCGAGATGAAACTTGATATTAAAATCTTGTTATACAAGAACAACAGCTACATTTCAAAGATTATAAATACAGAACCGGTACCCTGTATCACAACTTTAAATTTGATGTTCGGGATTACACTGTGAATGAAAAGGCTAATGTTGATAGAAATTCTATCAATACTCTAACTATAACCCGGGGTTTCAATAGTTATCTATCCAATAGTTATTAATTTGTTAAAGTGGTCCTGGTGAATTTGTGGTTACAATCCTCGCCTCTTTTATGTTATTTCATTTAAAGAAGATATTTAACAACTATGGTCATTTGGGTCGCAACTGAAATCTGGGCGTGGCAAATTTTGTTCAGATTTCTCTTTTTTCAGGACTAAAAACTTCTACGACACGGAACATTTGGCTTTACTTCCCATTCGAAGAAAACCATACTCAGAATTTTTAGGCACCGAAATAAAAAACGAAGCGAATAGCATACAGTTAGCCCCGTAGAAAAATAAAATAAAATAAACAAAGACGTTTAAATATCTTAATGAAACCAAACGGCCGGGGTCGATTGACTTTTGAGGTAGTAAAAATCTTGACTATCGAATAAACACTATTCAATTTTACTTGTCGTAATTTCACTTCAAGGTTAAAATGCATTTTAATATTATGATCAGTGGTTCGAATCTTGGTTCAAGTTCAATTGATTTTATTAAAATATGTCAAAATATTTACTTTCTGTAAATAAACTAGAAACAAACAACAAAATTGAATGAAAAAGTTATTAAGATGTAAATAGAAAGAAACAAAAACTTGGAACTGCAGAGAGAACTCCTCGGGGTTATTTTTTTGTTTCTCAGAGGAATAAAGTACAAATTTTATTATTTGTCTGTTCTTTTTTAATTTCCTTGCATGATTATTTAATCAAGTTTTCTTTTCTCTCAGGGGATTTTCTGAATTGCTTACACTAGAATAAATTGAAATTAAATCCTTTTAAATATTTATTGCAAATCGTACAGATATAATTGAAAAACTGTTTTATTTTTTTATCACGATGATTTATTTCTGGTACTGAATTTTACGGTGAAATCTGCGAGTTGCATCCGCAGGAGAGTCCATTTATAATTGTTGTTCTTTTTCTAGTTCTGAGGGTTAGGCCATAGACCTGTTTCCAATTTATAATTGTGATTATAATTAATTTTATTACACTATCCATATAATTACCTTAATCAGTCCTATCAGTGATCGAAAACTACTGGACATGTTAAGGTTTAACGTAATAATAATAATAATAATAATAATAATAATAATAATAATAATAAAATAATAATAATACATTTATATTACCTGGCAGAGTTAAGGCTTTAAGGCCTTGTCTGCGACTCAACCAGGTTTTAGAAGTCCGTCCCCGTGGCGTAGTCGGTAGAGTCCCTACCTTCCACTCCGGCTACCCGGGTTCGATTCCCGGCGGGGGTAGGGGATTTTAAATCTCCACCTTGGGTCTGGGTGTGTATCCTGTCCTTGTGTTTATATGTGAGAATAAAATAAGGCCAACAGAAAGGTAAAACAAAAAGGTAAAAAGAAGAAGGAAAAACAGTGTAAGGGGAAAAAGTAAAACGAGGTTTACCTGTTTAAAAAAAGTAGAAACAGTCTTATATCTAAATTACAATAAACATAAACGATTATATGTTATAAATGCAATACAATTATTATTTATAATGTGTTTTGATTTACTCTAGATTGAACGAACTAAATATAACATGTACAAGCTATATAATAAAACGAGAATAAACTGTTAATGACATAGTATACATTTAAATAAATCGAGAAAAATTAATTATTAAACAAGAAACAAGGTAGGCGTGACTTAAAAGTGCCAAGCGTGCGGCAACCCCTGATATTATACCATCGAATGAAAACTTTTAAAATGTTCTAAATACAATCGCACTATATCATATTATGCATTACAGGGATTCTTGCCGTTCAACTCCTCTGAAAAAAAAAAAGTTGAACCAAAAACTGTCATTCTTCCAATTATGCTATATGGATGCAAAACATTGCCTTACTTCAAGATAGGAGAAAGTATTACAATTATTTGAGAATAGATTTCTCAGGATTTTTTTTTACCAAAGAAGATGAACAGACAAGTAAATTGAGAATATTATATAACAGCGAGCTGCATTACATTTAAGGGAAACCAGAAGTAATAAGAACTGTTAAGTCTCGTAGACTGAGATGTAAGTGGCACGAATGAGGAATAAGAGAGGGGCGTGGAAACTCTTGAAGGAAAATCAGAGGGAAAGAGCCCAGAAGGTAGGACAAGAACTAGATGGTAGAATAATATTAATCATGATTTGAGGGAGATAAATTATGCAAGGAATGATTGTTAAATATTAGCTGAGGATAGGGATGCTTGAAGAGCTTATGTTCGCACGGGCGTGAAATTCTGGATTCGTTAGTCATTGGGTTAGTGATTCAACTATCATGGGTAGCTTCGTAAATGTATGAATGCGCTCCAGATCAACTGAGATGATGTTATTGCACATAAGCAAAAATGTTAAGTTTTATATTTCCACTAGCAATTACCCCGCGTGCGCTGCTACGCTTAAATACATGACAATTGATGTTTTTTTATGTTTAGTTGAATAAGTGAGAGGAAAAATAATTACGAATTTGTAAGGTAATTATTTTTAGATACCCCGTGCTCATTACCTGGTATTGCTCGGGAATCTACTTACTCCAATCTTCTTGACATAAATGAGTTGAAAGACGAAAATTAATGTTTTATATTTAGTTGAATAAGTAAAAGGAAAAATAATTAATAATTTATATCGTAATTATTTTAAGATATCCGGTACGGTGTTGCCCGGGAATCTACTTATCCCGACCTTCTTGGCGTAAATGAGCTGAAAGACAAAATTCGTTATTGTGAGTTATCCGTAAAAGAATACCTGCCGTGCGCTGCTTACGCTTGCCCGGGAATATGCTGATCTCAATATTCCTGGCATCAATGAAAGACGAAAAATGTTATTGTGAGTTGTCCGTAAAAGGTACACATATGATGTCGTGGACTTTTTTGTATAGTTTTTTTTTGAGATATTCAATTCTGTGTACATTAATTTGGTGTATTTGGTATGGTTTAGGCAGCGTAAGCCATTTAAGCGTCCAAAAAGGGGCTTTGTTTTTCACTACAAAGGGCGATTGTTAAGGCTGAAGCCTATAATCTTCCAGGGAAACTCATGAAGATTTTGCAAAAGCCCTGTAAATAATCGGATGAACGGTATGGCAGCGCATAAAATACGATCTAACAAACAAACATTAATTTTTATATATTAGATTATTTTCTTACATTATTTTCAAGGGCTGGTATTAAAATGACTGCTTAGTTTATGTTGATACTGAAACATATTCACGTTGTGTTTATATTAAAAAAGTAAAAAAAAGATAAGTATAATTGTAATTTTATTAAATCGGCTGTATGTTGCATTTTGAATGTTAAGCGCTATACATGTTTATTCCAGAGAAAGTATAAATGCTGGTACGTGTAAATCCAATTCTCCACACAGCCGATAGAGGCCAGCACATTTAATCTAGTTAGTAGCACCGTGCTTGCGACGTTACACGTGTTAAATCCTGTAAAATCTCATTCTCCTGTCTAATGTGGTTCATTTTTCTTCCAACATTCCATGTTTACATTTTAATTGGAAATGTCTTTATTCTCATGGCTAATATTATGTTCCCAGTTATTCATGAATATTACACCAAGTTCTATAAGGAAGCACGATTTTCTTCAAATAAAATGTTGCGTAATTTGTTGTACATGAATAATAAACATATTACGAGTTACTTCCGGAAAATTTTACAAATAGCAATGAGATGCACAAATAAATTAAACTTAGGCTCAATTCTGGAAATGCGTACTACAGTATTATGCATTACAGAATTTCTTGACGTCCGAACTCCTTTCAAAAAACGTTAAACTGAAAATATATAAAACTATTATTCTACTAGTTATATTACTTGAATGCGAATCATTGACTCTTAGTTTAAGGGAGGAAAGGAGCTTACGAGTATTGAGAATAGAGTTCTTACCCATCAAACAAGCTTTGGTTGGCAATGGAGAAGTTTGGAATATCTAAATCTCTCATACATTTTATAAAAAGAATGTATGATTGTAAAGCAAGTATTAAGGTTGGAAATAGAATATCCTCAGAATTTGATATAACAAAAGGATTAAGACAAGGATGCGGGATGTCACCAACATTGTTCAAGATATATTTAGAAGATGCATTAATGAAATGGAATAAGTAATGACCATTTACTGCACAATTTATTATTCGCTGATGACCAGATTATAATAGGACAAGATAAAGAAAATATAGAATATATGATAAGAAAGTTGGTCGATGCATTTGAGGTAGGTGGACTGAAGATATATTATATTAAAACAGAATATATGGTAATCGGAGGAAATTCAGAAGACCTACAAATAAATAATATGATAATTAAACGTGTTGAAGAATATAAATATCTTGGATCTATAATAGATAAATCTGGTACTTGTGAAAAAGATATTATTAACAGAATAAATTGTGCAAGGAAGGCGATTAGATCCCTGAATGGTATTTTATTGAATATAAATTTGACCAGAAAAACAAAAAAAAGGGATTATACAGACAATAATAGAAAGTATACTTACATATGGATCAGAAAGCTGGACAATAAATGAAAGGATGCAGAAAAGAATCTTGGCGACAGAAATGGATGGATTACGGAGAAGTATGAGAATATCCAGGCTACAACATATTCGAAATACATATATCAGACAAGAAATGGATGCACCCCTCCATGGTATCTTTACCTTGTCGTGGTGGAGTGGCTTGTGTGCTTAAATGATCCTGAGAGCTATGCCGGCGGTAGCATTGCTGCCGATAGGGTTACCCATGCCGGACTGGTCGAAGGTGATAAGCCAGACGAAATAAGTACCTTGGTCGAAAGAGTGACGATCTTTCACCGTAAAAATACAACCGTCAAGAAATGCGGACATGGGTTCAACTGGGGTAAAAGTTTCCGGAGGTCAAATAGTCCCCCATTCGGTTCTCCGGGAGGGGACTACTTCAGGGAACCCATGCCAAAGGCTCAAACACAGGGACATGTTCCTAGGAACATGGAATGTTAGGACTTTATACAATAGCGGGGCACTAGAGATATTAACGCGGGAATTGGATAAATCGCCCTTGGATATAGTCGCTTTACAGGAAGTTAGGTGGCCAGGAGAAGGTAGTCAGGAATCAGGAAGCTTTGCATTATACTATGGTGGTGCAGAAAGACCTGCATTTGGAACGGGTTTTTTAGTCAGAAGGAGGATCCTATCCGCTATCCGAGATATTAAGTTTGTTAGTGATAGGATATCATACATAATTCTAAAGGGTAAACGATATGATTTTATAATTGTAAATGTACATGCCCCCACAGAAGATAAAGATGACAAGATCAAGGATGAGTTCTATGAAGAATTAGAATGCTTATTTGATAGCCTTTCACGATATCATATGAAAATTGTCTTAGGAGATTTTAATGCAAAAGAGGGGCGGGAAGATATATTCAAACCAACAATAGGCAAATTCAGTCTTCATGAAGATAGTAACGACAACGGGGTTAGATTAGTCACATTTGCCACATCAAAAAATCTCATTGTTAAGAGCACAACATTTCAGCATAAGGATATTCATAAATACACCTGGACGTCCCCAGATGGAGAAACTCGGAACCAGATTAGATCATGTATTAGTGGATAAACGCTGGCACAGTAGCATCATTGATGTTAGATCAGTTAGAGGGACAGACTGCAATTCAGATCATCATCTGGTCAGGGTGAAAATCAGACAACGGCTATCGCTTATGAGAGGAACAAACGCTAAAGATGATTCTGTAAAATATGAATTAAAAAACTTGAAAAATGATGAAATGCGGCAAGAATACCAAATCAAAATTGCTAATAGATTTGAAGTACTGGAATCTTCAGATGACAATGTGGCAAACGAAGAAGAAACTGATATAAATAAAGAATGGGAGGCTATAAGAGATACTATTAAATTGTCAGCATCAGAAAGCATTGGTTGTTTAAAAAAGAGGCAAAACAAGAAATGGTTTGATGAGGAATGTGCCGACATTGTAAAGAAAAGAAAGCTAGCATAAATGAAATGGTTACAGGAGCCAAATGAGGTAAATTTAGAGCAATTGGGTAGTGTTAGACGGGAAACCACCAAGTTATTAAAGAGTAAAAAGAGGGAATATTTGAGAGAGAAGATTAATGATCTCGAAATGAATGCAAAAAATAGGAACATTAGAGAATTATATCAGGGAATTAGTATAGAGAAGAAAGGGTTTCAGGCTAGAACAAACATAATTCGGAATGAAAATGGGGATATGATTGCAGATTCCAAGAGTATATTAAATAGATGGAAAAGTTACTTTAATCAGCTATTAAATGTACATACAGAACAGGACATTGAGGAGGATAATTTACAGACAGCAGAAATGCTAGTCGCAGAGCCAAGTGCATTAGAGGTTGAAATGGCGATTGAAAAATTGAAGATGTATAAAGCATCAGGTTCAGATGAGATCCCAGCAGAACTGATAAAATCAGGGGGAGAAAAATTGATGGACAAGATACGCTGGTTGCTTAGTATGATTTGGGAAAAAGAAGCTCTTCCAGATGAATGGAAGGAATCAATTATCGTACCAATATATAAGAAAGGAGATAAAACTGATTGCAACAACTATAGGGGCATCTCATTACTTTCAACTTCGTACAAAATTCTAACAAATATATTAGTAAGCAGACTTACTCCCTATATTGATGACATTCTAGGAGATCATCAATGTACATTTAGAAGAAACAGGTCTACAACAGATCAGATTTTTAGTATAAGACAGATTTTAGAAAAGAAATGGGAATATAATGGTACTGTACATCAACTATATGTAGACTTCAAAAAAGCATATGATTCAATTAAGAGGGAGAAGTTATATAGTATCCTGCTGGAGTTCGGAATTCCTAAAAAGTTAGTTAGACTTATACGAATGTGTCTAAATGGCTCAATGAGTAGGGTGCGTGTAGGCAAACAGTTTTCAGATACTTTTGAAATCCAGAATGGGTTGAAGCAAGGAGATGCACTATCTCCTCTACTATTTAATTTTGTACTAGAGCATGCCATTAAATCTTTAGAGAATGAGGAAGGCTTACAACTGAATGGTATTAATAAGCTGTTAGTTTATGCTGATGATGTAGTACTACTGGCCGATAGCGAGGAGATACTAAAGGCCAACACGCACACACTATTGAGTAACACTAAGAAATTAGGACTGGAAGTAAATATCAGTAAAACTAAATATATGGTCACACGTAGAAATACATTATATAATGGAAATGGACAGCTAATGACAAATGAGGGAAATTTTGAGGAAGTGGCTGAATTCAAATACCTAGGAACAATAATCACAAATAGGAATGAGATGCACAAAGAAATTAAACATAGGCTCAATTCTGGAAATGCATGCTATTATGCATTGCAGAGACTCTTGATGTCCCAACTCCTTTCAAAAAATGTTAAGCTGAAAATATATAAAACTATTATTCTACCAGTTATATTATATGGGTGCGAAACATGGACTCTTACTTTAAGGGAGGAAAGGAGATTACGAGTATTTGAGAATAAAGTTCTTAGGAAAATTTTTGGACCAAAGAGAGATGAACAGACAGGTGAATGGAGAAGACTACATAACAATGAACTACATGGTCTTTATAGGAAGCCAGATATAATAAGAACACTTAAGTCTCGTAGACTGCGATGGGCAGGACATGTTGCACGTATGGGGAATGAAAGACGTGCATGGAAACTTCTTGTAGGAAAGCCAGAAGGAAAACGCCCAGTTGGTAGACCAAGAATGAGGTGGGAAAGCAACATTAACTATGATTTGAGGGAAGTAGATTATACAGGGAATGATTGGAAAACATTAGCTCAGGATAGGGATGTATGGAGAGCTTATGTCCGTGCGGCCATGAACCTACGGGTTCGATAGTGCCAGTGAGTAAGTAAGTAATGGATGCACAGGAAACTGTTATCGATAGGATAACAAACAGAGCTCTACAATGGTATGGATATGTACAACGGATGCCGGAAGACCAGTGGCCTAAACAGGTGTTGGATTGGATGGTACCAGGCAGAAGGAGAAGGGGAAGAAGTAGAAGAACATGGTATGAGGAATATATGATGCCACGATGAAGAGGGGTATGGAAGATGGACAATAGGAATCTCTGGAAAGCAGGAATCAAGGGCAAACTGCTGTAAAGTGGAAAGCCTGTATTAAAGTTAAAGTAAAGGAACATTTTTGGACCAAAGAGACATGTACAGACAGGTGAATGGAGAAGACTAAGTAAAGTGAACTGCATGGTCTTTATAGGAAGTCAGATGTAATAAGAACAGTTAGGTCTTGTAGACTGCGATGGGCAAGACATGTGCACGAATAGGGAATGAAAGACGTGCATGGAAACTTCTTGTAGGAAAACCAGAGGGAAAACGCCCAGTTGGGTAGACCAAGAATGAAGTGGGAGAATAACATGAATTATGATTTGAGGGGAAGTAGATTATACAGGGAATGATTGGAAAACATTAGATCAGGTTAGGGACTTATGGAGTGATTATTTCCGCGCGGCCGTGAACCAATGTTTTACGATGTTAGTTATCACGAGTTTCTACAGAATTAGTTTTCTGCTATAATTCTTTAGTTCTTTATTCGAACTGGGTGGGCGACTCTCCTGAGCACTGCGACCTGAAATATCTATTGCGCAGTCCCAGTATACTATGGATGAACAGAATGAAGTCTACTTTTCGGTGTTATATGAGTTGTATATCATCTTCCGGGTCCGGCACAACAAGTTCTTCTTTCATGATCCATATCGCCATTTTTCTGAGTTGGGTCCATTGCCGCGAGGAGGGATTACAATCCTCCCTTTGATCCCTTTGCCTTTTTTTATTGCTCAAGCTCGGAGTCATGAGGCAGCATCGTGGTAAAACCCCACTACATCCCCGTAATCACATATTCTCAACTATCTTATTTTTCCTTGCTTGACATGAGATAAAGGTTAATAGGAAATGAATGAATGAATGAGAAACGAAGTGGCATGAAGGGGAAGAAAGAGAGAGGGAGAGAGATATCCATAGTAATTCTGCCGGAGGGCAGGTCTTTCACTGCAATCATAGCATTTTCATGCTACGTTTTCTCGGGAACTATAGTAAATTTGGAGATTCTGATAAATATTGGGCCCCCAATTTTTGCTGTACAAACTGCCAAAGAATTTTAATAGGGTGGTTGAAAGGTTCGCATTCGTGTATGCCATTTGCTATTCCAATGTTGTGGAGGGAACCTACGAACCACATCACTGACTTATTTCTGTATGGTCAATATATCTGGTTTCACTTAAAAAAAATAAGCATTCTCTTCAGTATTCAAATTTGCAGTCAGCCATGCGACCTGTTAAACATAGTGATGAACACGGCGAAAGGTTCCACGAAGACATTTTAGAAATGGAAAGGCGTTATAAAGGGAACTCAGTGACCAACATGCTTGCTGATTACTGCTGGCAACTTATCACAGACGTTTCGGAGCCATCTTATCGGCGTAAGTCATCCAGGAAGAAGTTTTGAAAGGTGAGATTTTTGCTACAATTTCAGTATGTGTTGTAACGTAACTACTTACTTATCCTTCTTAGAAAAAAAACTATTTTATCTTTCTGGATCTTATATGATTTGGGTTTACATAGATCAATTGATTCTAGCAATATTATTGCAAAAAAATTGAAACTAAGTGCAGATAAGCAATAATATGCGAAATATAACGAAAAAAGATTCAAGACGTCCTCACCAAAAACTGTTAGGCGACAGAGAAAAACGGACTTCAAATTCAAAATCAGCGCATACCAATTAACTCAAATCATCTATTTTCATTTCTGCTAGCGACAAAAAGTTAAAATTTGTTGTTGTGTGTAATTATAGTACATTTTTATCAATACGCCATCTTTATAATGTTTAATACTTTATGATCGTTAATTAAAAACAATATATTTAAAATATAAAACTTATTTTAATCTGTAACATGCAACTCATGCTTTATTTTGTGTTTCAATACACAAAAGCGACTGTTCATCTAATTCTGAATAAAATAAATAACATCACTTTGTAAGCATGACATCAAACGAACTCTTCTGTCGTATCATATTACAATCGCAATATCCGATATTAATGTGTAATTACTGTTTCACTTTTATAATCTGAAAATCACTGTATGACATACATATACTTCACTGCATACTTTACTTTAAAATGTTTAAAACTCGATACAGTATATTGACCTTCATTTCTTTTCTTACGAATCTAATGTCAATTAGAGAGGCTTGCAAATACACGAACCCCCCCCCCTCTCTCTCTCTCTCCCATGACTCTTAACTGATAACACATTAAGAAGATTGTTAATTGCTCTACGCTTCAGCTGACTTAACTCTAAAAAAATGTTCCTGCTCTTCACTTTATAGGAGGCTTAATTTGAGATATTATCACTAGCAGCAAACAAAGGATAGAGAGAAAAATGGTTTAGAACATGTATAAAGAATTAATGTAACAAGATTACCAAAAGCAGCATTCAACTATAAGCCAATAGGTTCAAGGAATGTAGGAAGGCCAGTGAAAAGATAGGAAGAACAACTGTGAGGCGGAACAGGCAATTTTTGCCTAGTCCGTGAAGTGAAGAACATCATTAGCACCGGTGACGTTGGAAGAGGTAATAATTTTTATCAACTTCACACGGATACTTTAACAACATTTTACAATTTTATTTCGTACATTTACGACTATTTAACTCATAGATGATAATTTTGCCTCTTCCTGTTGATAATCTTGCCTCTTCCTGTTGATAATCGTGCCTCTTCCTGTTCGTAATGAGAGATATCTTCACAAATTAACTTATTTGACAAGGATGTCGATTTGACAATGTACGTTCGATATGGCACAGCAAGAAATGCCAAATGAAAACAACTTAAAAAATTACAAAAAAAAGTTTAGTTCTGGATCTCGTGTCCCAGCACTAAAAATTATTAAAGGATGTATAACGAATCTGCATTAGTGTTAAACTGTTGTGGTATCGTACAATCATCTGTGATGAGTTATTTCCCAAGCCCAAAGAGATTCAACAGTACATGATTATGCTATTTATAACTAATACAGACGGTCTTAGAAATCGTCGGGAATAGTTTTTAGTGAACGATCGGAATACTAACAGAAACTCAAACAAAAGTTATTGTGTTTACAACCAATTTTCATTAATAATTTTTTATATATACCCGCCCAGACTTCATTTTTGGACGTCATGGTTAATTATCGGAACCTACTTTCCTATTAACATGCCTACTCGGACACATAACCTCACATTTAGCAGTAAATAGTAAACATTATAATTATTTTTAGCGTCTGATGTTTTATTATCGCCCAAATCGTCAATCCAAATCCAACGCGAGCTTGAGTTTTTCATTAGACAAAAATACTCAATTTTTTTTTCTGTACTTGGCTTCTTTTTTTTTTTTTCTTCTCTTAACTAACTTGTCGCTCGTGCTTTTTTGATAAGAACACAACTTCTTGTTAGATTACTGTTGATAATTTTCTGTACAAGCACATATGAATATTATTTTGTAACAAGGTAACTGTCAACCACTGCTTGCCGAATCCTACCTTGAAATTTCTCCCAGAGAAGCGTTGTGATGTACCAAAGTCATGCCAAAAAACCAAATCTGTCTTTTTAACTACAAGGCACATAAACAAAGCCTGAATCCAGCAATGCCAACCCACTGTAAAGAGGAGATGTACTCCTGCATGAATAAGAGTGGAGTGAAGTGAGTAGGAACTTGACGCGGACGGCAGGTAGTGAAGGTTATCTAATCTATCAACTCAAGTTTTGTTAGGCCCTATTTCCTTGTAGTTTAAATGAGAGATTTGGCGTTGGATTTTAGTGCTTTGCAGTTAAAAGCGGCAGCTATGATTCTGGACACGTCCTTTGTACGTCACAACGCTTCTCTGGAATAAATTTCAAGTCATGTTTCGGCATGCAATGGTTGACAGTTCCCTCGTAAGTTTTTAGAGTCTTCACAGAATCACTAAAGTTAATTTCTTCTAGAGTACAGCTGCTCTTAGTTTGTGTCACCCTTGCAATTCAAACACAGACTTCCAATTTCTAGAGCACTACTGTATCCAAACTGTCTGCTTGATTCGTGTTACCATAATCAATTTTTGGAGAAAGTTAGACAATCGCGATTCTTTGCAAATAGATATTTCTAGAAACCCAGGAAGTAATGGCACGACCTATCTGGAAAGCTGGTAGCGGGCATTCCTGATTCACGAGTCGCGACATATGAATCCCTTATAATCATATAAGCTGAGTCTTGAGGCTCTCGTTGCAGACCGCGTAATTCAAAATTCAGCCCAATAATGCAACACACTATGTATTAGTTCAACCAACTCTACTCATAGGAATCAAACCAGTCCTTAGTAAGACATACTCATTCTGAGTTATATCGGCAATTACAATCTGTCTTATATATATATATATATATATATATATATATATATATACCGGAAGTGCATTTTCGGTACGTAACATCTATGTTAGTGTATCTTTCCTCTACAGTGAGATTCTTCAACAGTGCCAATTTCCTTCTTCTTTGTGCTTTCTCTTACTGAACTCCCCACCCCTTCCCTCTGCGCTGTGTATAGTTGCGCAACTACCCCTCTTCCTCGGAACACTCAAATACGTGATACAAGTTACAAACAGGGTCATCATCATCTTGGGTTTTGTCTGGAACATTTCACTTAGCTCGAGTGGAGCAGTGTTGTTTTGGTCCTGTAAGCCAGGGTAGGGCATCCGTGGTATGGACCCTAACCCTCAGCTGGACTAAGGAATGACTGAATGAATGTGTGAGTAATTATTATTCTCAATATTTTGTTTTTCTAAATTTATTTGATAACCAAGATAATTGATTTATATTGTTTATATTATTCATATGTTTTCTTTATATCCATGTTATGGTCAAAAAGGTCAATTTATGTTTAATTAACCAGACATAATTTCAACATTAAAATTTTTAGTAAAAAATGTTTAATTACTGTTTAATTAGTTATGACATTGCTGCTTCATATTAATTCCCATTCAAAAGCTTTCTCCTTCTTCATTCTAGCTTTCATGATTGTAGATACTATTCAGAGTTAGATACGAGCTATATAAATTACTACAGTGTATTTAATAATTTCATGGCATAGTTGATAAATGTTAAACATTCAACATAGGAAAGATGAATCCATCTTTGCGTCTGATGGGCCCGGGCAAAGGAAAGTAAATAGCACTGATATTTATGAATTGGGAACTACAAATGGTAGTAGAATGTATGAGCTAGAAAGGCTATATATATATATATATATATATATATCGTACACAAAACACACATGCATACACACACAGTAATATCCTTAAATATTTAATTGAGAACTACAAATGGTAGTAGAACGTATGAGCTAGAAAGACTACATATATATATATATATATATATATCGTACATAAAACACACATGCACACACACACAGTAATGTCCTTAAATATTTAAATTTAATGATTTAAACTATTGTGGTATCTCCTATTTAGTTTTCTTCGCGAGTAAATTAAGTTCGCCACCTTGAAATAATAGAGATATTAGACCTATAAACAAATCTTTTATTAGAAAATTTAAATAATAAAATCATTCCTATAAAATACATTGTTATCGAAAATATATCAATAAACGTTTATTATCAAACCAGTAAGCATATTTTATTGGTAAACCGAAATAAAAAAAACAGTTGTTATAAAATACGTTGCTATCGAAAAGAAATGACTAAGTAGGATTATTTTATTAATATATCGAAATAGGTTATCCAGAAAAAAACATTGGAATGGAGTCCACCTGGAAGAAGAAGGAAAGGAAGACATCGAAACTCGTGGATGCAAGAAATAAGAACTGGAATGAGAACAATAGGATTGGAGGGCATGGAGTGTCTGGATAGGGACGAGTGGAGAAGGAAAATAAAACTTTAGGCACAGAATGATGTGTAAACATTAAAAATCTCTATTTTTAGGATGGAAAAATCCAAGGAGCAAGTCCTCCGGGAGGGTCTCAAGTCTGAAGATTTTCAGGCTAGTAAAAAATTCTTAAGCCTGAATGAAAAGGCCTCTAAGTAAAATTTACCGAATTTTACCGTACTAGTACATACTAGATGTCAGTATGAGGCGAAACGCTGACATCGGACCACTCAAATGACATCTATACGAAAACAAGTGTAACTAAATTAGTATGGTTCAAATTCTTCCCTGTAGAGGGAGAGTGCCTAAATCTCTGTTAAGGAAAGCATGGGCTTACAAGACAAGAATATAAATAAATAATCGAAATAATAAAATTAGTCATTCTTATAAAATAAATTGCTATCGAAAATAATTGCAGGAGTGTTTAATGTGAAATCAGTAATCCAATTTGATTAATAATTCGAAATAAAATTATTAATATTATTATTGTTGTTGTTGTTGTTATTATTATTGTTGTTGTTCTTGTTGTCCTTGTCCTCCTTGTCCACCTTGTCCTCCTTGTCCTTGTCCTTGTCCTCCTTGTCCTTGTCCTCCTTGTCCTTGTCCTCCTTGTCCTTGTCCTCCTTGTCCTTGTCCTCCTTGTCCTCCTTATCCTTGTTGTCCTCCTTGTCCTTGCCATTGTCCTTGTCCTCCTTGTCCTTGTCCTTGTCCTCCTTGTCCTTGTCATTGTCCTCCTTGTCCTTGTCCTCCTTGTCCTTGTCCTTGTCCTTGTCCTCCTTGTCCTCGTCCTCCTTGTCCTCGTCCTTCTCGTCCTCGCCCTCGCTCTCGCCCTCGCCCTCACCCTCGCCCTTGCCCTTGCCCCTGCCCCTGTTCCTGTTCCTGTTCTTGTTGTCGTCGTCGTCATCGTCATCATCATCATCATCATCATCATCATTATCATTATCATTATCATTATCATTATTATTATTATTATTATTATTATTATTATTATTATTATTATTATAAAATACATTGCTGTCGAAAATAAATGAATAAATGTTTTATATCAAACGGCCCATTATGATGAAATAGTTATTATGAAATACATTGATATCGAAATGAAATGAATAAATGTTTACTATCAAACCAATAAATATTAAAAGAAAACAAAGACGAACTATGTTGAAGTCCCAACAAGTAGAAACATATATGGGAACCAGTTAACTTGTGGCATTCAGTTCAGCTTCAATGATTTCTCTTTGAAGCTAGCTAACCAGAAATGTTAGAGTTGTGATTTAGCTATAAAACTTTAATGGTCAGAAAATAAACTAACACAACCTCATTTAACTTAGAGCAACCGGTAAGCAATGCCATAAATGTACAGTAATTACACTCCTTCGTTCGGTTTCAGAATAAAACATTAAAAAATGCTGTATGGGAAAAACTAGGAATAGAATTTGGAAGTCAAATGGGCAATAGAAATAGATTGCAGTTACCATACTTTCCACTAATGGAGATTTCTATTTACAGAGATTTAGGCGCTCTCCCCCTACAGGGAAGAATTTGAACCATACTAATTTAGTTACACTTGTTTTCGTATAGATGCCATTTTGAGTGGTACGTGGTCAGCGTTCCGCCTCATACTGACATATAGGAAACCAAGGTAGTATTAGGACGGGAAAATTCGGTAAATTTTGCTTAGAGTCCTTTTCATTCAGGCTTAAGGATTTTTTACGAGCCTGAAAACCTTCAGACTCGGGACCCACGGCTTAAAATCCCTCCCGGAGGACTTGCTCCTTGGCTTTTTCCATCCTAAAAAATCCATCGACCCCGGCCGGATTTGAACCCGCGACCCTCGGAACCAGAGGCAAGGAGCATAACCACTAGTCCACCGCGGCCTGCCTTTCTTTATTTTTCATGCTTAAAGTCATGAGGAAGCACCTGGTGAACCCACTAAATCTCCGCAACCTCAAATTTTCAACATCTATGGATTTCATACCAACTAATTTTTCTATAATATAATATTAAGGGTAGTATGAAATGAATGAATGCGAAATGGAATGACATGAAGGCGAGGGAAGGAAAATGGAATATATTGGTGAGATCAAATTCGGGAAACGGAAGAACCCTGTGTAAAACCCGAGAATCCCGTTATGGCGCATCTCTCGAACCGCCAAAAATTGAAATTAGCATCTCATTTTTTCTTCAATTACTTCAATAATATTATAATATTAAGAGATTCTGGTCTATGTGGCCGTGGTCCATTACTGGTGTTTCTTCCAGACGTTTCTCCCTTGAGTGCGGAAGGCATCTTCAATGGAGAGAAATTCTAGGTAGAGCTCCGCAGTCAAGGGAGAAACGTCTGGAAGAAGCACTAGTCACGGACCATGGCCAAATAGCCGGAAATCTTTTAATATTATGATTACCGGCAGTGAAAGCCTGCATTCAAGAATTCAAGAATTTTCTTATCCACATTCATCATCTAATTCTTTGGTTTCTAATTTTACCAAGTCTTGATTTCTTTCTATTTAATATACATTATTATTTTACAAAATAATATAATATAAGAAGTACCTGGTCATCGCCCTCAACTAAGTTAAAATCTTTAAACCTGTAGACCTTTCGAAACTGTCTTCCATCTTCAGCAAAAGGGCGTGAGCTACTATATTATAAAATTGAGAAAAATAATACCTGTTCAGGTACCATACACTTAACTTCAACTATTTATCGCTGGAATCCTTTACAATGTCAGTTCATCATCAGTAATAGAGAGGTACCGGTACTAACATTGGTAACTAGTAATCGTATAGTGGGAGTTGATCATATTGGTTGCGTTTTCGTTTAAAATCATATTGCTGTTGATGTATTTCAAAACGTATATATCTTCAAATATGTTTAACTTTACGGAAAAACTTTACACTTTTTTTCTCTCCCTCTCTCTCTCTCCCCTCTGTGGATTATAGTAAGGGCGTATTTAATATATTTTTACCTCATGACTAGCTTTAATTATGTGCTTTGCGTACTTAGATTTCCCTTCTGCATATTTTAAATCACCGAAATGTTCTTAGAATCTGGCAGTAACATTTTTGTTAGTTCTTTCTATGTAAAATTTATTACGTTTTATATGTTAATTTACATAATGCTTAATGGTTGAATTATTTATATATTTTAAAATAGTACAAGTTAAACTAAATCAATCGAACTTAACCTTTAGTGGAAGTCAATCTGTAGAATATTAGTTTCAAGTATTCTGAATTACAAATTTAGATTAAAAAAGTCACTATACCTGTTTCTGTAGACAATTCATAAGCCAGACGTGTAAAAAACACTGCTGTTAGAGTTATTAGTTGCATGACTAGAAATTAAACACCACTAAACCTAAGTCGTTTAATACTTTATAAAAATGTTATTAAATCAACTTTTTGTTTCAAAATATGCATACGCATAATGATGTCCAATTGATGCACCACTAATTTTCAAAGTGATTATTTACCACGATACAGATATACATGTTTTAATCTCTATATATTAATCACAAAAAATATATATTTAACTCCGTAGAAAGCAAAAATAAAACACCCTAATAATAAACAAAGGAGACATACGTGACTTTGCGACGGCGCGTGGAAACGGAATAACAGTACGATAAACTAAAGCTTTCTATTTTCAGAGTCTCCGTGCGATGTTATGGTACTACTGAGAACAAGGAAGGAAGCGCATTTCGAAACAGTTATCTTCCCTCTGCCTAAACGTACACTTGGATTCTCTAATCTAAGTAAAAACAAAGATGTAACATCACGGCGCATGCTCGCTGACACGTCAAAAACCAAGTAGTGTGTGTTACATGTTCCAAATAGATATTTAATACATTTACTGCACAATATCATTATTATATCAAACAGCATTAAATAATATTTCTATCTCATATCTTCAGGTTTTTACAGCTGCTGCCGTCTTCCAGTGCCAAACCTCTAAATCCTACGATCTTCGGCATCTTCAATACTTAGCCCTCTTGCTTGCTTGTTTTCCTTCCACGTTAACTTTGGGCTCCCCCTTTTCTTCTTTCTGGTCGGTTGCCATTGATATAGTTGCTTCGGGCATCGCTCATCTTCCATTCTTAAAATATGTCCTAACCACTTTAATTCCTTACATAATATTTACCCTAAATTTAATAATCGAAAGTTAAGAATATTTCAAAGCCATTTTATATGTTAATATCTAGTGGCATTTATAAACACCAGAAATTACAAATTACTAGGATTCCATGGACCAGGGATGCCCAAACTTCGGCATGTGGGCCGGATACGTCCCTCCATCACTTTCTAACCGGCCCTTGTAGGCCTGTAGCATTCTAATAGATTAAAGTAGGCTAAGGGGGGCCTATAATATTAGTCTATTAGTAATGGAACATGAACGTGATATAAGTTGTGTTATATCTAGGCTGAAAAAAAAGTATCGATATCAGGGTAGTAACTAATTTCTATATACATTGTTTACAAAATGTGTGTCTTTGTCGAGCGTCTCCACTGCCTGCTCGGAGTAGAGAGTGTGTATGTTCGACTCTCTCAGTAATAAACCTGTTTACGTGACGTGTCATTGTATCAGAATGCTGAAACAAAATGTGTGTAAAGATGAGTCCATTCTTACACAAAGCGGACTGTACTAGAAGTCTGTCCCGAGTAGCGCGTGTCAATGTGTAGTTTGTAAACACAGCTAAGTACAATGCAGCCTAGCCTGTAACCCATACTTTCTTCAGCCCTAGTTATAACGACATAACAAGAAAAGTAGCAAATCAACACAAGCATAGTAATAATAATAATAATAATAATAATAATAATAATAATAATAATAATAATAATAATAATAATAATAATAATAATAATCCACAACAGCTATAATATTGCATTATAAATTACGAAAATATCCTTACCATTCTCCTAAATGAGAAAAACATCCCCTACAGCTCAGTAGTAAACAAATCTGGGTACTACATGGACCAACACCTAGGCTGGAAAATCCAGGTGAATAATACCTGCAAGAAAGTGTTCTCAATTCTTCACTCCCTAAATAGTTTTAAAAACTTCCTTCCTACAAAATTAAAATAAATACGTGTACAGACGCTTATAATGCCACACTTCGACTACTGCGACCTATTACTGACTAATCTGACAACTGATCTATCTGACAGACTACAGCGTGCTCATAACGCGTGCATTCGATTTATATTCAATCTCCGTCGTTATGACCACGTGTCTCCTTCATTTCAGGCCTTATCATGGCTACGCCTAAATGACAGAAGAACTTTACATTCACATACCTTACTATTCCAAATTCTGCACATATATTTACCGAGTTATTTAACAACACGTTTTCAAAATTTATCGGCTCATCTCAATTTAGGAACAAGATCACAAGATTCTTCTTTACTTTTGATACCTCAGCACAGGACATGTCTGTACTCTGAATCTTACACAATATATATGACTAGAGCATGGAACCCACTTCCCAGTCATGTCAGGGACTGTCAATCGCTATAATTATTTAAATGCAAATTAACTGATATCTTAAGTTCGACACAATGAAAACATTAACTGCATAACAACTATATAGAACATTCCATTAATAATCATCTAGGAAGCTACTTATTTTATTATATATAATTTTAATTTTATTATATTCTATGTTTTTGTTAGTATTAGCTAGTATTAGATCACATCATCATTGTATTTTGTTTAGTCTGTATTTTAATAGTATCTTAAAATTGTAATATGTATGTAATTTTTGTATAATTCTACTATTCGCTGGTTGAGTGGGAGAGAAGGCCTTATGGTCTTAAATCTGCTAGCTAAAATAAAACATTATTATTATTGTTATTATTATTATAACCCGCGCCATATTGATGTTTCTTCCATTTGGTCCGTGATACAAAAAGTTTGGTCGGCTCTGTCATAAACGGTAGAATGTCTCAGATATAAAAAGCTTCTTAGTATGAAGAAAAAAAAAGGTTCGTGGCTTAGAACCTGCGTAAACAAAGTAAATTCCACTCCAAGTTGAATTTATGATTCTCTTTTGCTGGTTTACGGAATGTGTATTTCTCTTGTTAATTCAAGTTAATCAAGTTACTTGCAAAAAAGTAAACCTGGCAACCATTAGAGCGGTTTTTAAATTAAGGACTTCAGGTAAACCAGCATTACCAATTACATAATTTCGTTGTTTTTTGGTTAATACCTTTCGCGTTTTATTTCAAAATCATTTTTCTTGCGAAAAACGTAAAATTACGGCTGCTAGAGCTATTTTTAAATTTAGCTTCAGGTAATCCAATTCCTAATGGTCTGATTTTGCTGGCTAACGAACATGAACTTGCATTTCTTATTTATTGATATATGCCGAGTGTGGTTCGGAAAAAAATTGCGACCGCCGCCAATAAGTCGCATTTAGATATTCATTTTCATTATCAAAAGTTTACAGAGGATAATCAACTCTTGTTCACTGATTAGTCTTACGTATACAGCAGAACCTACAAAACAAAGTATGTTTACGTGAAACTGAACGAGTAGGTTCAGAAGGTGCAGATTGAGGCTCTTATTCAGGAGGATCTGAGTACAAATTTTCCTGCTGAGCAAATTGAATCGAGATTTGTACTAGTTTTCTTCACCCATCGCGGCAAATATTGGATCATAAAATCATTCATGATCCATTTCTCCATTAATATTAATTTCATAATGTATTAATTTTATAATAATTAAACTAAAATCAAATAAAATTACAATTACATTGGCTAACATTTAATATTAGAATCACAAGATATCTGTCAACCACACGATAAGCGACACATTCCAAAAATATCAAGGGTTTTCTGCTTTTGCATTTGCTTTGAGAGCTAAGTGCTAAAAAGTTTACATACAGGTACGAGCGTAAACCCCTAGAGAATAGTGAAGAGGGCTGGAAAAAGGTATCGATAGCAGGGTAGTAACTAATTTCTATACACATTGTTTACAAAATGCGTGTCTTCGTCGAGCGTCTCCACTGCCTGCTCGGAGCGGAGAGTGTGTATGTTCGACTCTCCTCAGTAATAGACCTGTTTACGTGACATGTGGTTGTATCAGAATGCTGAAAGAAAAATTGTGCAAAGATGAGTCATTTCCTACACAAATCGGACTGTACTAGAAGTCTGTCCCGAGTAGCGCGTGTCAACGTGCAGTTTGTAAACACAGCGGTCTATGTACGATGCAGCCTAGCCTGTAACCCATACTTTTTTTCAGCCCTAGTAATGAAAAAATAGAGTGGATCGTATCGTCACATTTTTTGTAGGTGAGCAACATATTGATACCTGGCAACTTTATGCACACATAACAAACCGTACATGTGCCAAGATAGCTATGACCTAAGATATCAAAGAGTCTCAAAGTTCAACTGAAACTCAGTATTAAATTGAGATAAATCAATTTCTGATTGATCTCTACCAATTTATTTAAATGTCTCGAACCACCGTGAAACAACCAATGCACACCATTACCATAAAATATTTTATAGTATAAAGATTCAGTGAGCCCACTACATACTTAGGAGTGAATTAGGAGTTTAAGCCATTACTCGCAGCGTTTTGTGTCCATTAATGTAGGTACTGAGTCCACTCCAGGACCATGATATTTCTAGAAGGTTTATTGGTCATCTTTGATAAGGTGATAAGAAGAAAATTGTGGGAAATAATGAAGGCAAGAGGGTACCCGGCTCAACTTATACAAGAAATAAAAAGTCTTTATAATGGCACGAAAATTATCCTTAATTTAGATAATTATTCCAGAGAAGATAGTTTAATAAATCAAGGAGTTCGACAAGGGTGTACATTATCACCTACATTGTTTAATATATATTTTGACGATGTTATACGAAAATGGAAAAAATCAAGTCCAATAGGAATACAAATTAATAAGGAAATGTATATGAATATTTTAATGTATGCAGACCATCTGGTAATTATACAGAAGTCAAGAGCGATGATTTCACAAAGAGCCATTTACATGTTGAATCATTGAGGGGGGGGGGAACCTATATTATAATCTAGAGAGTCTCAACTCCAAAAACTAAAATGAATGGATTTTTCAGGGCAAAGTGCCAGTCAGAGCAAAAATAGTGATCAATAATGAAATAATAGAACAGATAGCACACTTTAACTATCTTGGTTCAGATATAACATATAGCTATGATTGGGATATACATAATAAATTAAACCGATATCAAATGATGTGTGGCACCATAAGAAGAAACCTCGAAGAGAAACTCAGCTCTGGTTTTGTAAAATTATGGCTGTTCCTGTTCTTTTATATGGATTTGAATCTTCGGTACTTACCAAAAGAGATATCTCACACATTCAAGCCACTGAAATGATTTTTTTAAGATCCGTAAAAGGATGTACACGCATGGATAGATTACACAATGAATCAATAAGATACTCGTATGAACTGGAGAACTTGATAAACTAGAAAAGCACAGATACCAATGGAAAGAACATTTAGACAGAATGGACAATACAAGATTACCCAAAATGATCAATACCTACAAACCACATGGAAAAAGATATTTGGGACGGCCAAGGAAACGATGGACTTGAGACCGGAACAGGTCACATTGACATAATCCTGGAAAGGAAGAAGAAGAGAAGTTTATAGGCCAGTTTAAAAATCCTGAAAGCATCGGGAATAGAAGCCGTGAAATTTCAGCTTGCTTTGTACTGCCATGGCTAACAATCATATGACGTACTCCACATCATTGCTTTATATTGGTAATTTGTTGTAAAATTTCTAAAAAAATAAATTTATATCGTGTTAATAAAGGTTGGATCAAGTCAATATATAATTTAATATGTCTATTTAACTCACGCTCCAAATGGTAGTCAATGACCAATCAAATTTCAATAAATTTTGTGTTAGAACCAATGATAGTCGTGTTTCACCTCGCTATTTATCGAATTTTGATTGCCAAAATAAACAAAGCTCCTCCTTTTTAATATACTGAACAGCTCAGAGCATTATTTTGCAGTGACCTACTCTCCAACAAATACGTTAATTATAGCAACTAATGAATAAATTCCTTCAAACTACACATTTGATAAGTGTGTACAATAACTGTGTTTTTAAATAATGATTTTACTGAGCTGCTTCCTAAAAATAATTAATAACCTATAATGTTGGTTATAAATTTATAATATATAGTTTGATGCGTTTCACTTTTTCTCCACTTGGATGCATTGTTACAATATTGCGATTCCTGTTGGCAATAAATAATATTATCAAGTCGCAGTGGATGAACAAATGAAACAATAACCAAACATATATCATTTGTTTTCAAACATCGCCGTTTATATAAAATATATAATTATTTTAAAATTACTATATTTAAATACGAGGTAGCGTGCTGCCTTGTCACGCAGCGGGCCCGGGTTCGATCCCCGGTCGGGGCAGTTTTTCTGGGTGAGGTATTTATCGGGATTTTTCCTCACCTGTAAGACAAATGTCAGGAAAACTTTAAGGCCCAAACGGTCCCCAAAATCATATGGCCATCATCATCATCATCATCATCATCCTTCACCGGTGTGGAAAACAACGGGAAGCTACCACACCTACAATTCCCTAGTAAAGCTTCAAGCATAGCATGCAAATGCTATGATTGTAGTGAAGAACCTGCCTTCGGGCAGAATTACTATGGATGGATATTTAAATAATGATGTGTGAGTAACAGGTTAATTTTATTTCTTAAATAGTCCTAACAAATGCCACTCTTGATTTCCAAATCCTCTGGATAAATTGGAAATCACTCGTGACATTACTTATGATACAGTGTCAATTCAGAGCTTTGAAATAGCTTCTTTATCATCTTCCTCTTAATTTAAGACAAACTCCTGTATATACATTCTAAAATACCTTTTCGAAAATACATAACGACAGCCGTGAAAGTCTTAATCAATATATAAACTCCTGTATTTTTGAACTGCCTTTTCTATTGGTGATGAACTCTGATTTCATCGTATTGGCGATCTTCCCATTGATCGTGGTGTATCTGATTTGAAGTTCATCGCAAGTTTCTGAAACCGATCTTCATGTCATTCTATTAACGGTATTTTCATTAATTTCTTCTTCATTTAATCCATATCGTAACATCTGTAACCCTACATGCACTCCTTATTTCTTCATTGTTCTTTTTATCATAATGCATACGCTCTTCATTATGTTCGTCTAAAAAGCTGTTCTATTTCCTTTGTGTCAGCTCTTCTTTTCGCTGCATTTGTCATCACTGGTCTCAGGATGTTATATATATCCTGCTTTCAGAAATATTAAATGGATGTAAATAATGGAGAATGAAACAGATGCATGGAAGCTTCTTGTAGGAAAACCAGAGGGAAAACGCCCAGTTGGCAGACCAAGAATGAGGTGGGAGAATAACATTAACTATGATTTGAGGGAAGTAGATTATACAGGGGATGATTGGAAAACATTAGCTCAGGTTAGGGATGTATGGAGAGCTTATGTCCACGCAGCCATGAACCTCTGGGTTCGATAGTGCCAGTGAGTTAGTTATGTAAATATGACACCAGTTAGACGAGTGAAGAACGTAGGAGTGTGGTTTAAACAGCAGACCATAAGACTAACAATGACTTTTATGGCCGCAATATTAGTAACGTTAGAGCATATCAGAAACAGGATCGTGTCTTTCAAAGCACACTATAATAGGCTATACGTATGTAGTGTATTACATGTATTACTGTATGGAAGAGATCTTTCAGATGTTATGATTTATGGCGTTAAAGCTTCTACAAAGGGAATAAATTATTTTTATTCTAGTCGCATAAAAAAAAAAAGTAAAGTAATCCCACAACAGACCCGGAGGCCCTTGGGGTAGTAGGAGGTTAAGGCTCCCACTTTTTCTAGACAATCGGCACTTTATGTCAGCCGGGTTGTCAGCCCTGCGTGACGGCCGCCTTTACCCCAGAACAAGCGTCTGGTACTCATTTCCGTTAGAGGCTGAGTCGACCCCAGGGCCATAGTGCCGCCAGAGGGTTTGGGTCAGTTTAAAAATCCTGACCCCAATGGGACTTGAACCCTCGACCCTCCAGCTTGTAGCTCAGTGCCTTAACCACTACGCTACGGCGTGCCCCCTAAAGTAAAGTGATCCCACAACAGGCCTCAGGAGGCCCTTGGGGTAGTAGGAGGTTAAGGCTCCCACTTTTTCTAGACAATCGGCACTTTATGTCAGCCGGGTTGTCAGCCCTGCGTGACGGCCGCCTTTACCCCAGAACTAGCGCCTGGTACTCATTTCAGTTAGAGGTTGAGTCGACCCCAGGGCCATAGTGTCGCCAGAGGGTTTGGGTCAGTTTAAAAATACTGACCCCAACGGGACTTGAACCCTCGACCCTCCGGCTTGTAGCTCAGTGCCTTAACCACTACGCTACGGCGTGCCCCATTCTAGTCGCATAAGCTTACATTACTTATAGTGATATCGTATCAATGATTTGAATTAGCTTCAATCTCCAACCGCGGCCAGAATTCAAGCTAAATATCAGATCTGGAGGTTGAAATCCGATGACAAGAAGACTTGGAGACATTTGTTGGAGGAGGCCATGGCCTGCTTAGGGTTGTAGTACCAATGATGAAGAGGGCATTAGGAAATCATCGTATTATAAAATAAATAGGTCTATATCATTTTAATCTCAGTTCCAATATTTCCTTTCCTTGTTACGACAGTCTCAAAGTAGTGTCAATGGATTTTATTGATTTTTTTGACAAAATAACAAAATACATAATACATAATACATTTATTATGCCAGTGTGCGTGGGCCGTTTAGACGTAGGCCTGCATATCTATTTCTATTATTATATCCATGATTATATAGGATATATATATATATATATATATATATATATGGTATGATAAGAAAAATAAATGCCTGGACGGGATTCGAACCCGGATCTCTGAGTCTGTACCTCAGCGTGATATCCATTACACTACCAGCCGAATCCAATTCAAACACTTATTTTTTTTATATTCGTATTATACTCTCCATTATATATATATATATATATATATATATATATAGGGTGTAAAAAATCCGTATACAAACTTTGAGAACTTATAGATAAGATAAAATAAAACTCTTATGTTATGTAAAGTCGGCCGCGGTGGACTAGTGGCTATGCTCCTTGCCTCTGGTCCCAAAGGTCGCGGGTTCAAACCCGGCCGGGGTCGATGTATTTTTAGGACGGAAAAATCCAAGGAGCAAGTCCTCCGGGAGGGCCTCTAAGCCGTGGGTCCCGAGTCTGAAGATTTTCAGGCTCGTAAAAAATCCTTAAGCCTGAATGAAAAGGCCTCTAAGCAAAATTTACCGAACTTTCCCTTCCTAGTACTACCTTGGTTTCCTAGATGTCAGTATGAGGCGGAACGCTGACCACGTACCACTCAAAATGACATCTATACGAAAACAAGTGTAACTAAATTAGTATGGTTCAAAATCTTCCCTGTTGGGGGGGGGGGGAGCGCCTAAATCTCTGTAAAGGGAAAACATAGGCTTACAATACAATAAATGTTATGTAAAAAAAATACAGTTCTCCGTTCTCGAACCTGAGCCTTCTGCGTGAGAAGCAGCGACGCTACCCCGACACCACACCGGTGAAGTCTATATAATTTTCAAAACTTCTTAAATTGAAGCTCTGGTATGTATAATTCATCTTAATGAAAGAATTTGACATATTGATCCACAAATAAGATAATATTATGATTTGTATGAAAATGCTATTTTCTCGTCAACCCACAATCTGTCAGCTGGAAGATGTGGTTTGCAATCTAGATAACGTCATGCGCAGACACGATCAAAATTTGTACACCCAGCCCTTCATATGTTATATTTACACCATGATACGTATGTTGTGTATTAAGTACAATGCATGTGTTAAATGAGAGCCTTAAGAAAAGTTATCAGTCTCTCCAATTTGCATTGATCAACCACTTCCATTGCAATACATGTATTTTCAGTGGTGGTAATCTTTGTTCTTTGTGAATGTTTTTTTTTTGTGTTAAATATAATTATATCAATATGCTAGTTAATTCTCGGAATTGTACAGGCATTTACTTAACACAATCTTCTTGCCACCAATCAGCTTCGTGATACCGAAACTATTGATTCGACACTAATCTCGGTCTATTTTTGACAACATTTCTTCCGCCTCTTCTCACCCCTGATACCAATGGGGTTTGGATTGGACTTAGATTAGATTTAGATTAGATTATATTAGATTTATTTAGCCTGGTGTGTTAAGGCCATGTGGCCTTCTCTGCTACTCACCAGGACAAACATATATTACATCAGAATATAACAATCTCAATTAACTCTAATATTAAATACTAAATAAAAATTTGATCAAAAAGATAATATCTATTATATTACGATCTATAATGCAACCAGTTAATGTTAGTTAAAATTAAGACTAAAACTAATAATAAAATGTATACAATCAAGACATATTAAATTGTCCCTGGCTAATGTAGCCTATATAAAAAAAACAAAAATAATGAGATATAGAAAACTAATTTTACGTTTGTACAATATTTAAAACAAAACAAAAGAAAATATTTGTTAATCTTAATATTATTTTCATAGATGATTAAATTTATTAATTGTTAAAAGAATACTATCAGTGAGGTGTATAAGCTAGTTTGTTATTAAATAATTCTTTAGTTTGTTTTTGAAGGATGTTATAGTTTGACAGTCTCTGACATAGGGCGGAAGGGAATTCCATGTTTTGGTAAGTGAGACCGTAAAAGATAATGAATAATATACAGTGTGATGAGAAGGGATATAAAGGACAATGTGCTGATGGGATCGAGTGTCAAGATTATGTGTGTCGGATAGTCTGATGAAGCGGCGTGATAAATAATTAGGCGATGATGCGTGAAGTATTTTATAGAGAAGGGATAGGGAATGGACAGTTCTACGATCTCTTAGACGAAGCCACGATAATTGTTCAACGGCATCGACAGTGTCACCATTCATTTCAGCGGTCCCGAAAACTATGAATTCGAAATTAACATCGAACTTTATGATTAATTTTAGATGTTATCCTCTTTCATTCCTTAAGAGTGCTAGAGATCTAACCTGGGATTAAATGTTATCGGAACTGCTATCAATCAAAATATATATTCCTGGAACGATGGACGTGAAACTAATATACACTAAGTAACTAATTCACTGGCACTATCAAACCCGTAAATACATGGCGGCGCGGATATAAAACTTTTCATATATCCCTATTCTGAGCCAAATATTTTCCAATAATTCCTATATAATCTTATTTATTTCCCATAAATTATTATTGCTATTTTCTCACCTCATTCTCGGCTCACTCACTGGATGTTTTCCCTCTGGCTTTCCTACAAGAAGCTCCATGTCCCTCTTTCATTCCCCCATAATGTCACATATCCTGTCCATCACATTCTACGAGATATACGGGTGACTGTTTCTATTACATCTCGTTTTCCATGAAGTCTATATAGCTCACTGTTATGTAATCTTCTCCATTCGCCTGTCTGTACATCTCTCTTTGGTACAAAAAATTTCCTAAGATCTTTATGCTCAAATGATCATAATCTTTCCTCCTTGCTGAAAGTAAAGGTCCATATTTTGTATCTATATAACATAACTTAGAGAATACAGTTTAATATATTTCCAGTTAAAAGTTTTAGAGAGAAGTTGGATATGAAGTGTTCATGTAATCCATAATAATAAGCATTTCCATAATTGAATATATGTTATATTTATCAAATGACGTGCCGAATATGGAACATGTCTGAAAGGCCTACATGGTTTTAACTAATTAACTACTTTTTAAAAACAGAAACCCATTTTAATTGAGGACGACTGATATACCAGGTCTTATTTTAATATTTTAAAAAGTAAGATCTTTACTGTCGCAATTAAAATATTTGCGTGCAAGGACCGACAACGTTTGCTCACAAGCCTCCTTTCTCATAATTAACTTTATTTTACGTGCAGTAAATCTATAAAACGGAACCCACGGCTTTAGATATTTTCCGAAGAAACTGTTACTTCGGATTTTTACGCTCTGAAAAAAAAAAATTCTATCTACTCCAGCCGGATTTAATCCCGCGAACTTTGGAACCAGAAGCTAGCTGGTAAGCACTAGTCCACCGGGATCTATTAGGAAACGTTTAGCGACAATGTTCCAATACGTCTAAGTAATAAGAAAAACAGTTAAAATAATTATGATATTCCAAACAGGTTCTAGCAGACAGGTTATGTTAATTATTTTATTTACAGTGTTCTGCCCAAGGGCAGGACCGTCACTGCAATCATAGCATTTTCATGTTATGATCTGCAGCTTTACTAAGGGATTACAGGTGTGGAAACTTCTCGTTTCTTTCTACACCGTGGATGATAATTATGATGACCAGATCATGTTAGGGGACCGTTTGGGCCTCAAAATCACCTGTCATTTGTCCTTCAGGTGAGGAAAACTCCCGAAAAAACCTCCCTCAGGAAGCTGTCCCGACCGGGAATCGAACCAGGGCCCGCTGCTTGACAAAGCAGCACACTATCTCGAGACCACAGCGGTGGACAATGTTGATTATGATGCTTTTTATGCACTAGAAGTTAAGATTGCAACATAGCATAATAAGAAGTTAGGCTTTGTGTTTTGTTTTGGTTCCACACACAAACAGTATAATGAGAAGTAAGACTTCTGACTGTCTTTTTTCTTGTTTCATACACAAACAGTTGAACAGTATAATGAAAAGTAAGACTTTTGACTGTCTTTTATCTTGTTTCACACACAAACAGTTGAACAGTATAATGAGAAGTAAGACTTTTGACTGTCTTTTATCTTGTTTCACACACAAACAGTTGAACAGTATAATGAGAAGTAAGACTTTTGACTGTCTTTTATCTTGTTTCACACACAAACAGTTGAATAATATATGCTATCTGCATTGCAATCTTACCTTTTATTACATAAAAATCCGCTCCCTAATGATGACTAATAAAACGGGCCTAAAAATAGACTATAGTTTCTTAAAATTAATTGTTTTACATTAGTATGATATATTATTGTATTAATGAAATGGTTATGTTAGTGATGTGCATGAAATGTCCTGTTTAACAATATAAACTATTTTGAACAGAGAATGTGAAGACTGAGTGCAGCTTTCCCCTCCCGGAGAAATGCATAACTTGGTTCCCGGGGCCCGGACACATTCCGGCAGAATACTGACGTAAACAGTAACAATGTATCTCTCAACTAACAAGCGTAGCTGTGTTTTAATCATGGAAATAACATCTGAAGCATACAACTCACTTCAAACCTGTCGGTCCTGGTGGACTAGTTTATTTTGTAGACCATTTAACTCATGCCCGAAATAGGAGTTAATGAACAATCACGTTTCAATGAATTTTGTTTTACAACCAATGACAGTCTTGTTTCACCACACTCTTTATCGAATTCTCTTAACCACCTCCTGTTTTGTGATAAATAAAGCTCCCGATTTTTAATATTCTGAACAGGTCAGAGCATTATTTTGCAGTGATTGACTCTCCAAAAAAGACGTCAGGTTTGAATGTATAAAATGGTAGACATAAGATTTGACTGCACTTCAAATTAAGATATTAAATTATATGTTTCGTAATCTGTATTTAAAGAAATAATCATTTTTAATCATCATAATCATCATCATCAACAATAACAGTCGGAGATAGGTCATTGGCATGTTCCGCTTCTGGATAGAAATTGGTCTCTCCATCGATTCTTAGATCGTCCTGGGTTTCTTCGCCCAGTGGGTTTGTAGTCGAGTAGCTTCAGAGGTATTGTTTGGCATTCTATGGAGGTGCTCATGCTAATTATTTTGGTATGTTTTGATGGTTTTAGTGATTGCTGATATTTTGAGAACTGTGCGGATACCTTCATTTCGCATGCGGTCATAAAGCGATACGCCCAATCCGCTAAAGATCTTAATAACTTCATTTCTGCAGCTACTACCTTACTTGATTTGCCTGTAGTAAGAGTCCAGGTTTCTCAGCCATTAAGTAGAGTTGGTAGAGCCTTTGTTTTTATAAAATTTTAGAACCTTATCTAAATTTTTTTTACAAAAATTTTGACCGTTCAAATAACAATTTTACATACTGTAGATAATTATTATTTAACTTTAATATACTTATTTATTAGGCGGCTTCGTGGCGCAAGCGGTTAGACGCTCGCCTCCCAACGCTGCGGTCCCGAGATCGAGTCTCGGTCACTATCTCACCTATTTCGTTTCATTTCGTTCATCTTCCCCTGTGATGGTGCATCACGCGTGGTCGGCCGTCACCCTTGTAATTTCGTAGACCTCTATATAGGGGCTTCATCTCATCTCTTGACCCGACCCTGAGTTGGACACGAGTTCAGGAAAATTTTTAATTTGTATTTATTGTTATTTATAATCACTTTAACTGCAATTTTCATATCGTAACTTTTCTCTGGATGGTTTTGTTGAAATTTTACCCTGTATTTGTCTTGATAATTGAAGAAAGTAACATGGAATCTTCAATCACGTTTCTGGTACCGGAAATTGAAGTCCCTTGTTAACAACATTTTTAACGCACTAATTCATGTTTATTTAAACATCACTTAGCTGTTAATGTTTTTATCGATTACAGTGAAAGTTTACAAAATAATTTTAGTTTCTTGTTTTTCAGAAGAATGTGCAGTCATTTATGTCCCGACATGTTTCTAAATTGTTATGATCAGTTGTGTGCAGTTGTTCTATCGTAAAATTATTCTAAATGGCCTCGATAACGACTCAAATAACAATAACTGCGCCTGGTTGTATTTACCATCCCGCCTCACACGCAAGACAGAGAAGTTGTGTAGCTACTACAAAACGGTATAATACACTGCCTGATACGTCAGTCGCTACATTTGGCTTCAGTAAGAAAATTTAGAGGGCAAAACTGAGGCCCAATGAAGACATTTATATTAATTGATAATGGTAATTTGAATATTGTAATTCAATATGGCTTCCGTTTTTTCTCTTCTGTCGTACGTGATATGAAACACCTCAAGGGCTTTGATTATAATTACTTACTCTTGATTGTTCGAGCCTCTGTTGTCCAATATTTTGAGAACTCCGATGCTGTTCCTGATAGGTTATATATAGTTTTCCCTATTCAAGTTTTTATTATAATATGTTCTAGTTTTTACTAGAGTATATGTAATTTCTGTTGGAGAAATTATTGTTTTGTATAGCTCATCTATAGTGCATAGTAGTTCTGATTTCAGATCGTAACATTTTCTGAGAAATAACTGTAGCACCAGTGGCAACGTATGCAAGCGAGGGCTGGGCCCTGAAGGAAAAAGAAAAAAGTATAATTCAGGCAGCGGAAATGAGATTCCTAGTGAAAACTTGTTGGAATGAGAATATTAGAGAGGAACTAAAAGTACAACCACTTGTTCAACAAATAGAAGAACACAGGAACAATTGGATAGAACATCTGCAAAGAATGACAGAGGATAGGATACCAAAGATGGCACTGATGTATAATCCTGGAGGACGAAGATCGGTGGGAAGACCAAGAAAGCGCTGGGCTGAACAGACGTCAGATCGGAACAGGCAAAGACCTAATCTGTGAAGGATGATGATGATTATCTTTTCAAGTGTTTTGAAAAAAATAACTCCCTTATCTTCAAGTAAAGTTTGGCTATTTTCATTTCTCGACCCTTTAATCCGTTTTTAAATTTTAGACTGACGGGTAAACACGTATAGCTGCTTCGTATATACAAAAACAAAATTTTATAATAGTCGTGGTTTAATTTTTTTGTGTTTATGTATTCGATATTGATTATTTTTAAGTTTGACAATGTATTAAAACGATAAATTATGTAAGAAAATAGCTTCTACATAATAACTAACTCACTGGCTCTATCGAAACCCTAGGTTCATGGTCGCGCGGACATAAGTTCTGCATACATCCCTATCCTGAGCTAATGTTTTCCAATCATCCCTGAATAATCTACTTCGCTCAAATCACGGCTAATAGTATTCTCCCACCTCACCATTGGTCTACCAACTGGGCGTTTTCCTTCTGGTTTTCCTACAAGAAGCGTCCATGTCCTTCATTCATTCCCCATTCGTGTCACATGTTCTGCCCATCGAAGTCTATGAGACTTTATTGTCCATATTATAGGGTGTCCTATTAAGATCGTTAGTACACTGTTAAATGTTAATATGTTTGTACATATATTTCTGAGGCTAG
The DNA here is from genome assembly GCA_030220185.1 of Diploptera punctata. Taxonomy (NCBI): domain Eukaryota; kingdom Metazoa; phylum Arthropoda; class Insecta; order Blattodea; family Blaberidae; genus Diploptera; species Diploptera punctata. The sequence continues at coordinate 27,437 of JASPKZ010006846.1, read as the reverse complement.
AATTATTAACAGGGTCAGGCCGCATCATAAGGAAAGCTTTTAGCATCACAATTCTAGACACAAAATAAGTTACGATGTATTATACATAATAAATTAAACCGATATCAAATGATGTGTGGCACCATGAGACGAACCCTCCGAAAGACTCGAAGAGAAACTCAGCTCAGGTTTTATAAAATTATGGCTGTTCCTGTTCTTTTATATGGACCTGAATCTTGGGTATTTACAAAAATTGATATCTCACACATTCAAGCCACTGAAATGATTTTTTTAAGATCTGTAAAAGGATGTACACGCATGGATAGATTACACAATGAATCAATAAGAAATGAACTGGATATATTTTCAATACTTGATAAACTAGAAGAGCACAAATACCAATGGAAAGAACATTTTGACAGAATGGACAAAATAAGATTACCCAAAAAGCTCAACACCTACAAACCACATGAGAAAAGATCTTTCGGACGGCCAAGGAAACGATGGACTTGAGACCGGAACAGGTCACATTGACCTAATCTGGAAAGGAAGATGTATTATATGATTTTATCATTATGATGAAAATATGGAATTCTTTACTAAGTTAAGTTAATAGAAATACATTTATTATTATTATTATTATTATTATTATTATTATTATCATTATTAATATCATTATTATTATTTTTTTATTAATGGTTTAATTCTCTACTAACGTGATACTGATCTGAATACGACTCTTTCAAGTGTACTTTTTTTGCATCAAAATGGACAATCAGTTATATATTTTTCCGGCTTTTCTCAGTCGTCAAGGCAAATGCTCTACCGTAATTCATTACCACGATTAAATTTTCATACTGATTATTTAATTGCATTATTAAGAATAGGTAAATAGATATATGAGCTTGAATGTTATAGTATCTAAAGATAATAAATAATTAAGTAACACCCTTTATCTTAATTTAACCTCTCTCTTGTACGTACTTTTTTTAAATAACAAAATTAATTAGTTTATAATCTATGTTTCTCCGAGAGGTATTTTACGGAGTGTATATATATATATTATATATATATATATATATATGTGTGTGTGTGTGTGTGTGTGTGTGTGTGATTTTTAATTACAGCAAACTTACACAAAAATTCTGAAGATGAAGTGAATTAATCTTGGAAAGTATGAAAAATGTATTTGAGGAAATATTGTACACCGACTGTTTTGGTGTTGTTTCAGTATGATTGGCAGGGTGTTGATTTTTGAACTGCCGGTCTGTTGTTTGAAAACAAAGTGCTCTAAGTCATGACTTGAAGAGCCTTATGTGGTAGTCTTTTAGGGAAGTTACATAGTGGGGAAGTTGATTTGTTCATTTTATGGAGAATATGAACGGAAACATCCATGGTTCTTCAAGATGTGGGTGAGAATATAATGGGCCCAGAGAGTTTATGTGATCTATCTGGAATATATAGTTTCTGTGGGAGGGGTTGGTGGAGTTGGTGCAGGTTGAATCCCAAATTGTCCTGTAACTGGCAGCGATTTTTGCTAAGAAGTCGGCTCTTTCATTTGTATGGAGTCCTGCATGGCCTTTAACCTAATGGAAAGTTATATGGTGTAACTTTTTTAGGTTTATAAATTTCTTCCTTTATTCAACAGCTAGGGTATATATAGGGTGTATCAAAAAGGATGGCGCAAACTTACATGGTTGAAAGTACACGATAATAGAAGCAACAATGTCCCAGTAAACATGGGTCCGCAAACGAGCCGTTTGCGAGATAATTACGAATGTATGGTTACAAGCCGCCAGTGACGTCATTGTAAACATCGCCGTAGTTAGTAAAATTAATTTGAATTTAGACTTTACTATTAATTTTTCATCTCATTTAGTTCACATTTCACAGTTCACTTCACTTATGGGTTACCTGATAAAGGAGGTGTTCAAAGTGTCTTCCTTGCATCTGGATACAATACTGTGCTCGTCTCTGCAATGAATGTCGAATTCTTTCGAAAACCCCTGGATTATTTCTGAATTCTTTACAAGCATGTACAACTCTCTGTTCCAGTTCTTCAAACGTGTTAACGGGTGTGCTGTACACTTCGCTTCTGAGGTGACCCCAGACACAAAAATCCAAAGGATTTAGATCAGGTGATCTTGGAGGCCAAGGTACAGATCCTCCTCGACCTATCCATCTTTGGCCGTATCTGCGCGTTAGATGCCGTCTCACAGCAGCAGCAAAATGTGCCGGAGCTCCATCATGCATGTACCACAAACTCCGACGTTGCTGAAGGGGAACATCCTCAAGCAATCCTGGAAGATGACGCCGCAGAAACCTAAGGTACCTCCGTCCATTAAGTTTTCGTGGAAGAATGTGTGGCCCAATGAGATGATCACCTAGTACCCCTAACCACACATTCAGTGAGAAACGGTGCTGATGTGGTGACTCATGAACAGCATGTGGGTTTATTTCACACCAAAAATGTGTATTATGATAATTAAAAACACCATCGCGTGTGAATCCTGCTTCGTCTGTAAATAAAATGTTACATGCGAAACGAGGGTTGACTACAGTCTGTTGTTGCATCCACTGACAAAACATCACTCTAGGAACAAAGTCCACATCATTGAGACATTGAACTCGTTGGAGGTGGTAAGGGTACAGTAAATTGCGCTGTAAAATTCTCCATACACTACTGTGGCTTAGTACAGGCACTTGTGTGGCAATTCTTCTCGTCGAGGTTCCTGGAGAGAGCTGTACTGCTTCCAACACCATATCCTCAACCTCAGGCGTAATGTGAGCAGGCCTACCTACTGCTCTGCCATGTGCAAAACCCCCATTTTCTCTCAGGCGCTGATGGACCCTTGTAAATGTACGACTTTCGGGGTGTCTTCGATCAGGATATGTTTCTTGGTACAAGCGTGCAGCCTCCCGTGCATTGCCATTAGCCCTACCGTACATGAAATGCATATCCGCATACTCTTCGTTACTGTAAGGTTCCATTGTAACTACAACACAGCACAAGTGGCACTCCTCAGACGAGACTGATACCTTTTGAGACTGTGTACTGTATCTGTCCTGTACGTTCTGCGTGTATGGGTTGATTACAACTCCACCTCTCGGCAATGTTCAGTTTTGTAAACAAAGAACATAGGACGGCTTCAAGTGCGCAAGGAGTAAACCGTAGGATGTTACTAATAATGACGTCAGTGGCGGCTTGTAACCATACATTCGTAATTATCTCGCAAACGGCTCGTTTGTGGACCCATGTTTACTGGGACATTGTTGCTTCTATTATCGTGTACTTTCAACCATGTAAGTTTGCGCCATCCTTTTTAATACATCCTGTATTTCTTAGGAAAAAATTCGGACCAAAGACAGATGAACAGAGAGGCGAATGGAGAAGACTACATAATAGTTTGCTACATTATATTTACATGAAACCAGATATAATAAGTCCATTTAAGTCTGTTAGATTACGATGGGCAGGATATGTGACACGAATGGAAATAAAAGAGGGGCATTGAAGCTTCTTGTAGGAAAACCAGGGAGAAAACGCCCAATTGTTAGGTCAAGAATGGGGTGGACGAAAAACATTAACCATGATTTGAGGGAATTATATTATACTGGGGATGATTGGAAAACATTAGCTCAGGGTAGGGATGTATGTAGAGTTTTTGTCCGCGCAGCCATGAACCTATGGGTTCAATAATTCCAGTGAGTAAGTTTGAGTTATTCAACAGCTAGGTGAAGAGATTCTGTTTTGGTGATGGTGAGTAGATAGTTTTTGAATCTATGTATATTGCATAGTACGTAGTTTGTTTCCTCGGTAATTTATCAAGTCCACAGTAATGCATGTACGAAGAAGTTCTACCTGGAAGACAGAACAATACATATCCCATACTGCGCGGGCCTTACAAGGACTCGATTTGTCGGGAGAGGACTTGAAACTCTGGATCACACACTAACTCATTTTAACCACAAAGGATATGCACGGCCTCCCCGTATGAGTGATCACCTCAATACTAGTTCCACCTCAGAGACAACACGAATATTTAAGACAAGATATTTACTCAAATATTCATACTAAACAAGCAGAAGAAGATACGGATGATTGTGATGGCCCGATGATGTTCGAGGACCACTTGAGCCTTAGAATTACATGATATTTGTCTACAGTTGTGACAAACGCGGAAGAAACCTCATCCAGGAAACTTGTCCCGATTGGGGATCAAATTCGGGCCCGCCTAAACACGCAGGATAAGTTATGGATGATCGCGATGATCGGATAATGTTCGGGGACCACTGAAGCCTTAAAATTACTTGACACTTGTCTTAGAGATGTGGAAAAACACCGAAAAAACCTCATCCAGGAAACTTGTCCCGATCGAGGTTCAACCCCGGTCCCGTTGCAACAATGTTATCCCCAGACCACAGCGGTGTACAATAAATAAATTGATAATAATAACAGTAATAAATTCTCTAAACAGTTGCTACAAGATTTTATGAAATGTGTAACATTTAATGAGGTGATCTCTGCACGGGAGCGTTTTGAAACGCTCTGGAATCCAGTTTTAATTGTGTTCCTTTTCCTTTGCGCTGTGCTGCTACGGAAATGAAACATTTGCTAAGGAAACTACATTTTACAACTTGTCCTCCTACACCATATTATTTCTTGCCATAAACACACGGGGCTGCCATTTTTATATTCTCAGTTTCCTTTGCTTTTGGGAGAAAAAGACACGCCCTTTCCGCTGAGCCCATGATTAATATTACATAATATATGGTACCAGAAATTCATCTGTCCGTGTAATTAGTTACATCCTGATCTACGTCAACACATATTATCACAGCTGAGTCCAGAATAATTTCAAGAGCCATCTCGAAGCAAATCAGATACAAAAGTTTTACAACTATTAAAAGCAGCTCATTTCCCAAGAAGCGTCATTCGATTAACCTTTGGTGGACCAAGCTTTTCTGTAACGCGCTGGACCAAGAGAGGGCTAAAAAGTGTCCACCATCAAATATGAACTTCAGGCATTATTTTTACTAACATTTTTATTCTAATGTTAATTTAATTTTTTGCATGATAGTGCGTTCTGTCATACTGTCATACCAATGGCGACCATGATTGAAAGTTGAATTTCCTAAATTTCGGGATTGGCAACCTATAAATAACTAAATAACTATACTGTAATATTACAAATTACCTACCTAGTGCGGGAACCAAAACCGCTGCCCTTTCTGTATACTACGTACAATGTATATACAAAAATATATCGAAAAGGTAGTGTTAATATACATTTTACGAAACGAATCACTTCATTTTAAATGAACTGAACTTTATTTGAAACAATATAAAACAATAAATTCGCATTTGCCACCATTTTATCCCTGATTGGTGTCACTGTCAGCTGTAGTCTCAACTAAATAATTTTCGGTATTTCCCGTATAAACATTGGCCAGACTGTTAACGATAGTTGTTTATAATAATGCAAATATTTCCAAAAAAAATGTTATTATTTTACTATTATTTATTATTTTAAAAACTCGTGCAAACAATAATGTACAACACAAGTTTGTGAATTGTTTTACAGAATCTCTGAAATTAAAAATCTCGCAATGGCTCGGTTTTTAATCACATCCTCGCTTCTGTAAAAACCACTTTCCAACATCTCATTGTAATACACTATTGCAAATTGATTAATAGTATTTTCGAAAATGTTACAAGCATGATAAGTGTCATATTTTGCATAAATTATTTTAAAAAATATTAGCCAATACTCTTTCAATGTATTACCACTTTCAGTCGCTATCATCCACTTCACTGAAACGCATGTAACACGTATTTGTCTTCTGACTATGTTTACTACATACATATGAGTCGCATTTATTTCAAATAATTGTAGTTTTTGATAGTTTGTTCAGTTTATCTTTCTTGGAGTGGCATTCGTTGGAACAAACATGGCATCTTCCTTTTTTACGGTCATTTCAATTTCTGTGTTTTATGGAACATTTTCTTTCCAAGGACAGCTTCTAGTGACCTCACAACATTGTGTTGCAATTCTGCTAACTGCACGGCGCTTCACATTTGATTTGATGTGTTGAAGCCCCAATTGCTGCCGGTAAAGATGTCGTCTGTTAGTTCTTGTTATTTTCCACTCTGAGAAATTCAATATATAGAGGATGTATGCATTTATGCATACAATATCAATGAGGATATAAAATACTAAGAATGGCCGACGTTGTGTGCTTCTTTTGGTTGTTACTTTCTGGCCATCTAGTCAATAGAATCAACTGTTCCATTTGTTGCGTTATAATACAAATTATATCATACTTATTTTCCCCCTTCTCCACAACCTTGGCATTCTGATGTGTTAAAAGCATAATAAGATTCCTTTTAGGTTTAGGGATGTAGAAAACAAATTTCACGGGCTGTTCGTGTGATGCTACGTCAGTGAAGCAAAATTTACTTGAGTACAAACCTCTTCCTTTCGATGTTTTCAACTCTTCTCGGATGTGTTTACGATTGTTTCTCATGGTACCAACAAGTGTAGTATTATAAATAGAATACAGATATTCTCCCAGTTCCAACGATGTATAGTAGCGGTCCGTAGCCACATTTCGACCTGTATTCTTTATTGGGGCAATGAGCCGTTTTACAATTTCTCTGAAACCTCTTGACTTCGGACTATTTTTTTATTGAGATTCGAGTAGCTCTTCCTTCATTGCAACCATAAACATGGAGTGAGACATGTATTGATTATGTTGTCAATTTATTGAATTTATTTTGATTTGTAATTAATAAGATATATGCCAAAAAGTAGGTTGATATTTGTTTATATTAATTAAAGTGTTGAATTGTATTATATAGTACAAATTTGGCTTCGTTTTTTCTTACTTGTGACCGTGTTTTTATGCTGCATTAATTAATATTTCCTCTGTAAAGTTAATCTGCACATTTATATTTTTTTAACTGCGCAAGTTTACACGAATGCACCCACCCACTCCTCCCTGGTGCAATTACATGTAGATGCATGCACATCCTTCCAGTTGAATGGAAGACAAAAGAGTCTATTGACAGGTAGATAAAAAAGACTGGCAAAATGTATTCAGCATTGCTGAATGTAAAATGTGAACCCGGTGTACAGATGACAATCCTTCATAAAGGAACGCTAAATATGGAAGAAAGAATATTCAGTGCTATATATTTCATAGTGATCAGGGAACGGTAATGTAATGGACATTACATTTAACACCAGTCATATTTTCAATTAGTTCCTTCTCCTCAATAATAGACAAAACCCCACGTCATGAAATAAGAAGCAGAATAAACAGTCATCGAACGAATTCAACAAAGAACATTAAGATGGTTAGAAAATGTGGTGAGAAGGAGAGATGGTAGATTTCTGAATTAGATCTTCAATTTGGAACATCTTGGCACAACAAAGAGAGGAAGGCCAAAATCTATGTGGAAGGAAAAAGCGCTGAGAGGAATGAGAACCAGAGGACTGAATTTGGAAGATCCATTGGATAGAAATAGCCTAAATATAGTCTTGAGAAAGCGGTCGGCCTTGAAACCTCAATCTATCTGTCATTATTTCTCCCCAATAATTCAGACGTCAATAACGTAAGTTGTTAAAAAGCATATTTAAATAAAACTGCCGTCCGTTGCGGCACTACTACCACTATCATCGCCGCCACTACTACTGCTATCACTATTAAACTAGGAAAAAAATAGTAAATGCTGTTCATATAATCGTCTACCTCTGACGCGAGCGTTTGATGCAGCAGTAAGTAGACTGCCGCTCAGAAAGATTGATCGGACTCTTGGTTGTTAAAAGTCACACGTTTTAGCGCTCAGTTCACAAGGGTATGAATTTTCTGTTTTTCTTCAATGAAATACACCAATTTAGTGATATTATCACAACTTAACATTTAGCTCAGTGCTAGAGTGCTTGTTTCGTATACATGAGACCTAGTGTTCGATCCGCATTAGAAAGTTATTTTTATTTTTACTTATTTATTTTTGTCCTTCCTATCCCGTTATTTTTTTCTTTTTAAAGACAACGCACTGTTGGTTGTGTGGATTTGTTTATTGCTCTACATCTGAGGGCTGGTTTGATCCCGGACATGGCTAATTTAAAATAAAAATCATGTTTGAAGGTAGTACACAAAAATAGACAAACAAATAACATAAATAAATAAACTGAGAAAATATTATATAAATATTGCGTAGTCGCGTGAACAATGTTTCGCATACGCAGTGCGGAAGATGTGAGACTTGTGTTTCAAGTGCTCATTCTTTCCGAGCGGCAGCGTACTGCACTTAAAAGGATACAAGTCACAACTGTATAACTCTAAAGTAAAATCGCTGTATATAACATTTGGAAATCAAAAGACTTGAAGTCGGATCGACTTTTGTGGAATAACACTTTAGGAAAGACTATAATATCCCATGGCTTTCCCATTTAACATTCATAGAACACAGGCTCTTCCTCTGTCATATGTACACCCTTAGACAAAAACATGAGTTATCCGCAGATTCTTTCCACCGATCGGGGAACTTGGTGAGAGCTCGCAGAAGCCGTATTCACATAAACACGTTTTCAGTAATTGTATTGGGTTGTTTGCTAGTTAACGCAGTGCACACTCAAGCAACATGAAAGAGAGAGCTTGCCTTAGTGTGTTTCCGTGGTAGAGAGGTTTAACAGACTTAATCTGCATTCGTAACATCACGGGTTCGATTCCCCTTCTACTTTATTAAACTGAATATTTGAATAGCATTTCGCCTGCAATATAGTTTCATATTAAATTTTGTATTTGAATTTTATGGCTTTAATGTACACACAAAACACACAAAAACATAAATTAAAGCCTTCTTCTAATAAATAAACGAGGAAAGAAAATAATATATTCTAAAATGAAAACTTTAACAAAAACAAAATCAATATCGGCTGTATGAACCCTCAGCATCTATTACCGCCCACAATCTGTGGGGCATTGAGATTGCGTTGTGCCTATATCCTTTTGTGTGCGCTGAGCAATGGTAAAACTCAATATGATTCATTATAAACAAACTTGTTAGAGGCTGTTGCTTTTACGTAGACGTCTGCGCATTAGAGTCTATTGAATGCAATACAATGAAATTACCTAGAACAAACCCTGAATGTGGTAAATATAAATAACGACATTAACATTGATTTAATTCAAATGTAAAAATAAATTGCTGTATTTAATTCATAAAACATTTTAATACAAATATCACGAAACAAAACTTCATAATTGATGACGCGAACCTGCGATCTTCATTAATAGAAACAGTAACTGCATGATTTACCGCTGACCTAACAGGACACGAAGGAGTGTCTTCAGTTCATGCCACATATCACAGTAGATCAGGAATTGGACAATTATGACTAGTTTTCTAGTTTGAACACAGCGCTGTGCCGAGTAGGACTTAGAAGAAATGTGGATTCAAGAGATGGCTCTTTTTTTTTGTCTAAGGGTGTACACTTCCCCCAAAAAATAAAGGGGCGGTGGAATATTTGAGAGTCCCAGATAGACGACACTGCGCATGCGCTTAAAGCTCGAGCCATGATACACACTCTATAGCGGTATCAAGACTTACTTGTGGGTTAATATGATAGCTGACCCGAAAGTCACTCAAACTGAGATGAAATAATATTTTGTTGAAAATATATATATATATATATATATATATATATATTTACAACAACAACAAAAATATATGTACTATAAATAAATAGTATAGGGAATATTAACAGCCATACATAAAATGCAACCTGATATAAATACAAAAATATGAACTCCTCGGCTGGATTCGAACCTTCAATGTTCAATTCTTTAATCCGATGCGGAACCGCAGAGCTAATTGCGTTATCCTGTTATTTATTAATTCAATTTAGGATTGTGATATTCACTATTATGGGGTTACTATTTCATTTTAGATAATCATTGACTACGCACAACAACTCATGCTGTCCCTCATTCTTCATAAGCATGGCGAACAGGCATGATCTGAGACAGTGAGTTGCAGCTCTAGTTGACGCTGGATATGGGACTAGGGCCGCTGCCCGTTTGGTCGCTGTGCCACGGAGCACGGCCATTAGGTGAGCTCATCGATTTCAAAATTTAGGGGAGGTCGAAAATCGCCCTATTCCTGGGCGTCCACGGATTTCTTCAGCGGAAGAGGATGCTGCCTTATTCGACGCAGTTCGACAGGACCTCTTTTCGACTGCCAACGAATTACGATAAACACCTGACTTCCCCGGTTGTGATCAAATTGTAATCACCCGATTGAGGAGCCGTGGGATTAGGAACCGGAGGGCTGCGCAAAAGGAATGTTTAAGGGAAGAACATATCATCAACCGTATTGCCTTTGCAACCAGTCGAATGGATTTCGATTGGAGGAATGCAATTTTTTCCGACGAAACAACCATCTCGAGTGATTAAGATGGTCCTCGCCATATCTATCGTGAGGATGGCCACCGACATGATGAACGCTTTGTGCATCGACGTGCAAGGTGGGGCGCTTTAGCATATCGTTGTGGGGGTGGGTGTCTTACGATGGGGCTGGCGTGAAAGAACGCATTGATGGCCCGTTCGATGCGGAGATGTATGAAAATATTCTGGAAAATGTGTTCCTTCCTTCCGTCCAAGAACGTTTTCCCAATGAAACATTACTCTTCCAGCAGGACAACCATTCCGTGCACTATGCCGGTCGAATTCAAAGATGTTTCGGACGAGGCCCTAGATCGAAATAATTCATTGACCTCCAAAGTCACCTAATTTTAATGTCATCGAACATGCATGGGCGAAATTGAAACAGGAGTGGATTAAGAAGTATGCCTCGACATAAAGACGAGTTGTGGAATCAAGTTCTCGATACCTGGGAAGATCTCGCCCGGGAAGAGGAGGACAATCCTCATCGAGAATTTTTCCGCGACCTCGTCAGATCCATGCCGAATCCATATCGAGCTGTAGTAGAAGCTGATGGCCTGTGGACAAGATATTAAGTTCGCTGGTCTCTCTTTTTTTTTTCTTTATTGTTATCATTTGTTTTACTTTTTATGTAAGGAAGTATTTCGTTAACTTCAATGTATGGTTTGCTTTTTTAAGGCCAGGTACAGCCTATCCACAGGAGTTGGGTATAAATTATTCCACTCTTTTTTATTAAATTAGATAGTCCAGGAACTCTTCAAATTTAAAATAAACATGCATTCATATTTTTTAAAATTGGCGCTACTTAGGATCGAACGCGAGACACTCCTCTTGATAACGTACTGAACCATGACTCAACCGTATGTTCTACGGGGATAGGATGGCTGAATTAGCAGCCGTTGCGCTCTTGGTCTCACAGCTGCATCGTGCTTTTCGAAACAGAGGGAGACAATGTTCTCTTGTGAATCGCGCTATGAATCTTAGACATGGACACGAGCAAGAGTTCACCAATTTTTTTTGGGAAGTGTACGTTGAATTAAACAAAGTAATTCAAATATAACTAATTAGTTATTTATAAGTAAAAAACAGTAGCATAATCGATTTGATCGGTCAAAAATATCCAATATCTCTTTCTTCCACTAGAATATTCTAAGCACAAATTTAACCTTCCTCTCCTGAAAATGCATTTCAACTGGATTGTTACTAATAATAATGCATTTAAATAACAACACGCCGGTTTTCTGTATAATACATGCAGCATTCACAGCTTACCTTATTCGAGATAGAAGTGTATCTCGTAACTGAAGCGAGACAGGAGATACGTGCACTCACACTCACCTTAAAAAAACAAAAACATTAATTAAATTGGATAAATTAATTATATGAAATATGTTAGTCTTCTAAGCTAGAATGGTGGCATCACATTCCAGGAGGGCTTAAATAATAAAAACAAAAATTAAAGCGTGCATTATTTAACATACTAGCGCCGTTCTTATTCACAAATTTTTGTCTAATACAGTCTCGTTAAGGGAAACTTAGACCTACAGATCGTTAAACACTGATGATAATATGTTCCAATAAAGATCGAAATAGATTACATTATATAAGATACCTCATTGCATGCAATAATATATGATCTCATAGTAAACAAAGAAATATTTCAGTATGGTATGGGGATGCACCCTCATACAGTGGGTTTAAGAAGTGATCGTACAGTAGATAATTTTATTAATTAATGTATATATTTTATGTATTTTGTTCTACAAAATTACGGACTGTTGAATTACTTCCTATATTTCTGACACGGAATTGCACACGTATTATGGAACCGAATAATAATTTTAGCTTCATATTCCGTTCTTTCTTTTGTGTTCGGAGCCATGTAACTGTTTCGTATATTCTGAACAAATGTACCGGTTACACTGCTGGAGACCATGTTTCACATCGATTTAATATAGACAAACTAAAACAATCACCTTAATATTTTCTGAGAGAAGCTGGGATGACAGTCTTTGTAATGCTTTATAACATGCGTTTCTAGATACATACAGTCATCTATAAGAGTTAATATTGAGAGATAAAGCATACCATTAAAAATAAATAACACATACAAGTTTAAATATTGAGGTATCTTGATTATATCTACGTATTATACAGTATTGTTTAAAGACAATGGAAAGAGAGCTATTATAGTTGCAAATTAAAACTTTGTAAAAGGAGTATATTAAACAACGAAAGTATAATTGGAGCTCGAGTGGGAAACGTCTGGCTACTATTATTTTAATTTATACATCGTTTCTCAGATGAACGTGTTTGTGAAAAATATTGTTGTGATTAAAGCGTAACCATCTTCCACTTATTTATCCTTTTATGTTCGTTATATAATATCTGTTTAAAGTTGTACGTCTATTTTGAAACTAAAATCTATTTATACAACATATTTTAATTAATATAATCAGGAAAAAAGACAATGGGAGAAAAGGAGAGTCAGAGAGAGAGAGAGAGAGAGAGAGAGAGAGAGAGAGAGAGAGAGAGAGAGAGAGAGAGAGATTGAGAGAGAAGCTTAATAAAAAAATAGTTTTATTTTTCTCCTTTAATTTTCGAGTTCGACACCAATGAGACTCCGAATGGATTAACTCAGACGGTAGAATTTGAGACTAATATTTGGAGATATTTAAAAAATAATAAAATTGTATAACTGTTGTTGCAGTCGTCCTCTACAATTTATATTTATATAGAATGTTCACCTAGGCCTTTCGGAACTAGTCCCATTTTCAAAGCTGTTCATTGGGTACTGGTTTTGTTTAACGAATATATTGTATAATGGGTTGATCTAGTAGGGCGTGTTATCATTCAGCAGGTTATTGTTTCTTTATTTCTATTTCTTCTAAGATGTATATTTTCTGTTATTTTCTCTATCCACTATTGAGATGGTGTTTTATATTGTGTTGACCTGTGACCTGTGTTTGTAACATGCTTAGTGAAAGTTCATTTGCCTCCATTTTTTATGAAATCCGTGAAATGCTCGTTATATATTACTTTAAAACTCCTGGTTTTACGTCCTATATACAATGTTTTACAACTATTGCATTTAAGTTCATATATATATATATATATATATATATATATATATACTCATTTGTTATTGTACATGGTGCTATTTTATTGTTCAATTTCCTGTATATTTAAATATTTAACAATAACCTCAACGGAGCAAAATACTTCTTAAGTGAAAGTTCATTTGCCTCCATTTTTTATGAAATCCGTGAAATGCTCGTTATATATTACTTTAAAACTCCTGGTTTTACGTCCTATATACAATGTTTTACAAGTATTGCATTTAAGTTCATATATACATATATATACTCATTTGTTATTGTACATGGTGCTATTTTATTGTTCAATTTCCTGTATATTTAAATATTTAACAATAACCTCAACGGAGCAAAATACTTCTTAAGTGAAAGTTCATTTGCCTCCATTTTTTATGAAATCCGTGAAATGCTCGTTATATATTACTTTAAAACTCCTGGTTTTACGTCCTATATACAATGTTTTACAAGTATTGCATTTAAGTTCATATATATATATATATATATATATATATATATATATATCCATCCATAGTAATTCTGCCCGAAGGCAGGTCCTTCACTGCAATTATAGCATTTTCATGCTATGCTTGCAGCTTTACTAGGGAATTGTGTAGGTGTGGTAGCTTCCCGTTGCTTTCCACACCGGTGAAGGATGATGATGATAATGGTAATGGTAAGGATGATAATGATAAGGATGATGGCCATATGATTTCGGGGACCGTTTGGGCCTTAAAGTTTTCCTGACATTTGTCTTACAGGTGAGGAAAAACCCCGATAAGAACCTCACCCAGAAAAACTGCCCCGACCGGGGATCGAACCCGGGCCCGCTGCGTGACAAGGCAGGACGCTACCTCGAGACCACAGCGGTGGACATATATATATATATATATATATATATATATATATATACTCATTTGTTATTGTACATGGTGCTATTTTATTGTTCAATTTCCTGTATATTTAAATATTTAACAATAACCTCAACGGAGCAAAATACTTCTTAAGTGAAAGTTCATTTGCCTCCATTTTTTATGAAATCCGTGAAATGCTCGTTATATATTACTTTAAAACTCTTGGTTTTACGTCCTATATACAATGTCTTACAACTATTGCATTTAAGTTCATATATATATACTCATTTGTTATTGTACATGGTGCTATTTTATTGTTTAACGTCCTGTATATTTAAATATTTAACAATAACCTCAACGGAGCAAAATGCTTCTTAAAAGTGTTAATATTTGGAGATTCGAGTACTTATCTCAAGACCGACCAACTTATCTGTTGTTCTTCCGTGTATTTTTCAGTGTCCATGTAATTTTAATAATACGATCCATTTCACCATTAGTCCACCGCTGTGGTCTCGAGGTAGCGTGCTGCCTTGTCACGCAGCGGGCCCGGGTTCGATTCCCGGTCGGGACAGGCTCCTGGGTGAGGTTTTTGTCGGGGTTTTTCCTCACCTGTAAGACAAATGTCAGGAAGCTTAGGGCCCAACAGTTCCCGAAAATCACCCGGCCATCATCATCCTTATCATTATCATCAACATAATCTATTACCGGTATGGAAAGCAACGGGAAGCTACCACACCTATAACTCCCTAGTAAAGCTGCAAAGCATAGGATGAAAATGCTATGATTGCAGAGAAAGACCTGCCCTCGGGCAGAAGTACTATGGATGGATTTCATCATTATCATTGCATATTTTAATGAACATTTTACACATTAATACAACAAAAATAACAGATTACTGCTATATTTCAATGAGAATCCTAAACTTGACATAAGATACTCAACCATTTAAAAAATAAATAAATAAAATAACATTAATGAACTGTAATAAAAATTTAAATCAATTACTAAAAGCATTATTTAAGCACGAACATGAAATGTTGGAATCTGAAGATAATTAACGTTAATGGAAACAAATTGAAATGTCAAGACCCTTCTCATATTGACAATGGCATTGGGATGAAAATGCAACAAGAAGGTGAAGTTAATAATGAAAAACAAGATAGGAATATTTCGGACAATTATGTGCAACTCAAGACGTTACGCTGTTCATAAACACGGCCTGCTATTTCAATTTAACACGTCACTGCCTCCCCATCGAATTAATATTTTCAAACGAATTCCAGAAAATTGATCATGCGAGTTAACATGCATAGATTGCACTGTAGAAGTTATAAAGGGAGATGACCAACGTTTACAGAAGGTTTTAGTGTACTGGAAAGGAAGCCAAAGACCACTAAAACATTTTTGTCCAAATAAGAAAGAACACTGTTAATAAATAGTTAAGTTTCAAGAATTCATCATCATCATGAACAAATTCGTTTTAGGCTATGTGGCCTGTACGGTAAACCTAGCGAAGATGGTCTTGATCTTTCCACCGATGTTTTGGTCTTCCTTGGTCCCTATGTCCAGTTGGGGTATATTGGAATGCCAATTTTGGAAGTCTATTTCTTGCCATTCTTCTCAGATGATTTTTCCATTCTTGTTGGTATTTTTGGATATCTTCATTTAAACTTGCTACTCCAAGTTTTCCTCTGATAGTAGTGTTCCTTTGGTGATCCAGTCTATTAACTCCTAACAATGATCGTAAGAAGCGCATTTGGCTTACTTGAAGTTTATGAGAGTTTCTTTTATTTAAAATCCAAATTTCACTTCCGTATTTTAGAGCAGCTTTTGATGTGACGTTATGTAATCTTAGTTTTGTCTCTGTCCTCATCTGTTTACCAAAATGTCTTCGTATTACCCCATTCATTTTATTATATTTTTGTAATTTTGAATCAATGTCACTCTTATACTCTGCAAATACACTTCCTAAGTAAGAGAAATCTGACACTTGTTCTATAATTTTTCCATCAATCTCAATTTTCACCCGTTGTATGTTTTTTCCACACATTGCCATTGTTTTGGATTTTGATGTGGAAATTTTCATATTATATTTGCTGGCAATTTTGAATAATTGATATGCTGCTATTTGTAAGCTATCTTCGGAATCTGATAATATTATTTGATCATCAGCATATAATATTGTTTGAATTATTTTATTCCTAGTTATTGAAATTCCACTGTTTACTGTTTGTTTCCATTCTTGCACTATTCTGTTAATATATATATTAAATAAGAGTGGAGATAGTCCACATCCTTGTCGAACACCTTTGCCTGTGTTTATGTGTTCTGTAATTTCTCCATCTGGTAATTTAATTTTGATTTTAGAATTTTGATATAAGCTTTGTATGGCTCGTATTACATGTGAGTGTATATGTTCTTCATGCAGTATCTGCCAAAGTTTATCTCGGTTTACATTATCATATGCCTTTTCATAATCTATAAATAGTATGTACAGTGGGAGATTAAATTCTCTCCTTTTCCATAATTTGTTGCAGGGTAAATATTGCATCTATAGTGCTCCTCCCTTTTCTAAATCCACATTGTTCTTCTTCCAAAAATGTTTCAGTACTTAAGTTTCAAGAATTGAAATACATAAGTTAGGCTTCGCCTGGAATTTTGAAATGAATTCGTAAAACACCGATTCTTGAAATGTACTTAATTTAATTTCATATTAGGTAGAATTTCTTTATTTTTAATACATAACTTTTACATAAATACCCAATAAAAAGAGAAATTTAAAATATGCTCTGAATGAATGGGCTTCTATGTAATTTGAAGTCATTAGGGCTATTTTAAGGTGAAATAGGAATAAAACTAAAATAATAAAAATTATATGTAACGAAATAATAATCATTCTATTAAGTCACGCATGTTTTTGTAGTCATAGACTGTAATATTCTTGTAACATCAGATTAATGTAATCATTACTGTCAACGAAAAAAAAAAGTGATTTGTATGTATATGAAAAGTGATTAGTTGGAGGCATTTATTTCCCGTAACAATAAAAAAATCGAGGGGAGCGACAGACTTTTTTATATACAAGTTGACTTTGAACTATCATAGGCCTATGTTTAAATATTAAAATCATGGATCAACTTTATCCCTTGACATATTTTTTTAAGAAGAGGAAAAGGTACCATTTGACGGTGCGCAATGCTTCACTTTCCCTCGGTGCGATTGACATTGGTCTGCTACGTGCAGACAAAATAGACTGAACAGTTGTTCCTATCTAATGTTCTCTCTTCTATATTCGATTCCCCTGAAATTTTAAGCCAGTTAATTTTATGCATTAGTTCTTGCAGCAAAATCGCTAACAAGGCTGTGTAAGTTCGGAAACAGGAATAGTTTTGATAAAAATATTTCTGAGCATTTTTTAATAACTGCTATATATGAAAAAGTTGTGATGGGAGAATAACATTAACCGTGATTTGAATTAGGTAAATTATTCAGGGAATGGTTGGAAAATATTATCTCAGGATAGGGATGTATGGAGTGCATATGTCCGCAGGACCATGCATTTCAAGATGTGCATGTGAGTTACGTTAGTCATATATTATATTACATTATATTGCATTTGAATGCATCGCATTACTTTACATTATATAATAGTATATTATATTATATGTAAATATGTTTTTAACGGGAAATCATTTATTTTTGTTAAGAATTGCAATGAAATTAGCACAGATGTCATAAAATTAGTTTTGCATATAAATACTATATTTATTTTTAAGATTATTTCCATTTTAATGGTATAAACGAGTGCATCCTTTCTACATTTATTGGTCGAATTGAAGATAAGGCCTAATTCCCTCAACACTGGAAGTTTGATAAAACTGTTAATAAACATTATTATTACTGTTGCCGCTACTTCCACACTATTATTACTACTACCGCTGTCGCCGTAATCACCACCATTGCCACCATTATAGTCTTATGTGTTTACTTGGAAAATACGTTGTTGGATTTGCTATGGTTTATTCACATGATAGTAATATTTGTATTTGTTTCGTTAATATTGCATTACAGGATAGGCCTGCTATAATTTTCCATTTGGTGGCCATTTCATAAAAGAATAGATAAGGTTAGTATAAAAAAGAATAGTGTAAAAGAAATTAATAATCTCTAAGAACTTGGATTAAAGAAGGGAGAATAACAGAAGATACCAGGATTTAATTTATACTGTCAAAACATAATAATCCTATTTTTTCTGAAATTTAAAATCCAATCTATGATCGACCTAATATTAAAATTAAAATTGGAAGTTGTCTTTCTGAAAAATGTAACTAAATACCAGTACAATTTTTACTCTTTAAGCCTATTGGTATTGACTGATTTTGTCATACGGTAAATATGCAGTATATTAAAATTCTTTGGTTGTATTCATTTTGTAATAGATCTCTATTTGAATTTTTATTACAACTCATCGCCCGTTCTTTACTCACATATACATATATATCCACAGTAATTCTGTCCAAGGGCAGGTTTTTCACTGCAATGATAGCATTTTCATGCTATGCTTTGCAGCTGTACTAGGGAATTATAGGTGTGGTAGCTTCCCTTTGCTTTCCACATCGATGAAGGATGATGATAATGATAAGGATGATGATGATGGCCGGATGATTTTCGGGGACCGTTGGGCCCTACGCTTGCTGATATTTGTCTTATAGGTGAGGAAAAACCCCGAACAAAACCTCACCCAGGAGCCTGTCCCGACCGGGAATCGAACCCGGACCCGCTGCTTGACAAGGCAGCACACTACCTCGAGACCACAGCGGTGGACTAGGCTATATATATATATCTTAATATATAAAAATTTCGAGTCACGTTGTTTGTCCGCGATGGAATCCTAAACTACTGAACCGATTTTAATAAAAATTTGCACACTGTGTGCAGTTTGATCCAACTTGAGACTTAGGGTAGCTTATAACTAAATTTATAGTCTCATTATTTTTTAATTGCAAATTATTTGTTTATTATTTAACAACGAGTTATAATTATCTGTGAGTTCCATACGATTCTAACTGATGGCGGTGTAATTATCTGTGAGTTCCATACGATTCTAACAGATGGCGGTGTAAGGTAATTGGTTTATTATTTAACAAAGAGAGATCCAGATGGCTGTGCTTTTTGTTGCAACCGCGAATTTCAATTGAATTACAAATATTGATTATTTCATAATTTAAGTGTGTTCAGTGTTTATTTTATTTTCAATATTATTAATTTCGTGAGTAAGTGTTAGTTTTAAGTAATCTGGCTGAAAGACAGCAACTTAATTTAAATTTGTAACGTATACCTTAGCCACAGCAACGCGTGGCCGGGACTTTTTTGCATATATATATAAGGGACAGGCTCCTGAGTGAGGTTGATTTTTTCGAGGTTTTTCCTCCCTGTAAGACAAATGTCAGGACGCTTAGGGCCCAATGATCCCCGAAAATCATCCGGTCATCATCATCGTCCTTATCATTATCATATCATCCCTCACCGGTGTGGAAGGCAACGGGAAGCTACCATACCTATAATTCCTTAGTAAAAGTTGCAAGGCATAGCATGAAAATGCTATGATTGCAGTGAAAGAGCTTACTTCGGGCAGAATTACTATATCATAGAATATATATATGCGAGTTATTTAAGGTAAGATGCCTTGCCACAGAACTATGGAACTTCGTTTGAGGAAGAAATATGTGTACGTAGATTTCCCTTCTGCATATTTAAAATATTTACAACAGTTCTTTAAATCTAATATTAAACTTTCTACTGGTTAGTGTAATGTAGAATTTGTTGTAATATTTCCGTTTAATTTGCATACTCATTTGTTGTTGAAATTATTATCTTCTTCCATGTCGTTGTTTATTATAAACTTCAATTTGCCTGAGTACTGAATTATATGTTTATATTTCTATACAATTTTTTCAGAGTTCTAGCTAAGTTTGTAATTTATTTTCCTGTATATGTAAGAATTTTGAAAAAGAATAGATAGAACTATAAGATATTATAAACGATTGAAAAAATTAACATAGCAATGAACGACAGAAAATGAATCAACAATTTTGACAAAAGAGGAGTAGGTGTAAATTAACGTGCGAAGACTGCTACAAATTCTGTAGGCCCATATAGGTAAAACCAGCAGAATTTTTAACACTGAATTGAGAGAAAAAACAATTAAGAATGTATAGTACGAAAACCTAGTTATGCTAAAAGCATCACTGAAAACGATCAACACATGAAAAAATTGAAAACGCGCTAATAGACCTAATAATGCACCGAGAGTAAATAACAACTATATGAATGCACTGGAAACAAAATAAATTTTTAAAATAAAAAGACAATAATATGACTTTAAACGAGAATACTCCCAGTAATCAACCCTCTATACAAAATCATAATAAGCAAGTCAATAATATAGCGCCTTCTGCTGATGATGAAATTGGACTCCGAAAAATCTAATAGGATTTAATCAAATTGAGAAGGTGTTCACCTTCTAGGTACTAATTTTAGTGGGGTCAGGATTTTTAAACTGAACCAAACCTTCTGGCGGCATTATGGCCCTGGGTTCGAATCAGCCTCTAACGGAAATGAGTACCAGATGCTTGCTCTGGGGGTAAAGGAGGCCGTCACGCAGGGCTGACAACGCAGCTGACATCAAGTGTCGATTGTCTAGAAAATATGGGAGCCTTATCCTCCAACTACCCCAAGGGCCTCCTTAGGCCTGTAGTGGGATCACTTTACTTTATCAGACATATAAACTTATTTTATAAAGCATGCCCACCGCTGTGGTCTCCAGGTAGCGTCCTGCCTTATCACGCAGCGCACCCGAGTTCTAGTCTCGGTTGGCACAAGTTTTCTGGGTGATGAGGTGTTTTTTTCCTCATCTGTAAGAACATTTTAAGGAAATGTTAGATTAAGTTTAGGATTAAGGCTTTTCCCGGCATATCATTACCATCATCAACACTCTTCATATACCATCGGGGCAGTGTAACCTCACCTCATAGGCGCCCTGTTATATACGCGCTTTAATATTTAAAGGGAAATTACCGAAATTATTTAGTTACTGCAACTAATAATTATCATAAAGCAAATTTTTGGGTTTTAAAAGAAAATATTTTAAATTTGAGAAAGATATACATTTATTTCAAATAATAATGGACACGTTTAGACGATATTTTAAAAGTGAAAGCTAAATTAACTAATATGGTAAACGCCAAACACTCCCCTTTTCAAACCTTGGAAAAATTATTGAAGTACACAGATTGAATATATATATATATATATATATATATATATATATATATATATATATATATATATATTTTGGACATGATGATGAGTGTGTGGGAGTGTGATGGCAAGAGGCAGAACAATCTTTGTGTAAGTAGATCTCTATAAACATGTATATTTGTTATTACTTCCATAATGTTTTAGTTTCAAAATTATGACAAATGCCTAAATTATATATCAATATTCCTGCACTTAGCTTCCAAATTGAAGTTTTTTGATTAGGCCTAAATGTGAACTATGAAACTTCTGAACTTATAAATTATTAAAATATTTCCAAGTATGATATTAAAGGGAAAGAACAAAATTACAATTTGAAAAAGTCTAGTTAATTCTTAAAACCTTACATACTCTCTCTAATTAAGAGTTAGATTTCGGATAGGCCATGTATTTAAAATAGTTTGTAAATGCTCCTCTCTTTTGGAATGGTCACCTTCTGGTAGAAGGAAACGGGGCAGGCCAAGAACAACTTGGAGAGGAGAGATCCATAGATTGATGAACGACCGAGGTCTGGAGGAGGATGAATGGCGTGATCGGCAAGAATGACGAATGGGAATACAGGGTAACCGCTGAAAAGTGGAGAGGCCCTCAAAAGTAAAAAAAAAAAGTAAAGTAAATGCTCCTTCCCTCCTAGGGATTAACGTAGCTCAAAAAGTGTCATTGCAAAATTCATGTTATATCATATGTAAACTTGATACTTCAGAGGTTATGCTAATAAAATATTAAAAATCAGTAGTGATATTAATAGTACTCCTATCCCCTGTTATATGAAATATTAAAACCTGTAGCGCGACCGCTCCCGAAAAATAGTTCATCCTAATTCAGTCTGATTTATAACTAGAGATTTATGCCTTAAGTATTAACCTAGGCGTCTCATCCATAATAGTAAAAACAAATCCCTCCTAAATTCACGGTAAGTATGAAAAACCGAAGAACAATCTCCTAAACCGTAACACGCCCCAACCTCTGAAGTGGGTTACAAGTATGTCAATGAAGAGAATACTATTCTGTATTTCAAACCAGTTGATAGAGATCCTCCCTTCACTCACTCCACTAGCGGGTACAGGCAGCTAGTAAAGGGGAAGGTACTACTCTCTGTTACAAATACATCAGTCTTCTAAATTATGTTATGAATATAAAATTATATTGGATTATATAGCCTACCGAACAATTCGAAAATTTATAATAATATAATATAATATATAATAGTTATTTTTAAAACCTATAACTATATATACATTTTTTGTTTCTACTTGTTTAACATCTCCTTTGTATGCATATTTAAATCCCAGCTTCTACTGTGTCTAAATTATGTTCAAATATATACCCAAACTGTATATATATATATATATATATATATATATATATATATATATATAACACTCAAACGTTTAATTGTGTTTTCCTTATATCTATCACACAATAACTAAGCACTAAGTTTTACTAAAAATAATTATTATCTAAATATTTTAAAAAAGTATAAAACAATCTATTAAACGCTAACTAAACACTTAATTCTACTAAATAAATTATGTATTAACTCAATTTTCAAGACAATTCTAAAATCCACCACACTGCTAGAACTAAGAACAGTCTACTGAGAAAGACAAATGTTTTTTGTGCTGTCAATACAATGTCAGTATTGAACTACACTATTAACAATAGATGGCCCTCCGCCGGTCTGCCACCCCGCAAATAATCATACCAAAACTTTGTGTTTGGTATTATATTAGTTATATAAATCTTAATATAAATTCGAAGTATAACAGAATAAGTCTGGAATTAAAACTACCGGTATATATATATTTTTACAAAAATCCTCTGAAAAGAGGATAAATTATAATATTTTATTTTCTGGTTTTCACAACTCTGGGGGAGTTGGTTTATAACTGGTAACAGCCACATTCCTAGTTATTGTGTGCACCCCTACAGTAGTATGGGTAGTAAAATGACGTCCTTTCTATCAACTCCGTTGACATAGATAATAGAAATATTGTAATGACAACCAGGTGGCATTGATAAAAAAATATAAAATACACAAAGAACATGATTTTCAGCAGAACAAAATATTTAATTGTTTGTTTTACAGCTGTATCACCCAAGTTACACATGTCTGGAACTTCAAATGACATTGATCGATATAAAGAGAAACTCTTGAAGGCAGTAAAGAGGGAAAATTCCTCATCCGTGAGCAGTTAAACCCTTACAACAGCTTCTTAACTTCAGGTTCAGCTCCTGAAATCTGAGACTTAGACTTCACTGCAACACGTTACTACTGTTTAAATCTTAAACAGTAGCAATTTCCGAGCGCTTTCTCTCATTTGTGACATACTCATTACTGCAAAGTTGGTAATTCAGTTTCACAGAAGGGATAATTCTTGTTAAATCACACAGTTATCATCATGCGAGTTACGTTAGATTGTAATTTAACTCCCAATTGAAGAAAATCGTCTCTCACAATACAAATCTTCATTTAGATTACAGTTAATTGCTTTGAAACAGCATATAGTTATAATTAAATTACATCCTTGATGTTATTGTACAAGTTTCTACTACTAATCAAATCTTATTAATGTAGGATGCTCTCCGAACAATTTATACTCGTATGTTTCACAATAACGCTTACTTGTCCATTTACGCTTCTTCAGATCCCTTTCTGCGTCCATCGTACTTGGAGCACCCTCTTTCTTTTCATTTTCACTCCCATATTGTCTTAAAAATACTCCATGACTAAAAAGGCCTAGAAGATCCTTGGCCTATCTGCTTGGCCTATTTCCCAGCTGCTGCCACTTGTGAAATTTACAGTAATTGGCGATCATTCGGACAATATAGGGATTATATGTGGTCAGAATTTCGCCCCCCCTAGCAGTTATGGCATTTTCTTAAAATCGAAAACATTTATTGGTAATTTTGTTAAGTTTATAATTTCATCATTATCATAGTACATTCACGAATTTAGGCCATTTGTTCACCTGTTTCGGCCTCAAGAGAAACACCATCCAGAAGTCTTTTGAGTGGACGTCCTGGTCTTCTTCTTCCTGCAGGTTGATATCTTAACATTTGTTTGGGTATTCTGTGATCTTCCATTCGATGAACATGTTGCATCCATCTTGACTTATAATCAGAAATTTTATTTTCTAAAGATTCCATGTGTAATTCTTCTAAGATGTCTTCATTTTTTTGTGATCTAGTAGTATGTATCCTGCAGTCCTCCGAAGATATCTCATTTCAGCAGATCTAAGTCTCTGTATATCCTTCTGTTTCAACGTCCATACTTCGCTACCATACAAAAGAGTTGGAAGAGCCAGTGTTTTATACACTTTCAGTCTTGAATGCTTTTGGACTAATTGTGGCTTGAAGATAGAATTTATTAACCCTAAAATTCTTAAAAATTTAGATATTTTTACATTTACATCCTTTTCTTCTTCATATGAGATATTGCATCTTAGATATGTAAAATTATTCACCTGCTCCAAAATGTTATTGTCCAGTACAATTGTACTTCTGACAGGATCTACACATTGAAATGCCATAATCTTTGTCTTTTCTGTAGATATCTTTAATCCATATTCTTCTGTAATTTTGTTAAGTTCATACAGACCTCTCTGTAGATTATCTTCGGAATTTGCTATTATTATTTGGTCATCTGCAAACAATAGGGTGTTTAATTTTCTATTTTCTGATATTCTTATTCCAAATTTATATGTTTTGTTCCAGCAACATATTACTTCATTGATATAAATTGCAAAAAGTGTTGGGGATAGGCGGCAGCCTTGTCTCACACCACGATTTATAATTCCTTCTTCAGATAATCTGTTATTTAATTTAATCTTTATGGTGTTGTCTTTGTAAATATTTTGTATGTTCTGCCGAAGTAAATTTGGTATATTTCTGTCTTCCAATATATTTAAAAGTTTTGATCTCTTGACTGTGTCGTAAGTTTATAATTTAATATATAAAACTGTTATTCTCCCAGTAATAGTATATGGGCGCGAAACATGGACTCGTACTTTAAGGGACCTGAAAAGTTTTTTTTGACCAAAGAGAAATGAACAGATAGGCGAATGGAGAATACTACATAACAGTGAGATACATGATATTTAAAAGAAACTAGATATAATAAGAACAGTTAAGTCTCGTTGACTGAGTTGGGCAGGACATGTGGCACGAATGGGGAATGGAAGATGAGCATGAAAGTTTTTTGTAGGAAAATCAGAGGGAAAATGCCCTGTTGGTAGACAAAACATGAGGGGGGAGAATAACATTAACCATGATTTGAGGGAAGTAGATTATACAGGGGATGATTGGAAAATATCAGCTCAGGTTAGGGTTGTATGGAGAGATTATGTCCACGCGGGCATGAGCATACGATTTGATAGTGCCAGTAAGTAAGTTACAGTAGTTAGTTTTTATAATTTAATGTACTTTAAATTTAATTAACGTTATATATTTATTTAATATACATCAATGAGTTATATTTTAGTAAGGTATTTTTATTTTTATTTTATTTGTTTGTTTTCTCAAACTAGAGTCGCTACTTACTATAGCTATCTAAGTTCCTCACCTTATAGGGTTCACATAATCATGGGAGAATTTCTTTCCCCGTGGGGACCTATAAGAACCCCAGGTCCTGTAGATTTGCGCAAGAAATGACGACTTAGACTACCCGGCTACGACACGGGACGGTATTGCATCAACTTACGCCAAGAATTTATTTATTGTTTTCGAAAAATAATGTAGGGCCTATATACTCGTATAAAAGGAAAGTGATCTCGCTATAGGCCTCAGGAGGCCCTTGGAGTAGTAAGAGGTTAAAGCTCCCACTTGTTTCCAGACAATACATACGTAATGTCAGCTGGGTTGTCAGCCCTGCGTGACGGCCTTCTTTACCCCCAAAACAAACATCTGGTACTCATTTTTTGTTAGACGCTGAGTTAACCCCAGGGCCATAGTGCCGCCAAAAGGTTTGGGTCTTTTTTAAAGCCTGGCCCCATCGGGAGTCGAACCCTCGACCTACTGGCTTGTAGCGCAATACGTTAACCACTACGCTACGGCGTGCCCCAATATATGCACACATATTTACCAACTTATTTAACAACACGTTTTCAACATTTATCGGCTCATCACAATTTAGGAACAAGATCACAAGACTCTTCTTTACTTTTGATACCACAACACAGGACCTGTCTGTACTCTGAATCTTACACAATATCTATGGCTAGAGCATGGAATTCACTTCCCAGTCATGTCAGGGACTGTCAATCGCTATCATTATTTAAATCCAAATTAACTGATATCTTAAGTTCGACACAATGAA
The DNA here is from genome assembly GCA_030220185.1 of Diploptera punctata. Taxonomy (NCBI): domain Eukaryota; kingdom Metazoa; phylum Arthropoda; class Insecta; order Blattodea; family Blaberidae; genus Diploptera; species Diploptera punctata. The sequence continues at coordinate 426 of JASPKZ010006846.1, read as the reverse complement.
AAACATTAACTACATAACAACTATATAGAGCATTCTATTAATAATCATGTAGGAAGCTACTTACTTTATTTTATATCATTTTAATTTTATTATATTCTATGTTTTTGTTAGCATTAAGCTAGTATTGATCCATCATCATTGTATTTTGTGTTAGTCTGTATTTTAATATCTTAAAATTGTAATATGTACGTAATTTTTGTATAATTTTACTATTCGCTGGTTTGAGTGGAAGAGAAGGCCTTATGGCCTTAACTCTGGCAGCTAAAATAAATCATTATTATTAGTATGTTTTCTTATCATGTCATATAATAGCTTGCATTGCTCAATATCAAAAATGGTAATTTTAACGTTTCGTTAGATATCCACACCACGTTCACACCAGTAGGCAGATAGCCCACCTACACACCTACCACACATACACTACAC